>JAVSCE010013582.1:0-306751 GCA_032199065.1 Smutsia gigantea | reverse complement strand
AATGTATTGCCCACACATGTGTAGTGAGCAAACCAACCAGCGCAGGTGAGAATCCTGGCCATAGGAAACTTCACTTTATCCACAGGGACAGTAACAGATGACTGGGCCTGAGGGAGGAAGCTGGCATGGGGGGCTTCTTGCCTTCACGTGGGAGAGTGGAGAGCAGGAGACCTGGGGTGCAGAGCAGAGAGCCCTGCGTGCTCCCTGTGCCTCCCTCCATGAGCGAAACTCATCAGCAACACATGGGGGCCTGCAGCACCCCAGCTGTTATTTGTCTCCTTCCTCCTTTTCAAGAAATTGCTACAGGGCTAGCAATAGAAAGGTTCACTGCATATTTATAAAATGGATTTTGAGGAGACTTTAAATTACTTTAATATACACAGAGAAGGAAATCATTTGTAAACTTGTGCACTTTATCATCAGTATAAAATTGCTAGTCCTGACACTTTACATTCTGACTCTGATCAATTAAGTCACAGTGGTGCAGTTCACAGCCACTGGTATAGAACTGAGCATGTCAGAAGGTTGTCCGCATCAGGATGGGGATCACGGCAGAAGGGTCCAAGGACAATCCAGGCTGGGCAACCAGAACAGGCATTGGAAGCAAGGAAAGGAATGACAAGAATGAAACAAGAGCTACTTTATGCGTGGTTGCCTTAATTTTCCTCCTGTTGTATTGAAACAGTCTGTGTAGCAGAAAGCCACGGCCTGCCTCACGCTGGCCAGTGAGAGCTGCTTGTGCACATTTCTTCCCAAATCTGCTTTCGATGATGTCATGTAGTGGCTTTAAATTGGTTACAGCTGGACTGTTCATGCCAAATGCTTCCCTTCAGAGCTCTCTTCCCTGTTGGAGAACCAGTTGTTAACCTTATACCAGCACATCTCTGGATAAAGTTTCAGACACTCTATCAATAAAAAAAATTATGTTTAACAGCAAAAAGTGGCAAAAGAAACTGGTGCATGAATTACCTGTTTTCTTCCTTATTATTACAGTTTTGCAAGTACTTAATGTCAAATACGTCTGTAGGTAGTTTGTTCACATTTAATTAGCAACCGCTAAAATAAAACAAGAGAGCATCTAGAAACTTACAAAATCAGGATGAATGTTTATCAAGGAACTAAAAAACTCATGCTACCTACTCAAAAGTTAAAGAAAAAATTATGTATGTTTTCTCTACTGATTTCCCCTTGATTTTGTTTAACCCAGTGGTTCTCAAACGTTGATGCGCTTACAGACTTTCTAGGGATCTTGTCCAATGCACACTGATTGGAGGAGAAATTTTGTTTTATGTTTGCATTGAAGATCTTTGAATTTGGCCTAGTGTACTTTTTTTTTTTTTTTTGGCAGATGTTTGCTGAGTTCACACAATACAGTAAAAGACTAAATGAGCTGGAAACATTGAGATCCCAATTACACAACTCACTGACTACCCATAGCCTGAACAATGAAAAGCATCCTGCATGCTTTACTCATTTAACTTCATTTAAACCCTTCTTGGCATCTGAGTTGCATTAATGAGCTAACTCTTGTGTATCAATTAACAAACTATGGCAATTGTGAACATTGCTGGAGTGGGCCATGTTGAATGGGCGTAGTCTCCAGGCATCTAATTCTTAGCTCATTTTCTAGGGTTGATCAGGCTTTATAGGTACTTTATAATTTCTTCCCCTTTTTCCTTTGCCACAGGAATCAGAAGTTGAACAGGTGAGTTATGGTTGTATCTTTCCAGCAAACATTCAGTCGTGGAAGTCATTTCTAATGGACCACTTCCAAGCAGTGTCTTCTTTTTTGCTCTCTTTGTTAGGAAACTCATTGGAGAACCACACTGTGTCACACAAATGCCCATCCAATACTTCCACCCAAGTCACAAAGGCTGAGTGTTCTCCATTGCCCTGAGCCTTGTGAGCCCAAGCATATTGAAAGGCAAATGCTGAGCGTGTTCTGCATAATACCTTATGCAATGCTAACAATACTGGATATTGTGCCTATTCCAGTACCTCAGAATTAAGTTTGTGGCTGGAGGGAGGCTTCAGGAAGAGAAAAAAGCTAATTTTCCAAATGTAGAGGGTAGAGAGTAAATCGCCCAAAGTCATTGCCAATGGTTTTTCATTACTGAAATGCATCATTGTTTTCCTAACAATCCAACTGGTGTTTGGATGTTTGATTTAAAGGAACTGACTTGCCACCTTTAGGCACTGGAAAATGCTCATAGATTTATTATTTCCTATCTCTAGGAAAGCAGAGAATGGACTTTTTTCCTTCATACAAGTACACATTACCGTGTTCTGCACAGATTAAGTCTATCCTGTTACAGAGAACCAAGTGTAGGAACATTCTAATTTTCTGGCTGAATGTATAAATGGGCCTAGATTATGGATGCAAGAATAATTTCTTTGTAAGTAACCTGACCTTACATTGCAAATGTGTTGGCTCTGGTGGATTCTCAGAGCAAGTGTCCTTTTCCCATAGCAACATAAGAGTCTGTATCCCAAGCTCTGTGATCTGTTTAATCATTTATGGCTGAATGTTTCCTGTTTGCCATCTCACCTCTTTTCATCATAATGTATTAAAACCATTTAGCATGTTCTTATTGTTTAACATTATTCTTGGTTGGACAGATTATAATCAGAGACATTCTGAATAAAATGCTTTTTCTAGAACATGCATAAGGAAGCCATGAAAAAATTCCTTAAGAAAACATGGAAAAAATAAAGGAAACATGAAAGAGAGAGAGAGAGAAAGGAAGAAAAGAAAGGAAAAGGAAAGGAAGGAAGGAAGGAAAAAAGAAAAGAGGGGAGGGAGGGAGGGAGGAAGGCAGGCAGGAGAAGAATGGGAAAATGGGAAGAATGAAAATGAATATTATGTTACCTACAATGTGAAATGAATTTTTAAAGCTTTCAAGAGGAGGCTGGATTCTCAGGTCCTATTGTTATATTGAACATTGTCCCTTCATTCATACTTACCAGAGATGAAGTTCAGCTTTATGCTTTAGTAAGTGACCAGCTCCACATATCAGACACCACTGTAAGTTGTATATTAAATATGCCCAAGTATAACATGGTTACACTTCTGGTTCAGACTGGCTAAAAAAAAATAATAATAATAATAGATGGTGTGTAAAGTTTGTAGAAACATAGGGGAGATAAATTGGTTCCTGGGAAATCCCTAGGGATTGTCCAGCTCTGAACTAAATTGTTCATAGAGCTTGGACAGCATTATCCATGAATTACTCTAATAGATCTCATGGTAAATTTTAGCTCAGCATCTTCTTTTGTAATACCTTTGTGCATCAAGAATTACTATTGCTTCATCAATGGGAAAAAATAAGATCATTGTTCTTAATGTAAGCACAGATGAAAATAAACATACTTTGTCTTGGCATTCAGGAATGTTCCACTGGGACCTAAATGGTTGGTAAATAAATCAGGACGGTATCTGATTATATAACTAAGTATAATTTGAACATTGATGCTTGAGAACACGTCTAGGTTATGGTTTGTATCTTAAGGACTAAGTGGCTCTTCCTGCCTGTTGGCTATGAATAATCTAGCAGGAAGAATTTGTTCATCAGTATAGATGGTTAATTGTGACACACTTTAAATTTAGCATGGAGAGGCCTGATTTTTTTTTTTTTACCTTGGCAAATACTGGGTCCTTGTGGCCAGTTTTCAATGCTTGCCTTGACCTAATACTTGTCACTGACTACCAAGAGAAGTTCTTCTTTGCTTTTTTAGTAATTTTTTTCTTTGATTTTTCCTAGGAGTGTGGCAGTGGTCATGGAATTCCTTTATCATTAAGCTCAGCAAAATGAAAAGACTTTTCTTGTCAAGTCTTTCCATTAAAGCAGAAATCTCAGTTTCCTCAATTTCTTGGTGACTTGTTTGTATCATGTCATCTCTATTGCAGGAATCTCTTCAAGTCACATTTTAAAATTCAGAATTTCTTGTATGAATTCTTTCTGCTTTAGTGGTTTAAACAAAAGTCAACTTTTAAATCTCATTATCCATGTGTTAAAAAAAACAACTAAGGTAAAATGACCTTTGTTTTTTTAACAAAAAAGCATCAACCTTGAGTTCTCAATTCTGATTAAGAAAGAGTTTAATATTAGCTTGAATCATGTTGGCTCTGACCAAAGGAATAGGCAGCTTCTAGTCCCCAAAATCATTTAAGTTCAATGTTACAGCCAAAGGCACATTTAAAAAATAATAAACTTGTTATTTTAAAATAGTTTTAGATATACGGAAAAGTTGTAAAGCTTTTCCATACTTTTCTATAGTCCTGATTTTCAACATCAAATCTTTTTACAAAGTAGACATCATACTGGCAATATATTATATAAATTTCATAGAGATTTTCCTTTTAATTATTTGTTATGATAAATGATTGTACACACAGTGGTAAATGCTACCTCGTTAGGCGGTTATGAGCCCAGTAGAGTCACACAGTTATCACATAAAAGGCATTGTTAATAGAACAATGCTATTGAACCATTAGCCAAAGGTGACACTTCTACAAACATGTCAGTAGAGGCACTAGCCTTCAAATATTGAAAAGTTTTTCATAGATGTCATCTGAAAAATTTTGGGAATACCTATTTTGAAATAATGTTTTAGTAAGAAATGTTTTATAAACTTCAGCCTTTATCATATCATTGTGAAATAGATACCATTGATAAAATAAAATTCCAAACTCTTCACTTGAAGTAATAAGATTTGTAGGTAAACTTTTACAGTATAGAAAGAAAACCTGACTTCTCATATGCATAATATGGCTTCTGTTCCTCCTCAAGAAATATAAGTCTAAACTTTGAAAATAATGCAAGTGATAACCAAGGGAGAAGTCTGAAAAGTAGAAAGAAGGCAAACTAATTAGAGACTTTAGGGTTGGAGGAATGACATAGCAGCAGGCATCTTACCACCATCCACCCAACAGTAGAAGGCAACCCAGGCTTTGTGTCTTCTAATCCCCAGCCAAGCAATAGAGGGTGGTCCAGTTGCTCAGTCCTCCCCTGGATTGCAAGGGAGACCTGACACAACACCCGGCAAGCTCAGGGTTGTTGGAAGTCCCTTGAACAATAAGCAATCAGGGGGAAATCCTCCCTTTTCCCACTGGGCCTGCAACTCCCTTCCCCCACTTGGAGACACAGGTCAGTCAGGTGGTTCCGACAGGGGAGATTCTGCCATGACAAGTGCCTGGCCCAGCAATCCTCTTCTCTATGAGCTGGAAAATGCCTTTCCCAAACTAGAGGCATGGGGCAGCCAGGTGACACAAGATGGGGGAACCTACTGCAGCAAGTAGCTGGCCTGGGAATCATTCTCAGTCCTCTCTGGGCTGGAGAGTCCATCCCAATGCCTAGGGGCATTGAACAGCCAGCTGACGCTGACAGCAGTCCCACCACAAATAGCCTGGGATGTGTTCTGTACGCCCATTCACCACTTAAGAGCACCAGAATTTCTGACCTGAGGAGGTACCTTCTGGCCCCTCTGGGCACATCACCAGGGATCATTGAAAGCCCCAGAAATACCCAGTAGACCAAGAAAACATCACAGCATCACAAAGTCTCAGAAACTGAAAATATTATTCACAGCCCACAAAACAGACCAGGTCATGTGTGCTAAGCCTTAACAGAGTGACCACTTACTAAAATAAAAATTTTAAATAGGACTCTTGAGTCTCCCTACATAGTAGCCAAAATATTCAGGATGTAATAGAAAATAACCCAGTATATAGTGATTTCAACATGAATGAGAAAAGATAATTGATGCCAATAAGATGAATCAGATGTTGGAATTACCTAACAAGGGTCTTAAAGCAGCCATCGCAAAAATACTTCAAACAGGAATTACAAATGTTCTCAAAACAAATGGTAGAAAATTTGAACAAACAAAATGAAACAAAAATCCCAGCAAGAAATAGAAGTTATTTGAGAAAATAACCAAATTGAAATTAAAGAACTATAAAAATATAATAACAGATTAAAAATTCAAAATAGGGGCTAATTAGTAAAGTGGAGATGACAAAGTAGTAAGTGACCATGTGGAAAAAATCAAGAAAATTTACTCAATTTGAACCATAGAGAGAAATGGAATGAAAAAATAATGATGAACTTCAGGGGCTTGTGGACTAATAAAGAGATCCAACATTAATGTTGAAGTCCCAGAAGGAGAGGGAAAAGGGAATGGAACTGAAAAAGTAAATGAAGAACAATGGTTGAAAACTTCCCAGATTTACAAAAGACATAAGCTTAAAGATAGAAGAAATCAAACAAACCCAGTAGGAGAAAACAAGGGGAATCCAAGCTAAGACTCATGATTATTAAACTTCTAAAAATGAACAAACAGAATGTCTTGGAAACAGAGAAACAACAATTCAACTGACAGCAGGTTTCTCACTTGAAACTGTGGAGATCAGAAGGATATGCACAATATTTTCAATTGCTTGAAGTAAAGAACTGTCAATTGCAAATTCTATAGCCAGCGAAACTATCCTTCAGGAAGGAAGGGGAGAGAGAGACATTCTAAAATGAAGGAAAATTAAGAGAATGCTTTATTAGCTGATCTACCCTTAAAGAATGACTAAAGGAAGATTTTCAAAAAGAAAGAAATGATGGAAGAACAAATCTTTGAGCATTAGGAAGGAAGAAAGAATAATGAAAAAGAGTAGAAATATGGGTAAATGCAATACAGTATTCTCTCCTTATGAGTTTTATAAATCATATTTGATTATTGAAACAAAAATTATAGTACCACCTGTTTCTCAAGATGATATGATATTTAAAAATGGTTAAGGCAAGGGAAACTAAATGGAAGATTTCTAGTAGTAAAATGTTGATACTCGTAGTTATAATTATATATCTATATCTATATCTATATATCTATATTTATATATCTGTATCTATATCTATATATCTATATGTAAATATATCCCAGAGAAACCACTAAGAAACTATACAAAGTGATACATTCAACACATGAAAAAAAGTTCAAGAAACCCATAGGAAGGCAAACTGAGTGTAAAAAAATCCAATCCCAAATGTTACCTACTTTATGATTCCATTTATATAACATTCTTGAAATGAAAAAACTATAGAGATGGAGAACAGATGACTAGTTAGTTCCAGGGTCTAACGACTAGTGCATCAATGTGGAGAGAGAAGGATGTGGTTATAAAAAGCAATACAAGGGCTCCTTACTAGGATAGATCAAGGATTTCTGTATTGTTTGTTACAAATGTGGGTATTTTTTGCAATGAACTTAGTAGTGCACAGTACATAATTAAGATGGCATTTATGTTATCTTTGAATAAAAACAATTTTACACATTGTTGCAGATAGATGCAAGTGGTTAAAGTAGAGAGAATATATATATTAGTAGGATACATACCAGTTTTGGTGCAATACTGACCTTGAAGGAAAGAGGGAGAGAATAGAAATATATGGATATGATGAAGCCTTAGATGGATTTGTAATTTTATTTTCTTTTACCAAAAAAAAGATGAAACAAGAAATACTAAAATATTATTTATTAAGTCTCATGCATTGTTTGTGTTATATATTTTTTTCTGAGAAGTATTTCAAAACTTGAAATGCTTTCAAGGAACACAATTGAATAAATATGATACATGATAGTTTTCTTGTAACATTGGTTAGACAGTCTACATAATTGAACCATTTTGTTTTTTAAAAGTGACTTTAGTTTAAAAACAATCATTTCATTTCATTTCTACTACATTAAATAATTGCAGTGAAAAAATATTTCAACTAGAGCTACATGAAGCACCTTGGGGGTATAATGTTTTTTTTTCTTGTATTGTAATGGGATTGGTTTAGTTTGAGGAAAACTAATTCTTAAGAAATATGACACTAAGAAACTTGAATCAATCCCTCATTTAGTATACACATTCAGCTTTCTAGCAGGATTTGAAGCAAATTATAAATTGAACAAAACAACCCACAAAACAGTCCAGTTCAGGATAAAGAACAAACAAATGTGTAAGGGAAACAAAGGGATTAAATACAAGAAACGCCACAAATCTGAAAAAAGTAATTACTTTTATTGAGTACTGTATTTGAACCTAAGTCTCTAGATGCCTAAGCTAAAAATCTATTAGCTTGCATAGTTTTTGTTGAGATTAGATTACTGCATTGTTAATACAATTTATCCTTGAAATTTAACTCATTTGGAGTTGAAAGTGTACTAAGTAGTAGTTCTAGCCCAGAACATTCCTGTGTTTTATTTCCCTAGATTACAATTCCTCTGTTCCAAGGCACTCCAGACAATCTGGTAAGAAAGTCAGTCTCAGCCATTTGGGGGGTTACCTCCCAGCTATCCAAAGTTTTGAAAGTCTTCTGGCCTCTTGGATCCTAGCAAAGTTAGGAAGGGACTAGGTTTTTGCCATATTTATCACCTAAGTCTTGTCCTTTGGGACTTGAAAGCCCATTACCTCTCCTAAGCAGCAGCGTCCACCTGCTTCTGTACTGTGGACGGCCCAGAGTCTGCATCCATTCCTTCCATCTCTGTCCCTCATGCAAGGACACACTTGTCTGCCTTCCCCAGACTCATCTCAGACTGCCCCGAGCTGAGCTGCATCGACCTCCTCCAGGAATCCTCGCCATTCCCTCCGTGTCCTCGTCCTCCTCTCGCGAAACTCACAATGGGTCTTGGCAGGTTTATCTTTTCTGGAGTGAGAGTGGAGAGGGGATATGCTAGTAACTTTTTAATTTTTCTTAATACAATTATACAAATAGTTTTCCAAGCTGAAGTATAGGAGAGTGAAGAAGCTGCACTGGTGTACGCTGTCTGAAAGGCTGACAGTACTAGTACAACTCGCTGAAGTTCTGTGAAAAGAAAACAACCAGTTTTGCCGTGATGGGCAAACAGATCGCAACTTACACAATGGGGCCTGAAATGAAAGATTATTTGAGGGAGGTTGACTGGACTGATTTTTAACTTTATGGTTTAAAAAAAATGTAAAAACAAATCTTTTCCTCTCAGAGTGTAAGAGGAAAGACAGGCTAGGAGAAAGCCATACTCTTTAATAAGGGACTGAGAGGCTAAATTAATTTTGATCCTGAAGTGGATATATGAGAGTACTTTATAAGAAAAATGAGGACATTTGGAGTTGATGGCTGGACAGTGATAAAGAGCAAGTTAAAAGGATAGAGGGAAGAGGAAAGCATAAGCTTAAGATTATAGCTCGTCAATTTGAGGCAGGGTAAGATAATTCCATCGTAATAAGTTTTCTTGAATAACGATACTTCTGTTTTCAATGAGAATGTTGGCATGCTTGTCCAAGGCAAGCATGTTTCTAAGACGAATAGCTTTGGATGGCATGGGAGACCTCTAATAAAGTTGTACTTTTGCCGTAGTAAAAACATTTTCCTTTATCCAGAAGGCAGGTAAGACAAGCTACATCCAACAGAGTGGTGACGTCATACTAACCAGTTTCATCAAAACTGATTTTTTGCATGTCTGTATATGGTCAAGCAAAACAAACATTTAAATACAATTATTTGGTGATTGGAATTGTCTACAAAGAGTAAAAAAAAAATCAGTTCAGTGCATCTGCTATTGTCTGTAGCAGAGTTCAGCAAGCATCTTCTGCAAATGCCCAGACAGTATATATTTCAGGCTTTGCAGGCCACAGGTGCTCTGTCACAACTACTAACTGCTGTTGTAGTGCAAAAGCAGCCATAGAAAAATCCATAAACACATAGGTGTGGCTGCTTTCCAGTCAAACTTTATTGACAAAAACAAGTAGCTGCCAGATTTGGCCCGGGAACCATAGCTTGCTGAAATCTGGTCTAAAACACCTTGGAGTGTGGGGTACTGGCCCAGGGCCATTGTTTGAGAAAGTTTACCAGGGATGCTATGAAAAAGACATAGGTTCCAAAGCTTGGGAAGTGTAACTTCTTGGTTGAATTAACATTTATATATTTTAAAAAAGGATATTAGTTGATCTAGTTGCCAGCATGTCTTTACACAAGCACAGTTCTTCAAGATCTCAAATACTTTCTCCGGTCCTGCCTGTACTTTTAAAGACGAAGGTACTGAGTGGTACACACATTTCCCGCTATCTACAGATGTGTATTTTTGAGTAATAGTGTATTAAGAATAATATGCCTTCCCTTATTTCCTGTCCTTTTCTTTCCTCAAATCCTAAAATGGGTTTTGTTCATTTTTCCTCTTCATAAAAAGACTTTTCAATTCATTAAAAGACAATGAAAACTGAATTGGGAAGGAGAAGAAATAAATAATCTCAAAAGTAGAACTAATTAAGAAATTCAATGCAGAAGAGTTCTAATGTGGAACAAAGGGTGAAAATTTTAAGTGCTGAAAAAACCTAATTTAAAACACTGACTCATGCACATATATATTGATTTTAATGATCTCTTAAAGCCCAACTATGGGCTAGGTTTTAAAATAGGCATTGTAAAGGGCATACAGAGTATAAAAATGAGTCAGAATTTTCTTCGTTGACAGGGAACACAGACAAAATGGCATTGCTTCTGGGTGAAACTGATAAATGTGAAGTAACATTTCAAAGAGTTGGTTTCTCTTCATAGGAATGCTGGTCATTCAACTTCTGGTGAACATTGTAATAAGGTCCCCAAACCCTCCTTGTCCTCATTCTTCCTCCAATTGCCTTTAATAGCCAACACAGGTCAGCTACAAGTCAGCCATACACTCAGTTTTCTTAATTCTATATGTTTTACTTTTATTTTCCCGCTGAAACAAACAGCAGTGGGAATCAAGACCAAAGGAAATATGTTGGTCTTCTAAAGCTTTTTAAGTGTTTTTGATGGGGGAAGTAGAGTAGTCAATTGATTCTATTCAACTGAAATAGAATATTTGGCCATCCTAACAGAACACAGACTCCAAATCTACATACCTTTTACTTTTAAATAATTGTCAGGAGGCAGAAAATGGAGGGTTGTTGCCATTTGTCTTGGGTCCATCATACATGGCTTTAAAAAAAATAAAAACTTCCAACAGAATTTCAGCCTTAGGCATTGCCACAGGTCATGTTACATTGATGTCCTTGCCCCACTTCTGATGTGGAGACCAGAGATGAGGATGGAGTGACACAGAGGGATGGCACATGTTGTGAGTTGTACTATGTCCCCTAAAAAGATGCTTTGAAGTCTTAACTCTCTGTACCCTGGAATGTGGCCTTATTTGGAGTCTGGGTCCTTATGAAGGTAATCAAGTTAAAATGAGATCATTAGGGTGGACTCTAATCCAGTAAGACTGGCACCCTTATAAAAAAGGGAAATTTGGACACAGACAGACATGCATGGAGAGACGACTGAGTGAAGAGACACTAGGTGAACATCATGGGAAGATGAAGGCAGAGATTAGATTATGATGATGAATCTACAAACCAAGAAGTGCCAAATTGTCGGCAAACCACCAGGAGTTAGGTGAGAAACAGGGAACAGATTCTCCCTCACAACTCTCTGAGGGCACCTTGGTCAGCACCTTGACCTCAGTCTTCTACTCTGCAGGACTACCAGGCAGTAAATTTCTCTTGTTTAGGCCACTCAGCTTGTGGTACTTCATTACAGAAGCCATAGGAAACTAACAGCACAAGCACAGGAGTGTGGAATGAGAAAAGTAAAAGACAATGGATGAGCCAGGGATATATGTTGATCAGCGCAATTGCCTACGATTTTAAAAGACCATGATTTTTACTCTGACAAGACCACTTTTACATTTTTTTTTTGGCAACCGGATAGCGCTGTTCAAAATCCTTCACCATTTCTTTAACATATGAAGACTTGTGGACCTCATTTAACTGCCAAGGGCACAAAGCTTGGCCACATGAGGACTCTGGAAGAGTGTCACGCTATTGCCTATATTCATTACTTGGACATTTCTACTCTACCACATTGTCGCTGCATTTTGGCTTTGTGTTTAGAGGTGAGACTCTATAGTCTTACTTCTTTTTAGGGCACTACTTGGCTGTAAACGCATATGAGGTTTCTGGATTCTTTACACCACCTCCTTGTTGTGGGTACTTGACTAAGCCAAGGAGAATGTTTTGCAGGTTTCAGGGAATAGGCTCTTTTTGAGGGTATGCTGACCAATATTGCACTTTTTAGTTTTCCTATTCACTCCCTTCCTCAGCTCATTTGAGGGACCTTCATCCAAATTGTGAGTGCATAATTTTGGTCTTAGATGTGTAATCTACCCAAACGAATGCTAATTTGTCCTTATCAAGGCTCTTAAAATACAAAAGAAAACAATTTGACTTTTTTATTCTTTGCATTCTGCTGTTCATTCTTTCTCTGACACATGGACATAGAACATTATAGCAACTGTCTGGATAGACAGAAAGTTATTGTGTAATGGGAAATACCAGCAAAGAAATACTAATACTTTACTTAAACTTTAGGAACAGGTTGTCAGAATAATTTGGACCAATTATCCTGCTGAGGACAACTAAAATGTTAGATAAAATCTATTTTAAAATTCTTAAAAGCACCAAACACTAAGAATAGAGTAAGGAAATTCTAGAACAGAATCTTGAAGAGGACAAGAACCCAGATGGATTAGCCCAGCACATAAAGCTGCTCTGACCTATGGTTATTTTTTAACCCCCAAAATGACCTAACTAAACTGTGCTCTAGCATCCTCATGTAGCCAGGAGGGATCAAAAGTCAATGCCTCTGGCCCACAAATAACAGAGATGCCTGTAAAGTCACTTCTACTTCAAACAGGGACCAAAAGGCTATATCCTAGGGTATGGGTACCCTTTGAGTATTTCTCCTATGTGTATTACTGTGCCAACGAGACTGTGCATGGAGTGGAGTTTGACTTTATCCCTGACGTCAAGGGAGCAGTGCTGGTTTGTGACATGTCCTCGAACTTCCTATCCAAAAGCCAGTGGACGTTTCTAAGTTTGGAGTGATTTTCGCTGGTGCTCAGAAGAATGTTGGCTCTGCAGGGGTCACGGTGGTGATCATCCGTGATGACCTGCTGGGTTTTGCCCTCTGGGAGTGCCCCTCGGTCTTAGAATACAAAGTGCAGGCCGGACACAACTCCCTGTACAATACGCCTCCATGCTCCAGCATCTACGTCATGGGCTTGGTGTCAGAGTGGATCAAGAACAACGGTGGTGCGGCGGCCATGGAGAAGCTGAGCTCTGTCAAGTCGCAAATGATTTATGATATTATTGATAATTCTCAAGGATTCTGTGTATGTCCAGTGGATCCCCAGAATAGAAGCAAGATGAATATTCCATTCCGCATTGGCAGTGCCAAAGGAGACGATGCTTTAGAAAAACGATTTCTCGATAAAGCCCTTGAACTCAATATGATCTCCTTGAAAGGGCATAGGTCTGTGGGAGGCATGCGGGCCTCTCTGTATAATGCCGTCACCATCGAAGATGTTCAGAAGCTGGCAGCCTTCATGAAGAACTTTTTAGAGATGCACCAGCTATGAACATACTCCAACCAATGTAAACTCTGCCTTTGAACAATGTTCAAAATTTAGAATAACTTGGAGATGGCTATAAAAACCTCACCCGATATTTTTCTTGAATGAACATGCATATTATAGGTTCTTTTTGCAGAGAACAGCATCAAAACAGCCACAGCTCTGTAGAGCTGGTGTGAACTTAACAGACACCTTAATTCAGACTTGGACTGAAGCATTAAAAAAAATCTTCTTTTCGGCTTTTCTAATGAATTCCAGCGTAGGTTGTCTTTGCTGCTGCTTTTTCTGGGTAGATCTCAGTATTTGAACTTGTCTGTGGACTTCATTATGCAAATTGCAGTTAATTGTTCCTGGAGATACACATATGCACACGCAGCACAGAAGGTGGGTGGGGACCTCTAGGTGCTGAATCTTGGTCCTTTACAAAATGACAGCCGTGGGGGCTCCTGGGTTCCACAGCTGTTAATTCAGGTCATCGTTGACCATGTGGTGAGTGTTTAGTAGGAGTTCCAGGCTAGATCTCCCTGTAAGCTGTTATTCTCATAAAAAGATAAAAGTGACATAGTGTATGTTTATATAGCAGGGTTTTTAATACCAGTTTATAGCTCTGTGCAGCCTATTTCTAACAATACAGTTCTCAGTGATACATGTAGAGACCTTTGAAAATGGGTCAGAAGCCTTGACCTTGTGTGTTACACTCATAACAGTCGTCCCTCTACTCCGCCTTCCTTCTTTAAGCTGCTTCACAAGAGGTTCCCTGATTCATTTGTACTTTCCTTTCAATGGATAGAAGAAAAGGTTGGTGGTTCTTTAGCTTTTAGTTATATTGTTAAACTAAAAATCTGTTAAGCCCCCCTGTCATTTTGTTTGCATGACTCCTCTTAATTGTGTTGGACCGGGGCTGCTGTGAGCTCCAGAAGGTCTTTGCTGAAGAGTCTTTCCCCCGATTGTGTGTCCATTGTCAGTATTTTATGTTGACTATGTGAAGAACATTAAAGTCCTAACACATCTAAAAAAAAAAAGTGTTTCAGCCTGGCTTTACATTATCTGGGTGATCCAAGGAATCCCTATTGATTCAAGTGTTCCCTTAACACCTTGTTGAAGCAAAACAAAACAAACCTATATGGAGGAACTTACCATCATCTAATGCCTCAAATTATTCCTATGACTAATTTTTAAAATAAAATGTCCAAGACCTAGTCAAAGGAAATGAGTTGCTCAAGGGAGTAAGACACCATGAATGATTACCAGCAGAAACCGCAGAGGATGGAAAGATTCTGGATATTGAGATTATCAGGCTCAGATTGCCTACTGTGTTCAAAGAAAAAAATCCAAAGTTATAAATAAAAACAAGAAACTGAAATGTAGAAAATAGAAGAGAAGATTTGAATAGGTACCAAATTAAAATTGGAGATCTGAATGACACAATAAGTGAGATAATTCAGTGGATATGTATTACATGCACTTGGATGAAGTTGGAGAGAGCATTGGTGAATGAAAAGATGGAGCAGAAAAAAACTAAACTGTTTTTTAGCATAGAAAGACAAAATGATAGAAAATACAGATAAGCATTAAAGGAAGGAGAGGTCTATCATGCTTCTATTTAGAGTCACAGATATGAGTGAAGTTCATGCAGTGAAGCTATGTTATATGGTCTCAAAATTCATAAAATATATTTGATAAAAGTAAATATAGAAAATATGTAATCATACTGGTAGGTTTAACTACTTTCAGTAATTGACAGAGAAGAGTTAAATAACATAATTATCAATTTTGACCTAATGGACATAAAAATAATATTGTATCCAATAAGTGCAGACTAATCTTTCTTTTTAAGCACACATAGAACTTTTTATTCAAATTAACCATAAATGGATCAAAAAGCAAGTCTCATCAAACATCAAATGGCTACAATCATTCAAGCATAGTCTCTGATGACAATGACATTTTGCTAGAAATCAATAGCATAAAAATTACAAGAAAATCCACATTTGACAATTAAAAAAACTTCATATTTGTATTATGATTTTCATATCATTTTCTTTTCCAGAATTTTTTATTGCTTTGGTTTTTGATGATGTTAATGAAAAAGAATGATGTGCCTAGCATACTCTCAAGTTAATCTGTAACTTCAGTCATGTTTTATATTGTTGAATCCCCTTTGTTTCCCAGAGACATTGCTTTCAAAACCATTTTGTCCTCCTGCTTCATTCAGGACTGGGTTCTTTTTAAGCATCTTGCATAGCTATCATTCTGAGAATTTCCTTGACTGTCCTCCTGGGTTAGACCCCTCTTTCTTGAAACTTTTCTTTTTCTGTATATTCTTACTTGTTTTCCTTGCAATATCTTCATGTAATCCCCCTAAAAGCATGAGCTTTTCTGAGTTTCTGTATGTTTAGAAGAGATTTTGTTCTGTGTTACATTTGGTCGATAATATAAAGTTGTAGAATTCTAAGATAAAAATTGTGTTCTTTTTTAAATTTTGAAGGCATTGCTTCATTTTCTTCCAGTATCAAGAAATACAGGTGAAAATTTCTGCCATGTGTCAGATTCTTTTAAAGTAACCTGTTTATTTACTTGGAATGTGGTTTTCTTTATAGACATTTTTAGGATTTCCTTGTCATCCTTGAAGTTTCAAGTTAATGAGAATTTTTCCAAGTCTAGGTCATTTTTTATCATCCTCTTAGCACTTAGGCCCTTTTCACCTGAAAACACATTTTCTTTTACACTTCAAGAAAATTTTCTTTATTTCTGTATCATTTCCTTTCTTTCATGTTTTTCTTTTCTTATCTTTAATAACTTCCTTGTGGTTTAATAATGGGCTCCTGATTACCTCATGTCTCATACATTTCCCCTCATAGGTTTCATCTTTAGCATATAGTCAGACCCACTCTATTTGAATTTGAGATATGCCTTTTTCTTTTTCCTTTTTTTTAATTAAAGTATCGTTGATATACAATCTCATGATGGTTGCACATAAACAACACAGTGGTTTCAACATTCACCCATATCATCAAGTCCTCACCCCCTCCACTGTAGTAAGATGTTATAAAGTCACTAATCGTATTCTCCATGCTGTATTGCCTTCCCTGTGACCTACCTATATTGTGATTGTGAATTATAGTGCCCCTTAATCCTCTTCTCCCTCCGCAACACCCCCCACTTTGGTAACCACCAGTCCCTTCTCAGTGTCTGTGAGTCTACTGCTATTTTGTTCCTTCTGTTTTGCTTTGTTGTTATACTCCACAAATTGAGTGAGGTCATTTGGTACTTGTCTTTCTCCCCCTGGCTTATTTCACTGAGCATAATACCCTCTAGATCCATCTATGTTGTTGCAAATGGAAAGTTTCTTTTCTTTTTATAGCTCTATAATATCCCATTGTGTATATGTACCACATCTTCTTTATCCATTCATCTTTTGATGGACACTTAGATTGCTTCCATATCTTGACTATTGTAAATAGTGCTACGGTAAACATAGGGGTGCATATGTCTTTTCAAATCAGGGATCTTGTTTTTTTTTGAGATATGCCTTAAACCAACAGGTGATTGTCTTCTTATTTGTAAATTGGAAATAATAGTCTATCTTACAAATGTATAGAAAATTAAGGAGTTAATACATGCAAACATTTAAAATAGTGCTTCACACATATAAGCCTTTACCAATATTAGCTCGTACTATTTTTCCCTTTTTAATTATTTTCTGATGTCGTTATTTGATTTCATCATCCTGCCATACCATTTAATTTTTTTTAATTGTTTTTAATCTTGGAGAACTCTTTCATGGAACCTGATTTTTGTATTCTTTTTTATTTTTAATTTTTTGGATGTGTATCTTCTCAAATCTCCAGAAGCATACTGAATCCTTAAACAAGTTATCCTTAATTTCCTGTGTTACTTGTTTACTTAGGAGTCGATCTGGCCTGTCTCATTCATTATATTGGATTTTCTCAAGTTTAATGATCCTTGCTTTTTCATATTTAGCACAGTGCAGGTGTTGTGTTTTGTTCAATGATGAATATTTATTATTTTTTTGATGAACTATTTTATCTATTTCACAATGGGCCTCTTCCATTGTGAGATGTCTAACTGTATTTCTGGACAGAGTACATGGAAGTCAAACTTGAACTCAGGATAAGCATAGTTCAAATGACAAAAGAAGAGGGCTTTATTTAAGGTGTCAACACCCATTCTAGAAACCAGTTTCTTTAGGGAAGAACCTTTGCATTTTTCTCCTTAGGGATCAGAGCTGAGTTGCCTACTTTTATGTGGACTGAGGATGAAAGAAGTAACCTTCAGTGTTATTCATAGGGGAGGATTTTTAAATACTCCTATCTGTATTTCCGCAACTTACTTTGCTTTTTCTATTATCTTAAGGCTTAGAATCTATGGATATGTGATCAGCAGAGCCACTAGCATCATGACTGCAGAACTGTCCTTAACTGTAGGGGTTGACAAAGTCATGGGCCAGCTGCCTTTTTTGGTGAAATTTTACTGGGACACAACTCCATTCACTCTTTTAGGTATTGTCAGTGGATATTTTTTGCTACAACAGCAAAATTAAGTATTTTTGACAGAGACTAATAGGTACAGTTTACAAGCCTAACATATTTGCACTTTGACCCTTTACAGAAAAAATGTTGCCAGCTGGTCCCTGCTTACTGCTTCACCTATGTTATAACTTTGTGAAGTTTGTTAACATCTCCTATCTGATGATCATTCCCATTCCCATTCTTTTTATAAGTTTGTCATTTCTTTTATTTTTATACTTTTATCTCCATGTATTTCATGAAGGACATGAGCTATACATTGGTTTTCAGTCTGCCATCTTGAACAGGAAGCCTGTTTTGTTTCATTTTTAAATTCATTGAGTATATTATTTTTATTCATTTCTACTTTTTAATTCTACAATTTTGTCTTAGATCATACCTCATCTCCTCTTCTTATTTCTCTATTATTCTCCAAATTTATTGGTCTTATTTTTTTCTCTCTTTGACTAATACACCACTTTTTTGGAACTCATTCTCTCTTTTACAGCCATGTTTTCCTTAATTAAAGATTAATTAACTAGTTTCTAGATTGCTTACATCCACTGGTTTCACATACTGGCCATTTGAAGCATTCTCATACTTTTGCTATATAATCAGGAAAAAGAAATTCAGACTGCTTGTACTTTTATATGTGTTTACCTTCCAGAGGACATAGAGTTTTCATAAAGTACCTTACTATTTTTAAGATAAATCATTTACTTCTACTAAACAATCACAGAGCTAACTGCTTAGGAAACAGCGTAATATTGGAATAAAGTCAAACTTGTGAAGTTATCTCTTATTCTAACTAACTAGTTTTGTATATATGAGATGCACACATCAACCAACTTTGTTCTTTGCTATCGGTTATGGAAAAATTTATTTGGTGGGGCAGTCACTATGTGCTTTGGGTTTTTGTGGATTTGGGATTAATCATAGATTTCAGTGCCACCTTTTCATCTCTCATTACAATTTCTGGATAATTAAGAGCCTTTGGACTCCCAACTTTTATATCATAAGGATGGAGTAAAGATGAATGAGACAGGTGTTTGTAACATGTTTCTAGGAAGCCAAAGGATGTCCTTTGTCAACAGAGGCATTCTCTTTGTTCCCTGTTTCATTCAACTTGATTATATGGGGGGGTCATTTTCTCATCACTGTTCTTAAGGTCTGCTTGGAACTTACAGTAAGCCCACATTTTGTGGAGATTCAGAGCTCCTGAATTCACTAATACATATTCCAGAGCTTTGAGAGTAGAGCTGTTGTAATTCAGGTGACAAGTTGTGAAGAATCCATGGTTGACTTGGGAAGCATAAAAACCAGAAATATACTTGACATCATGACAATAATAACCAAAATTTCATCTAAAATTTATATGATCATTTCTTACAATAAAACACACACACATGCACATACCTATCAGGGCCCTCAATTCTTGAAAGAATGAAATGAGAATGAATGTGAAATGGGAAACCTGACGTATCAGATCTGTTCTTGTTATAATTTGCACTTGAAGTTTAGGCAGTGATTAAAGTCCTACACCATGCCACTGCACTTCTTGTAAGATGTACTCAACAATGTATCTTTCTATCTTAGTTTGAATAACTGTAGCTTGCTTGTTGCTTGGAAAGATTTTTTTGTGTGTCTGTTCACATGCTGTATATGTGGGCAGATAGAATTAACTGTACTGCTAAGAAAAGCTAGAGGTATAAAAAGTTTGAATAATTTGGTCCCCATGTAGATATTTACATAATTTAATCACACAAACTAATTAAATGTCAGGCCATTTGTAATACAGAAATCAAGCTATGGTCATAGGTCATCAGATGTAGTAATTAGATATGCATGTATAATCGCATTAGAATCATAGTAAGAAAAAAAAGCAACATCAAGATAGGTCATTTCTTTGTTCCTAATTACTTTTTTATAGTTTTGAATTGATTTATTGGCACCATTAGGAGCTGCACAAATGTGTTAGTGTGTGTGTGTGTATCTCTGTGTGTGAGTGTTACTTAATTGGGTTTATTATATGTCAAGTCACAGTTTCAAATGGATCTTTTTGATGTTAGTGGGAGAGTTAGTTAAGAAATTAATGAGAAGCATAAACAAACTGTGTTGTTTTTAACCCTGTGCCAAACATACTGCTTTTTGATTCTGCTATAGCTTAGGCGAGCCATAAAATTTAATTTTCATATATTTCCCATATTTGAACAAAAGGTAAGAAGGAGGCCTCTCAGCAAATAATAATGCAAAATTTTTCTTTTGTTTCATTAGTTTTACTTTTATTTCACTAACATTAAATAAAAATACATTTGCAATAAATCCTTTTGGGTCCAAGAATAGATATAAACATAATAAATATTAACATGTATGCTAAAATACTTGTTTTGTAAGATCAGGCAAAAACATCACAATTCTTTATTAATATTAATCATTTGTCCTAAGCAAATATACAATGTAATTTGGGGCAATTTAGTCCTTATATTCCTTATAAAATATAAGGAGATGAAATCATTTTTATTTTTATTTTTTTTTATCATGGTATATATACAATCACATCAGCAACATTGTGGTTACTAGATTCCCCCCATTATCAAGTCCCCACCACACACCCCATTACAGTCACTGTCCATCAGCATAGTAAGATGCTATAGAGCCACCACTTGTCTTTTCTATGCTATACTGCCTTCCCCGTGCCCCCCCCACCTACATTATGTGTGCTAATCATAAAAATCATTTTTATTTTTAAAATGCAACATTTCTTTTCAACTTACTTCAAGGTGAGCTTTGGTTAAATTCAGAGAATTTTGTGTTTGCTTGATGTTGTTTAATAATGTGTGTGAATGAAAACAGCCAAAGGTAACGGAACTTTCAAGGAGATGGCTGACTTCAATAAGCTGTTCGAGTTCTGAAACAGTCGAAGACCATTATTAAACTGGTTTTGAGGGACAAAGATGACACCTTCATTTTAAGCTTTCCACACTGAGTTAAGAGAGAGCTTCAGTTTATCAGTGGAAATGGATTTGACTAGCAGGCATTTTATAACCATCCCTATATTATAACAATGTGTATCATAAAGATTTTCTAAGCAGTTTAGACAGATGATTTTTTTAAAAGCCTGAAAGAAAAGTCAGAGATGGGTAATAGTTTTTGTAAGCAAAGTATCTGATTGAAATTAATGATTAATGAACACAGAAATATATAGCATATCTGTAAATTTAGTTCCATAAAAACCAAACAAGCATCACATTATCAGAACTCAAATAACACAGAAGCATACAAAAACAGCCAAGAAAATTCATAGAAAATTGTGAAAAGTAAAGAGTAGTGAGTGAATAACCTGACAAATATTAAAACATTTAAAAAGTACAATATTTAAAATAATTTATTCCCATGCATGGATAGATGACACAATGTAATGGAAAAAATAAAATAGTTTCTAGGGTAGCTCCAAATATGTATGGGAATTTAATATATACTAAGGTTGTACTTTAGATTAGTGGGAAACAAGTTTTTCAATAAATTATATTGGTAAAATTCAATAGACATCAAGAAAAATAATAAAACTGGACACCTGCTTAAAACCTAATGCTAAAACAATTTTGAGATTGGCATTTATGTACAAACTGAACTGAAATTCTAGAATAAAAAATTAAATGATCAGTGTAGGTTCAGTCTTTCTAAGACACAAAGTCAAGGAGCCATAAAACAAAAGATTAAATTTGCTAGAATTAATTTAAATGTAGACATATATATTTATTTATGTTTACAAATGAAATTTACATTAACAACTTGTAATGATCAGTTAAGTTCCCTGTCCCTATATTCCTATCATTTTTGAAATAAGGGCTGCCATCTTCCTATTTAGTCCTGCCATGAGCTCTGGAACTCCTGACTCATTTGAGGGCATACAAAGTCCTGTAGATGTGCAACTCCACCTCATTTCTAAGCAAAACCTGCTGTTGGGTCCATGTGGAATTGATTTGCTGGTTCCAAGACCAGTTGGGCTCTGGATTTTGTGATCAGTACCTGCTATTTTGTTAATATTATTAATATTTTTCTGAAAGAGATGAGCCTTAGGTCACTCTTCACATTCACAGATGAAGGACAGTCTCCATATTTCTACTGCAAAAAATTAAGAGGTTTTTTTTTTAATCAAAATAGTTCTTAAGTATCAGAAAGACTAAGCAACTGGACAGAGAGTGAAGATCACCACTAGCCATGGCCAAAATAATAGATATATAGATGCAAATAAGGCATTTTTGCTGGGAAAAGATCTTGAAGAAATTGGTGCTCTGCCTTTTTGAATCCCTATGGACAGGGATTTTGGGGGTAGTGAAGCTTATACCATTTGAGGGGCCCTCTTTCAGAACACTATCTTTAAATTACATATACAAATTAAATATGTGAATATTTATTTAGATGGTCCTAAGTGAGGGCCGTACAGCATCAGCTTCATTACCTTTAGGCTAAATTTATCTCTGCTCCTATGGTAATTATTATCTGATTCACTGAACACCATTCATCTACAATTACATAATGCCTAATTTTGTTATTTTACACTCCATGCCTAGAATTTAATTTCCTGCAGAGTAGTTTTCAGAATTCACTCTCTTCTACTCTACCTTCCCCTTCTCTGACTCCTGCCCCTTGGCACTCATGCTGAAACAAATATCTGTGCTCAGAGTGGGAACACAGTAGATAGTTATTGAATGACTTTTTGAATAAACAGTTGTTAAATAACCACTTCCTCTGAAATGGACATTTATCATTTGAAGTAGGTAAATAAGAAATAGCTAGCCCAAATGTTTCTATAGAAAATGTTTTAAACCTAAAAAACAAATCGGATGTGAATGAATTATTGGGGTTGTATGACATCAATTGAATAATTTATTAATGTAAGGAATCATTAATTTTTCAAAATGGGAAACTTTTTTATTGGAGTATAGTTGATGTAAGATATTATATTGGTTTCAGGTGTATAAAACAGTGATTCAACAATTTTACATCATGAAATACTCATCATGATAAGAATAGTTACCATCAGTCACCATACAAAAATAAACGGTATTATTGACTATATTCCCTATGCTATACATTTCATCCCCATGATAATTTATTTTATAATTGGAAGTTTGTTCTTCTTTATCCCTATCACTTAATTTGCCTGCCCCTCTCTCAACTCCCTATGGCAACTATCAGTCTGTTCTCTGTTTTTATGAGTCTATTTCTGTTTTGTTTGTTTTTTAGATTCCACATAAAAGTGACATCATTTGGTGATAGTCCTTCTCTGTCGTATTTCACTTAGCATAATGCCCTCAAGGACTATCCCATGTTGTTGCAAATGGAAAATTTTCATGACTGAGTAATATCCATTGCAGATATGTACCACATCTTCATCCATTCATTTATCAATGGATGCTTAGGTTGCTTCTGTATCTTGGCTATTGTAAATAATGTTGCGATAGACATAGGAGTGCATCTATCTTTTTGAATTAGTAATTTTGTATTTTTTGGGTAAATTCTCTGAAGTGGGAATCCTGAGGTATATGATATTTCCATTTTTAGGTTTTGATAAACCTCTATACTGCTTTTCATAATGGTTATAGCAATTTACCGCCACACCAACAATGTAGGAGGGTTCCCTTTTCTCCATATCCTTGCTAAAACTTGTTATTTCTTGCCTTGATTTTGGCCATTCTGACTTATGTGAAGTGATAGCTCATTATGGTTTCAGGTCCTCTACCCATTTTTTAATTGGGTTATTATTATTTTTGTGCATGTGTGTTGAGTTGTATGAGTGTTTTATTCACTTACGTATTTTGATTATTAGCCCTTTATTGGATATATCATTTGAAAATATCTTCCCCCATACAGTAATTTGCTTTCTTCATTTTGTTGATGGTGTCCTTTGCTGTACAGGAGCCTTTTAGTTTGATGTAGTCTTACTTGCTTATTTTTGCTTTTGTTTCTCTTGCCTGGGGAGACATTACCAGAAAAAAATTACATGTGTCAGTGTTTGTTTAAGAGTTTAGTGCCTGTTTTCTCTGGAAGTTTTATGGTTTCAAGTCTCATATTTAGGTCTCTAATCTGTTTTGAGTTTATTTTTGTGTATGGTATAAGACAGTAATACAGTTTCATTCTTTTGCATGTAACTGTCCAGTTTTCCCAACACCAATTATTGAAAAGACTATCTTTCCCCACTGTATATTTTTGCCTCCTTTATCATATCATATATTAATTGACCACATAAGTGTGAGTTTATTTCTGACCTCTTTATTCTGTTCCATTGGTCTATGTTTCTGTTCTTGTGCTGGTACCACACTGTTTTGGTTACTGTAGCTTTGTAGGATAGCATGAAATCAGAGAGCATGACATTCTAGCTTTGTTCTTCCTTCCCAAGATTGCTTTGGCTATTCAGGATCTTTGTAGTTCCATAGTATGTCTATTTTTAAAGATGAGGAAACAGGCTCAGTTACATAGCTTATCCAAATTTCTACAGCTCGTAAGTAGCATTAGTGAGCTGGGAACTCAAGTCTGTTCCTGTAAACAGAAGATGCTAAAGAGAGTTGGTAAATGCATAGAGTTTGTGAGGTTGAGCCATCGAACAAAAAACATGAGGATAATGATGATAAAAATGCCGGTAACTTACATATGTAAGAGTTTGGAATAGAGAAGAAAGGATGAACAGACCATGTGCTAGGACTTTGATTCCAAAAATGACAAGCAAAAAAAAAAATGTGTCCTCTTATATACTTCACATTTCAAATGCTTCCCACTATTATCCTATAGTGGGAAAATTATACATTAAACTGAAAGTTTGTCTATTTTTCCAACATACTGACCTTGTAAGTCTCATCTGAGTGACATTTTGATTTGAAGGGAGAATTCTAGGACCTATGAAATGGAGTGCTGAGGTGGGATACTCTGTTCAGTATTTTCATGCTCATTATGTTTCCTTTCATTTCTGTTGCCTTAAATACTAAGGATTTGGTTGTACAATGATAACAAAAAACAATAATTGCCAACATGCTCATGACAAAGAAATAACAACAGAAGACTAGCATTTGTTAATAATACTCATGAAAAAATAGTAAATTAAGATTAATTCAAGGTTATCCCAATGTCATTTCCTCTTGATTTTATTATGTCTTCTTGAGTGGGAAGAGGGGATTAAGTTGGAGCTCCTGCATATCCAACAGCCTGTTTCATCTATGCTGTCATCTGCAGGGAGTACGTTGTTAATAGTTATGAAAATTACGAATCATTGGAGTGTTCGTGAGTTGTAATTCTACTGTTATTTTTGCTTTCTTTTTAATTTTCCACATGGGTAATTTTTTAATAAGGAAGAAGGCAAGGACAGATGAAGAAAGCTAGAGAAGTGTACCCACACCTACATTTACATCTGAGATAAAGGGATGGTGTGAAAATTTGTCAGTAATGACACACCACTATGATTATCAAAATGCTGCAGATGACAGTGATGATATAAACTTGACATTTACTTGGACTGGAGAGGAAGACTGTATTATGTGGAAGGTTACTTTGTTGAATTTCTGAGGTCTATTTAATGTGGGTATGTGTTTCATAGAAACCTGAAGTTTCTATATAAATGGGATTAGATCTTGTTTGTCAATGCTGTTGAGTTTTGCTATACTCTTGCTGTATCAATTACTGAGAGAGTCATATTGAAGTCTCTGTATCTGTGAATTTGTCTTTTCAGTTATATCACTTTTTGCTTGACATATTATGCATCTCTTTTTTTGGTGAATACACATTTAGTTTGCTAGGTCTTGATGGATTGACCCTTTTATAATTGTACAGTGTTACTCCATGTCTGTGTTAATTTTCCTTGCCCTGAAGTCTAATTCATCTGATACTAAAATAGTTTCTCTGCTTCCTTTTGATTAATATAACTTTTCTTATTCTCTTATTTTCAACTTTTCTAAACCATTACATTTGAAATGAATTTTTTATAGACAGTATATAACTAGGTCAGGTTTTGGATCCATTCTGCCAATTTTTGTATTTTAATCGCTATACCTTTGGTCAATATGTAAGTAAGTAAGACTATATATATTATATGTAATTATAGATATGGTAGGACTTAAATGTGCCATTTTATATTTTTGTTTTCTGTTTTTCTATTTATCAGCTTTGTTTTTCTTACCTTCCTGTTGGCTACTTGAACATTTTTTAGACTGAAGTTTTGATTTATCTATAATGATTTTGAGTGTGTTGTTTTATACAGCATTATTATTGGTTACTCTATATATTACATTATATATGTATATTCTCAAATATATATATATATAAAATCAGTCTAGTGTCAACATTTCACTAGCCTGAGTAAAATGTAAAAACCTTACCTACCCTCTCCAGTTTGTCATACAATTTTCATAAATATTTTCTCCACACACATGTATAAACACAAAAGAAGTGTTATAATTTTTGCTTCAACCATCAAACATAATTTATAAAACTCAAGAGGAAAAGAAATATGTATTTTGTTTACTCATATTTTTACTTTTCCTATTCTTTCTTCATTCTTAATGTTCTAAGATTCCATGTTTTATTCTTCATTCCTTCTTGTTTAGAGAACTTCTATTAACTGTTCTTTTAGTGTCAGTCTGATGATAGATTCTCTTAATTTAAATCATTTGAGAATATGATTTCCCTTGCATTCCTGAAAGATAGTTTCACTGGCTATAGAGTTGTGGGTTGACAGTTCTTTTCTTTAAGTCCTGAAAAATATTATGCTATTTCTTTTAGGCCTTTATGATTAGTGCTAAGATGTCCACTGTCTTTCTGTTATTCTGCTATCTATAAATGCCCTTTCTCTCTTGTTTTCAAGGTTTATTTTAAATTTTGACTCTGATTTGTTTTGGTCTAGATTTCATTGGGTTTATCCTTATTGGGATTAGCATATCTTCTTGAATCTACATGTTTGTGGGGTTTTTGTTTTTGTTTCTGGGTTTTTGTGTGGTTTTTTTTGGTCAAAATTTGGTGTTTAGTTGTTTCTTTGAGTACTTTTTAAGGTTCATCATTTTTCTCCTCTCCTTTCAAGACTCCACTGGCACAGGGAATTAGAACTTTTTCATACCACCAATCCTTGAGTCTCTATTCATTTTGTTTCCCCATGTATTTTTTTTCTGTTATTCAAATGAGATAATTTCTATTGTTCTAGCTTTAAATTCACTGTCTCTGTCCCCTCCCATTCTATCTGTAAGCCCATTTGATATTTTAATTTCAGTTATTGCATGTTTCAATTCCAATATTTCCATTTGTTTCCTTTTCATATCCTGACTTTCTTAGATGAGATTTTACTTACATTTTTTTTGTTGTTAGCATATATTAAAAAAATTTTTTTAAATTTGGTATCATTAATCTACAATTAAATGAGCAACATCATGGTTACTAGACTCCCCCCAGCATCAAGTCCCCACCACCTACCCCATTACAGTCACTGTCCACCAGTGTAGTAAGATGCTATAGAATCACTACTTGTCTTCTCTGTGTTGTACAGCCCTTCCCGTGGTCCCCCTACATTATGTCTGCTAATCGCAATGTGCATTTTTCACCTATGTCCCTCCCTTCACATCCATCCTCCCCAGTCCATTTCCCTTTGGAAACTGTTAGTCCATTCTTCGGTTCTGTGATTCTGCTATTGTTTTGTTCCTTCAGTTTTTTTCTTTGTTCTTACACTCTACAGATGAGTGAAATCACTTGATACTTGTCTTTTTCCGCCTGGCTTATTTCACTGAGCATAATACCCTCTAGTTCCATCCATGTTGTTGCAAATGGTAGGATTTGATTTGTTCTTATGGCTGAATAATATTCCATTGTGTATATGTAGCACCTCTTTTTTATCCATTCATCTACTGATGGAAACTTAGGTTGCTTCCATTTCTTGGCTACTGTAAATAGTGCTGTGATAAACATAGGGGTGCATATGTCTTTTTCAAACTGAGCTGCTGCGTTCTTAGGGTAAATTCCTAGGAGTGGAATTCCTGGGTCAAATGGTTTTCCTATTTTGAGTTTCTTCAGAACCTCCACACTGCTTTCCACAATGGTTGAACTAATTTACATTCCCACCAGCCATGTAGGAGGGTTCCCCTTTCTCCACTTCCTCGTCAACATTTGTTGTTGTTTCTCTTTTGGATGTTGGCCATACTAACTGGTGTGAGATGATATCTCATTGCAGTTTTAATTTGCATTTCTCTGATGATTAGCGATGTGGAGCATCTTTTCATGTGCCTGTTGGACATGTGAATTTCTTGTTTGGAGAAGTGTCTGTTCAGATCCTCTGCCCATTTTTTAATTGGATTATTTGCTTTTTGTTTGTTGAGGTATGTGAGCTCTTTATATATTTTGCATGTCAACCTCTTATCGGATAGGTCATTTATGAATATATTTTCCCATACTGTAGGATGTCTTTTTGTTCTACTGATGGTGTCCTTTGCTGTACAGAAGCTTTTTAGTCTGATATCGTCCCACTTGTTCATTTTTGCTTTTGTTTCCCTTGCCTGGGGAGATATGTTCATGAAGAAGTTGCTCATGTTTATGTCCAAGAGATTTTTGCCTATGTTTTTTTCTAAGAGTTTTATGGTTTTATGACTTACATTCAGGTCTTTGATTCATTTCGAATTTACTTTTGTGTATGGGGTCAGACAATGATCCAGTTTCATTCTCTTGCATGTAGCTGTCCAGTTTTCTCAACACCAGCTGTTCAAAAGGCTGTCATTTCCCCATTGTATATCCATGGTCCCTTTATCATATATTAATTGAACATATGTGTTTGGGTTAATATCTGGACTCTCTGTTCTGTTCCACTGGTCTGTGGGTCTGTTCTTGTGGCAGTACCAAATTGTCTTGATTACTGTGGCTTTATAGTAGAGCTTGAAGTTGGGGAGTGTAATCCCCCCTGCTTTATTCTTCCTTCTCAGTATTGCTTTGGCTATTTGGGGTCTTTTGTGGTTCCATATGAATTTTAGAAATATTTGTTCCAGTTCATTGAAGAATGCTGTTGGTATTTTGATATGGATTGCCTTGAATCTGTAGATTGCTTTAGGTAGTATAGCCATTTTGATAATATTAATTCTTCCTAGCCAAGAGCATGGGGTGAGTTTCCATTTGTTAGTGTCCTCTTTAATTTTTCTTAAGAGTGTCTTGTAGTTTTCAGGACATAGATCTTTCACTTCCTTGGTTAGGTTTATTCCTAGGTATTTTATTCTTTTTGATTCAATTATGAATGGAATTGTTTTCTTGATTCCTCTTTCTGCTAGCTCATCGTTAGTGTATAGGAAAGCAACAGATTTCTGTGTATTGATTTTGTATCCTGCAACTTTGCTGAATTCTGATATTAGTTCTGGTAGTTTTGGAGTGGAGTCTTTAGGGTTTTTTATGTACAGTATCATGTCATCTGCAAATAGTGACAGTTTGACTTCTTCTTTACCAATCTGGATGCTTTGTATTTCTTTCTTTTGTCTGATTGCTGTGGCTAGGACCTCTAGTACTATGTTGAATAACATTGAGGAGAGTGGGCATTCCTGTCTTGTTCCAGATCTTAGGTGAAGAGCTTTCAGCTTCTCACTGTTAAGTATGATGTTGTCTATGGGTTTGTCATATATGGCCTTTATGATGTTGAGGTACTTGCCCTCTATAAGCATTTTGTTGAGAGTTTTTTTTATGAATGGATGTTGCATTTTGTCAAATGATTTTTCAGCATCTATGAAGATGGTCGTGTGGTTTTTGTCCTTTTTGTTGATGTGGTGGATGATTTTGATGGATTTTCGAATGTTGTACCATCCTTGCATTCCTGAGATGAATCCCACTTGATCATGGTATATAATCCTCTTGATGTGTTTTTGAATTCAGTTTGCTAATATTTTGTTGAATATTTTTGCATGTATGTTCATCAGGGATATTGGTCTGTAATTTTCTTTTTGGTGGGGTCTTTGCCTGGTTTTGGTATTAGAGTGATGCTGTCTTCATGGAATGTGTTTGGATGTATTCCCTCCTTTTCTAATTTTTGGAAAACTTTAAGGAGAATGGGTATTATGTCTTCTCTATATGTCTGATAAGATTCAGTGGTGAATCCATCTGGCTCGGGGGTTTTGTTCTTGGGTAGTATTTTGATTACCAATTCAATTTCATTGCTGGTAATTGGTCTGTTTAGATTTTCTTTTTCTTCATTGGTCAGTCTTGGAAGGTTGTATTTTTTTTAGGAAGTTGTCCATTTGTTCTAGGTTTTCCAGCTTGTTATCATATAGATTTTCACAGTATTTCTAATAATTATTTGTATTTCTGTGGGGTCCATCATTTTTCCTTTCCCATTTCTGATTCTGTTTATGTGTGTAGATTCTATTTTCCTCTTAATAAGTCTGGCTAGGGGTTTATCTATTTTGTTTATTTTCTCAAAGAACCAGGTCTTGGTTTCATTGATTTTTTCTATTTTTCATTCTTCTCCTTTTTATTTATTTCTTCTCTGATCTTTATTATGTCCCTCCTTCTGCTGACTTTCTGCCTCATTTGTTCTTCTTTTTCCAGTTTCAATAATTGTGACTTTAGACTATTCATTTGGGATTACTCTTCCTTCTTTAAATAGGCCTGGATTGCTATATACTTTCCTCTTAGAACTGCCTTCGCTGCATCCCACAGAAGTTGGGGTGTTGTGCTGTTGTCATTTGTCTCCATATATGGCTTGATCTGTTTTAATTTAGTCATTGGTCTATTGATTATTTAGAAGCCTGTTGTTAAGCCTCTGTGTTTGTGAGCCTTTTTGTTGTCTTTGTACAACTTATTTCTAGTTTTATACCTTTGTGATCTGAGAAGTTGGTTGGTAGAATATCAATCTTTTTGAATTTACTGAGGCTATTTTTATGCCTAGTATGTGGTCTATTATGGAAAATGATCCATGTGCACTTGAGAAGAATGTATATCCTGTTCCTTTTGGGTGTAGAGTTATCCTCCTGCTTTTGGGTATAGAGTTCTGTAGATGTCTGTTAGGTCCATCTGTTCCAATGTGTTGTTAAGTGCCTCTGTGTCCTTACTTATTTTCTGCCTGATTGGTCTGTCCTTTGGAGTGAGTGGTGTGTTGAAGTCTCCTAAAATGAATGCATTGCTTTCTATTTCCTCCTTTAAATCTGTTAGTATCTGTTTCACATGTCGGTGCTTGTGTGTTGGGTGCATATATATTTATAATGGTTATATCCTCTTATTGAACTTCCCCCTTTGTCATTATGTAATGTCCTTCTTTATCTCTTGTTACTTTCTTTGATTTGAAGTCTATTTTGTGTGATACAAGTACTGCAATACCTGCTTTTTTTCTCCGTGTTGTTTGCGTGAAATATCTTTTTCCATCCCTTCCCTTTTAGTCTGTGTATATCTTTGATTTTGAGGTGAGTCTCTTGTAAACAGCATATAGATGGGTCTTGCTTTTTTATCCATTCTATTGCTCTGTGTCTTTTGACTGGTGCATTCAGTCTGTTTACATTTAGGGTGATTATCGAAAGATATGTACTTATTGCCATTGCATTCTTTATTCATGGTTACCAAAAGTTCAAGGGTAGTTTCTTTACTATCTAACCATCTGACTTAACTCTCTTATTAAGCTATAATAAACACAGTCTCATGATTTTTAATTTCTCTCCCTTCTTTTTCTTTCTCCTCCATTCTTTATATGTTAGGTGTTTTATTCTGTGCTCTATTGTGTTTCCTTTGACTGCTTTTGTGGATAGTTGATTTTGTTTTTGCCCTAGTTAGTATTTGGTTGGTCTGCTTTCTTTTCTGTGAATTTATTTTCTCTGGAGACATCTATTTAGCCTTAGGAGTGTTTCCATCTGGAGCAGTCCCTTTAAAATATCCTGTGGACATGGTTTTTGGCAGGCAAATTCCCTAAAGTTTTGCTGGTCTGGAAATTGTTTTATCCCTCTTCATATTTAAATCATAATCGTACTCAATACAGTATTCTTGGTTCAAGGCCCTTCTGTTTCATTGCATTAAATATATCATGCCATTCTCTTCTGGCCTGTAAGTTTTCTGTTGAGAAGTCTGATGATAGCCTGATGGGTTTTCCTTTGTTGGTGATCTTTTTTCTCTCTCTGGTTGCATTTAGTACTCTGTCCTTGTCTTTGATCTTTGCCATTTTAATTATTATATGTGTTGGTGTTGTCCTCCTTGGGTCCCTTGTGTTGGGAGATCTGTGGGCTTCATTGTCTGAGAGACTATTTCCTTTCCAAGCTTGGGAAGTTTTCAGCAGTTATTTCCTCAAAGACACTTTCCATCCCTTTTTCTCTCTCTTCTTTTTCTGGTATCCCTATAATATGAATATTGTTCCATTTGGATTGGTCACACAGTTCTCTTAATATTCTTTCATTACTAGAGATCCTTTTATCTCTCTCTGCCTCAGCTTCTCTGTATTCGTGTTCTCTGATTTCTATTCCATTGACAGTCTCTTGCACCTTGTCCACTCTGCTCTTAAGACCTTCTACTGATTGTTTCAATTCTGTTATCTCCCTCCAGACTTCATCCTTTAGCTCTTGCATATTTCTCTGCAGGTCCATCAGCATGTTTATGACTTTTACTTTGAAATCTTTTTTCAGGAAGATTGGTTATATCTCTCTTACGAGGCCCTCTCTCTGGGGTTGTCTGAGTGATTTTTGACTGGACCAGATCCTTCTGCCTTTTCATGGTGATAGAAGTGGTCGCAGGCAGGTAGTGTGTGTGTCAGCTGGGAGAACAAAGTCCCTTACTGCTTGTTGGTCGCCTTGCCCTTCTCCACTGCCTGTGCCTTCTATCTGCACACCGGGAGCAGTCTCTTGGATAATCTCCTTAGCTGCTGTGCCTGGGGCAGCCCTCAGGAAAGCCTAGTGCACTGCAGGGGGTGGCAGACTCACCAGGTGTGTTCCTCTGTGAGAACGGCACCCCATTGTGCCTTCCGGACCTTGCTCTGGCTTTCTCTGTCTGTTGCAGTTAGCTTCACGCTGGGACGAGACTCTGTGTGGTTGCTGTGGGCGGGGCTGTTCTCCAGCTGCTCGGAAGCTGTGGAGGGTCAGCCGGTTTGCTTGCAGCGCTGGTTGGGGGGGAATGAATGGCAGGCTGCTTATCGCCGTGAGGGGCTTCAGTGCTTCGTTACCACCCAGGGGGGTTAGGGAACCTCAAGTTCCTCAAGATTCCCAGCCTGCTGTGCTGAGTGTGCTTGAGTGATTTTGTCCAGCTGTTGAGCCCTTCTTGTCCCTTTAGCTGTCCTGTGCTTCCCTTCCCTCCCTGCTCTGATTCTTTTCCTCCCACCAGTGAGCTGGGATGGGGGAGTGCTTAGGTCCTGCCGGGTCTCGGCTTTGTATCTTTCCCTTTTTGTGAGATGCTAAGTTCTCGCAGATGTAGCTGTAGCCTGGCTGTTGTACTGTATCTTCTGGTCTCTCTTTTAGGAATAGTTGTATTTGTTGTATTTTCAAAAATCTATATGGTTTTGGGAGGATATTTCTGCCGCCCTACTCACATTGCCATTTTCTTTACTTACTTTTTATTTTGTTTCAAGAGTGTTCATAATTGCTCATTGAATCATTTTATGATGATAGCTTTAAAATCTCCGTCAAATAATACTAACATTTCTGTCATCTTGGTGTTGGTTTTCTTCACTGAAATTGAGGTTTTCAAGACTCAGTATGACAAATGATTTTTCAAATTAAATCTGGATATTTTATTATGAGTCTCTGGATCTTACTTATACCTTTTGTTTTAGCTGGTTTCTTCTAACCCTTCTTCAATGGGAGGAATGCACTGCTTTATTATTGCCAGGTGGGCTAGAAATCTGGGTTCCCCACTCAGCCTGTTGGCACTTGGGAGAGGAAGAGATCCTTATTACTGCTGGATGAGTATAGGAATGCTAGCTGCTCACCACACTTCTGTAGATACCGGCCTGGCTGTGAAGGGTAGGAGTAACAGTGACACTACAGCAAAGGTGGGTGGCCTTGTTACCTGTGGGTGATGGTGAAAGTCCTGACTCCACTTTGCCTCCTATGACATGGCTCGGGAGGGAGCTGGGACACCTTATCATTGCTGGTGGAGTAAAAATCTATAATCTGCACTGAGTCTCCATTGATACTGCAGGGTGGCCTCTTTGCCACCTGGCTAGAATGAATGTAGCAGCTTCCTGCAGTCCTCTCTGATGCCACCCTGGTGAAAGTGTGTCACTGCAGCTTACAGAGGGTAGAAGTCTAGTCTGCTGCTTAGGTGGTGAGGGCCGTGTTAAGACTACAGATCTTTGTGGTGTTTCGTGTAGAGTGGTTTTTGTCTAAAACCTTTTATCTTTTGATCTTACTAGGCTGTCTTTCCTGGTTGTTTGGATAGAGAGAGCAGGATTTTGTGGAGATTTTTTTTTTCTACCCATGCTGCTTCCAAGTTGCTGGCTTCTCAATCCTGTCTGGGATACATGAAGCAGGAAGAAAACCTGGAGAACTTACCACCATCTCATCTCTTAGTTTCTGTGGTTTCTGGTTGGTGTGCTTTCTTTCCTCTGCTTCTCAAATCTTATTTTCTTTGTTTTATATGTAACATTAAGGATTTTTGGTTGTACTTAGTGGGAAGAATAGGCAAACACACATTTAATGCATTTTTGCAGAAAAAGAATCCACACTTATTCATCAAGATTTAGAACTTTTCTCATTAAGGAATTGAACAGATTTTTTTTCCTATCAAGTTCACTGAAATTCTTTTTGTCCTCTTTCCACTAATATTAAATAAAGATGGTTCTGATTTGTGTCAGTATTTTTTGTTTACCGTATTGAATTCTGATTGTTGCAATAAAGTATAAAAGAGGCTGTTCAATATGTTTCCAAGTGGATTATCTTCTGTAATTTAAAGTAAGAATTGCTTTATAATATTGGTAGTTTTAATTAATATGCTAAGCCCATAAGTTGTTATTAATACTGAAAAGACATAGAGAGGAAATAGTGGGACAATTTACAGAAAAGATACAAATACAGCTTGAGTCCTAAATATTGATATAGGTTCAGTTGGTTCTACCATGCTCAATGAACAAGCTTATACTTTTGGACTAAGTCTATAATAAGTCTATAATATTCATATCATTGCTTTGGAATATTGCCTTAAAGTTTCCTTTAAACATTTTGAAAATGAGAGATCACCTTCTCATGTTATGACATTTCATTTTCTTTTACCCAACAAATGAAATACTGTAACATCAGGTATTGCTACTCTAAGTGTGATCCACAGACTGCAGTGTCAGCATGACTGGGAAACTTGTTAGAAATGCAAATTCTTGGGTCCTACCCTAGATTACATAAATCCAAACTGGGGAGGTGGGACTCAGGAATCTGTGGTTTTAACAATTCTCAGGATCTGTAGGTGATTATTTGTACCACTTTGGGAAGGTGAGTAGGAATTCTTTGGGCTGCACAGGCTGATCATCCCCTGCAGCTCTATCACTTCTTAGCTATGTCACCTTTATTTACTGGTTCCCTCAGTTTCCTTACCTATAAAATAGAATAACAGGATATCAGAAGATTCTTTGGAAAATTAAATAAGTGAAGATAAAATGTACATGTAATACTGTCTAACATCTACTTAACATTTTATAAACTCTAGCTTTTCTTATTAAAACAGAGCACTTCTATTGATTTTTCCCCTTCTTTTATATTTTCACTTTTGCTAGGATTCATATCATATGGAAATAACTGATTTATTTATGTAGTTTAAGTCAGCTGCCAAGATAGTATCTTTTTCCTGCCATGCAAATGTAAAGCTACTGTATATTAATGTTATATTCTCTGATAGGAGATATTTTGGTGCGCAAAATAAGCATACATGGGACATGCGTGTGTGCATGCATATGTGAACACACTGACACACATACACATCAGTTGGTTTAGATCATATTTATACAGGACAAGCCATGGAACTCAAGCAAGTTGGAGAACTAGGATTGTCTTGTAACTGATTCCTTGCTCCTGTGACTCCTGGGATCTGCCTATTCTCTATATACCCCTGCTGAGTTAATATTCTAATGTACCATACTGAAACCATCCTTCCTCACCTTGTCTTTACCCTCCAGAGCCTCTGAACTTAAAATCTGTACATTCTAACTTCCCTAAACCCACTTTCTTCCATTCAGTTGTACTAATGTTCCTTTTAATTCAATCTGGTTACAAACCTCAGAACTTAGCATGTGTTTCCCACCTCGCCCACATCTTACCTCCTGCAACATGGATTTTTGGGAAGGAGAGATTTGATTCATAGTCCATACTTGGGTCTTGATGATTACTTAATTACTTTCATATGCATATATCCTGCCTCATCATCAACTTAAACATTACTTTTTAGATAGGGACAAAGGTATGTCCTATATCTGTAACAACCTTTGGTTGTTCTATGTCTTCCATAAAATAATTTAAAAAGAACTAAAGTTTTGATAACACTTTGTTTCATGAATTATTTTTATGGGAACTCTACCACTAATATCACTGGTTGAGCTCTTCCTTTACATAAAAAGTTGTGTTTTATATAATTTGACTCATTTAATTTTCAGAACCCTATAAGATAAGAACTGTTATCTCTATCTTCCAGTAACTCCCTAAGGTCACACTAATAGCATGAGGTGGTGAATGGCTTGTACTTGACTTGCAAACTGACTTCAAGAGCCCTCTTTCCAAGCCATATTTTCCCATGACCTTTTACTTAATATTACAAAAGAGGGTACAATGATTCTGAGAAGTTAAGTAAACTTGGACCAGGCTGACTATAGATGCACTCTGGCTTCAAATTCAGTATTTTCCTTTATACCACAGAACCACTGTGAGAATAAATGTTTGCTAATGGAAATAAAGACTTAGGAGGACTTCTTCTATGGATTGTAGTTTTTCTAGCTGTGACTTCTTGGATCTCATACCAGTGATGCAAACTGCTTGTTCAATATATTAGAAAAAGGAACAGATAGGAAGAAAGGGAGGGAGGGAGAGAGTTGGATGAATGGAGTAGGAAGAAGGCACATTTCATTAAAAGACTGATTATTCGTGTTTCCTATGTGACACCCATGTTTTCTTTCTAGTTTACTAATAGAAATATAAATGCCTTTATACTTTATAATTGGAAATGAAGATCTACCTGAAAGAGCATTAAGACAGGCTTCCCCTCCTTCCTTGTTTCTCCTTAAATAAGAAGAAAACAAACAATAAAAACAAAAAGCCATCCCTGTGGTCTCGGCAGTTACAGCCACTAAATCTAGCTTCAAATTCTATTAAGGCAATGGGCCCAAAATTAGGAGGAAAAAAATGGCACATAATCAAGGAGTTACAGAACATTAGCAATAAACAACTTGGTTGATAAAATACAAATTGGGCTAGACAACTGCGACCACACTTTCCAACTGAATCCCTGAGTTACTGATTGAAGAGAAAGGAGTAGGTATAATATATATTTAGCCTATGAGCTAGGACCATCTGTCTGTACTTAAAGAGCAACCAAGGAGGAGGAAGTTGAGGAAAACCAGCCAAGTCAGCTATGGAAATAATTGATTTGTTACCTGAACAGTGAACAGTGAGGAGGAACCAGAAAACAAGGACTCAGAACTGTATGTAATTGGGGTGATGTAAGGCAACAAATTACTACCCTATAGCTGACTCTTGTCAATGCAATTGCTAGAAGTCCAGCTGTGTCCCAGTTTGTACTGAAAACTCAAAGGCAGGAGTTATAAGCTATTATCATCTTCTACGTGCCCAGCAGTGTTATGGTCCTCATCAACTCTAGGTGCCTGTTACCTGTACCTGGACTGTGCTATAATGGCAGCTATCATTGTGGTTACTGTAATTTGAGTGCTTCTGGATTCCACTGATTCTGGATTTCTCATGTGCAAGGAGCTTGTTTGCCAGATACTAGATTTTGAGCCAAGGGGTCATCTCATCTTTCTTCTCTTTTCACTTAAAAATATTTCCATCACTCTTTCTTATTCCACACAATTATTGTCTCCCAGAGTGCCGAGCTATGGGACTATATGCGAGCATGCTGGCAGTTCTGTGGTTTTGTTGTATTCCTTCACATGCTTCTGCTAAGAGGAGACATGGCAGCCCCAGCTCCCCCGATGTACAGGGAGTCAGCTCATTTTCTTTCAAAGGAACTGTCTTTCCCCACCATTTCCAGCTAGCCACCTTCCCACAAATCAGAATGCAATATTCAGCATTATCTTTCTCTTGAAAATGTTTGCTGTATGTTAAGAAAAGATTTGTGAATAGAGCCAAGGATTCCACACCATGTTCTAGAGCAGGCCATTTCAGAATGAGATCCATCTTGGAAGCCGTCAATTCTATTATTTTATTAATGATATGTGTTTCTCAAATGACTTTAGTATTATCAACTTTCCTTTTTAATTTATTTTCTTTTCATAATTAACAATTGATCTTTTTTTCCATAAGTGCAAATAGATCTTCTCCCTGATGATGGTGAAGAAGATTGTGATAGGGGAAAATAAATTGTAATTATTATCTCTTCTTCATTGCTGTAAGCAATCTTTTTCTCTCTGAATCCAATTCTACTTTCACAATGTTGACATACAATTCTTTATTTTCACATCTGTCTTTGGACTTGGCCATCCTTCTTCACAATCTGGTTAGCTAAACTGAGGCCAAACCTGTGCCATATTTCTTCCCCAGAGGTCTCTTTGTTCACAAATACGTACGTGAAAAAGAAATTCCTATGATAATAAGAAGAGTAAATTAGATTTTTTATTTTTTTATTCACAAATGGTTTCTCATGTGAGCTAACTGCATAAGGTAAGGAAGTCACACAGAAACTTACACTTTTTTATTAGAAGCTATGCACTAAGAATTGTTCTAGTGCTTTACTGGACATTTAATCCTTCTAATAAAGCCACAAGTTATTTCCATGTTGATGAGAAAATCAGGTGTTAGAGAGTTCTCGCAGAGACTGTAAGAAATAGAGCAAAATTAAAGACAAAGAGCTGCCCATTTTCTCATGGGAAGTGTGCTCAACATTTCCAGAACAGTCCAGACAGCACCTCTGCTTGTCTGCTCATGTCCCTTCCCTGCCACCATCTCCCATTTATACTGGCTACTACCCTCCATCTGCCTATGAAACTTATTGGTAGCTTTAAAACAATTATTTAGTGAAAGGTAAATATAGAAAAAAAGTACATAAATAAGTATAGCTTGATACACTTTCACAATGTGGACATGCCCATATCAGGTCACACCCCAGATCAAGCACTAGAATATTATTAGTGCCAGAAGTGTACCCTGTGGTTTTCATACCTCTTTCCAGTAAGTAACCCCAAAGGTGACTACTATCCTGAGTTCCAATAACATAGATTAGTTTGATCTGTTCTTGATATTTAGCTCAATAGAATCATAGAGAATGTACTCCTTTGGTTCTACCTTTTGTTCTACATTTTGTACATGAAATCCACACAGGAGTTTCCATTATGCTTCAGTCTGTTTTCATTACTGTGTAATATTCCATGGCATGCTATATTTGTTTATTTTTTACTTTGTGAGGCATTTATTCTTTTTCCAGTTTTAGGTTATTACAATTAATGCTGTGTTTAACATTCTTGAACCAGTCTTTTGGTGACACGTCTATAGTTCTGTTGGTTAGACATCTAGGAGCAGAGTTGCTGAGTTATAGATGTGTATATTCAGATATGATGATTATTGCCAAACAAAATTTCAAATTTGTTTTACACCAGCAGTGTGTGAGAAGTCCATTTCTTCAACGTCCTTGAAGGCATTTGGTATTGTCAGTCATTTTAATTTTAGCAACTCAGTTTATATGTTTATATATATTATTGTAGTTTTAATTTGCCTTTTCCTGATGACTCATGAGACCAATCAACTTTTCAAATAGTCATTAAACTAATTATCTTTTGGTCTCATACCTCTCACATGTCTAGGAGCTCTGAACTGTCCTTAAGAATGTAAGTTTGCTCTTAGCCTGGTGTATCAAAGCACCTCAGATATGTGCGAGAACACCTCCCACTCAGGCCTTCCTCTGGTGCAGCCCTTAGCAGAGTCTATGTCCTGGGGTGCTTTGGCAACTGCTTTCTAACCACCAGCCCACTCCACATTCCACTATTCCATAACAGCTGTACCTTCTCTTTTTCGTAAATAAAGACATTGAATGTACAGTTTTTCTTGGGCTGAAATAGGTCAAGCTTTTCCTGCTCTGTGGTGAGGTCTGAACCCTAGCAAAGGACTCCAATATCTGTTCTCCATCTCTCTTTCTCTTGCTTTTATGTGTGGCTCTTATGTTTATGATTTGCCCAGGATTTTTCCACCATTAGGCTGCCTCTGAGCACGCAGTCCATTCTGGACCCATCCACACTGGAGTGAGGAAGGATTGACATCAAGGATCTGCTCCTGTAGTGAACGTGCTTTGAGAGAGATCCACAGTAGTTTTGAGATGATACGTATTCAGTAGAAACTGGGCTACTATCCTCACTTCTTTGCCATCATTAACTCTTAATAACTCCCATCTTGGCCAAAGAAAAAATCAAAGGGGCAGCTTTCTTGACCAAATATATAAGTTTAAGAGAAAATTAATCTCTTTTTATGCTCAGTAATTTAACATCAAGCAAAATTATTATTTGTATTCTAAATGATAGCCTTGCTACCATGGGAAACAAATAAAAAAAAATATTTCCACCCTTCTGCATAAAAATATTTCTACAAGATGATAATGGATCGGCTATGGAAGCCATTGTGTTTCACTTTGATGAGTATAAAAGCAGACTTAGAATGTGGTATTAAGGATGTCAAACTTAAAATCAGGTTTTGCCTTCAGTATTTACTAGAATGGTCTTCATCAGTCTAATTTTTTGAGTCCTCTATGCTAGCCAGTGAGAACCACTTTTTTTCCCCATATTGCTCGCATAGTTGGCTTACATTAAAATCTTTTTTGATTTCGCTACAAAAATGAAACCAACCAACTGACGAATCAACCAAATGAATGGACCAAAGAGGACCCTGGGAAGTGCGTGTAGTCACATAGGCTGTAGTTTCACTCTGTCTGGAATGGTGACTGAAGATTTCTCTTTGCCCCTGATTCCTGAGGCAATATGATGTGGGTCCTATTCACTTTGCATACCACCTGGAGACTGCTTGTCAAAGAAGCGTACACCGAGTTATATTACTAGGTTGTGTAACAACTCTTCCAAGAGTTACCTTTTAAACAATTAAAGTTCTCTGTTGGTTATTTTAAAAGTGGCCACTTACCTTTAAAAATAAACACAACTCTAATACTTTCTTTAATTTGAAGGTGTTTGTACGTTTGTATGGTTGATATATCTTTATGGCTACATAAAATACAAAGGAGAATAGTAGATGTTATTTTCATCCCAGGTGAAGATTTTTGTGTGGGCACTAGTTAGCCAAACAATTACTAATGGTTTTGTAGGAGCTCAGGGATGCACCATTTCTAGAAAACATGTATATTTAAATAATGACTTTGGGGACACTACACTACATATCTTTTTACTTTAATTTCCTACTCATATAAACATAGGTTTTCCAATAGCTCTCAAATCTGAGGTCTGACGCATTTCCAAGGTCCCATCCTCTGATAACAGGTCAGTCATGCTGGCAAGCACTAAGTTCTGGCCACATAGACATGACCTCTAAGAGCTACATTGCAGAGAAAAAATATATTATACCCTTGTCTCAAACTTCATGACACCGGCTGCTGTGGTAGCTCTGATGCTGTGTTTTCAATCATATTTCATTTGGGGCCCAGAAATGAATAGGATATGCATTTTCTGAAATGTGTAATTTTTTATGTGATTCCTGAGTTCACTCACCATTTCCACTCTAACAAACATTCTGTATAACAGAGCAATTAACAGAACTACTTAAAAACCCCAGTTCCACCATTTACTTTCTTTGTGAATTTGAGCTCCTCTGACATGCAGGAAAGGAGAGAAAATAAACAAAGATAATAAATCCCGGAGGCAATGATGTCATTGATTCCAGAAGTCCTCACAGCCATTTGCATGTCTTCCCTGCTGGAGTTATTGAGCCCCTCCTTGGAATCCAGTCATTTTCCTCTTTTTTATATAGTGCAAGTTGTGTTTTGGGTGCTTACAATGACTCATATGAGTTGTTTATTGATGAAAGTATAAATTCCCGTGAAAGTATAAATTTACCTGTGTCCCTGATTTCCCTTTTGCCTTTTTATTAGCATTTTCCTTTGTTATTTCAGATCTGTGTGCCACTGGTCACATAGGAAGAGATCAACAGGCTGAATGTCAAAGCTTCTTTAGCATTCTTAAATGACATGCCTTCCAAAAATCTTTAAACATGAGATTTCTCTCGTGCAGTGTCCTACTCACCCTCCAAAAATAAGAAGAAGAAACATACAAATTGTGGAGTTTATAAAGTTAGGTATAGGGGATTGTTCACAAGGGTTCAGGGAGCTACACTGCTCACTATTTGGGGGAAATATTTTAAAAGGATATATTTCCCCATAGTATGTGAAATAAAGATTCTGAAATACCTAGTATTGAAATGTGATTCACCAACACCATCATTGTTGTCATGAAAAAGGGGTCTATTTTAGACCTGACAAACATCCCTCAGATTCTGTGAAGATTGGACTTTTCAGTTCGATTTTTCTCAGACTGTTATTAGGAAGTGTCTCATACGATCTTTGCTTCATGATTTTTTTCCTTTCTGAAAGAAACTCACATCACAAAAAAGTAAAAAAGAAAAAAAAAAGAATTAGAAGTGGGTGGCAGGAAACAGAGACCCTAATCCGTGGTGATTGCTAATCAACCCACAGCATAAATCACTGGACAGAAACAACTCCACCATGATGACTTTCATGGGGCCCTTCATTCATAAAAACATTAAAAATTGTGTTTTGGGACTCTGTGGATGAAAAGACAAATATACTGATATTACAGGATAAAACACTTTTTGAGACATTAAAGGGTTTTTTTCTTCTATTTAAAATAATAAAAACATTTTCATAGGTCTCTCAAATATTAGGGGGCCTTGGCACTGAACCTGCTGTGCCTGGCAGATATATGGGCCCCTCAGACCAGGTCACCCTTTTGTTCTCAGCCATTAGAATATGCTTAGATTAGACTGTCACACAGCTGGTTCCCAACCTGGATAACAGAGAGCAAAGCTCTTGAGGATTGAAATGTAGGACAGGTAAGTTTTAATAGGAAGGTAAAGATGATAGGATATGGCCTAGTGAGAGAAGGCTTCCACAGCTGGGATGTAAGTGCCAGGAGTAAAAGTCCCAAGATTTGGAGGCATCTTTAAAAAATGGAGCAGGTGGGAGGGTGAGCACAACAATTAAGCCAAATCAAACAAAATCAAAATCCCGATCCCAGTGATCTCCAAGGTTGTCAACAGAATCCTGTATGTTGGAAATGACTGCACTCATCCCTCTAGCCCTTAGGGAAGAAACCGCTTTTATTTATATAAACTAAGTAAGTTGTGATCAAATGTATATCGTTTGCCTATTGCCTTATCTCCATGGAGGAAAATTACCCTCTCTGCAATGGTGACTCAGAAAATATTACTATTTTTGCCCTTTCTCTGTTTTTCCCAGTGCACCTTTTAACTAGCTTCATAAGCCTTTTGGTTGTAGATCATTTAGTTGAGGGAATGTCGGAGCTGGTGTGTCAGTGGAGACTCACAAATGGTGCATTCATTTCATTTGTGCGAAGTTAGAAGTCATAGCCCCTGCTGAGCATTCTTGCCTTCATTTCTGCTGAAAATAATGCCAAAACATAAGAAAAATCTGTGTGTGTGGTGAGGAGTGGGAGAAGGGGTGTTAATTCAGTTTTTAAACAAGTTTACCAGGTTGTCTTTGTGGACTTCTGTGTGAAAATTCTGCTTAAATTGATATATGTGTAAACATATGACAGTTGGCCCTTGAACAATGCAGAAGGTTAGGGGCACAGACCCTGTATGGTCAAAAACCTACATACGACTTTTGCCACCCCAAAGACCTGACTACTAATAGCCTACTGTTCCCTGGAAGCTTTACTATTAACATAAACCGTTGATTTTGTATGTTGTCTGTGTTAAATACTGTATCCTTACAATAAAGTATGCTGCAGAAAAGAAAATAATTTTTTCAAGTTGCACACATCTCCAAAAAACTTTCTTTTCCAATGTATTTATTCAGAGAAATCTGCTTATAAGTAGACCTGTGCAGTTTAAAACTGTGTTGTTTAAGTGTCAACTGTGGAGTTGAGTATAATCAGAATTTCTGCATCACAGAATGAAAACTTACTTTTTATTCTGTACTCGTTAATTAAAACCCAACTTTATTGCAAAGCATGCCCTTTACCTTAAAATAAAAGGTGATTTTAATTGATTTTATTTCAGTATTTCAGTTATCATTAACATGAAAGTAACATTTCATGTTATCACTATAATTTTCAATAGTCACATATGTGGGGAAATATATGATATCTCCTTCTGTGGGTTATAGAAAGACATGGTTTGGAGAAATTATTTCTTTCTAGATAGACTCCTACCTTTTGTTATGTCATTCATCAGGCAAAGAGAATAGGAATCAAATGGAGATGAGTAATTCTGAGGTTGCTAACACACAGACCACAGCTGATTTACATCCTATTAATGCAGTGCATATTGACTCTAATAACTGTGTAGTTTTGTTGCAATCTCAGCATGTTGTGTTGAACTAGCAGTAAAAGCACCATGTAAAATCTAGGCACAGTCGGTCATCAGGACTCTTAAGATACTAGGTTTTGATATGCATGCAGTGGCTCTGGAGTAAGACAGTGCAGTGTTCCCCAAACCTTGAAAACAAAGCTTCAACTTAAACCTTAAGTGAATGCCTTTGGATCAGCTTATCAGGGGTGCACAGAAGCCGACACAGCAATGTCTACAAGGGAATTTGTCCTTAGGGAAGGGAGGAAAAGAGACCATAAAGTTCACAATAGTCAGTGTTGTCTGATTGAGTTAGTTGATCATGCATAGAAGTTGCAAGTCTTTGGAGCAGTCAACACTACTTTCATGAGGAGCAGACAGGAAAGTTTCATTATCCAAACTTTTTCTCTCCTTTTCCTGTTTGATGGCTTATTTGCATGGTCTTTACCCCAATAATCTGAACATAGAGATGCATTCATGCATATTGCCTATGCAGAGGTAAAAGCATATAGAAACTTTTATTTTTTTGAGTGTATGCTGCAGAGAGTTACTTTCTAAATAAATACTAAGTGATTTATACACTAACAGAATATATGTTTCTGATGCTCTTTGTTGGAATTCTGAAGGATTTATGACTTTCCAGACTTTCCCTCTCACCAGCTTAGACACACTTCAGGATTTTATCATTGCTTTTGACAAAATACCTTGAGTTGAAGGTTGCAGTAAAAAGTGCCCCAAACACCAAATATTGGATAACATTTGAGGCTGTTCAGAATGCTAAAGAAAATCCCAGTTCAGCTGTCCTTCCAAAATTAAAAACCAAATCTGCAAAGCCTTATGTTATTTTTACATTTTGTGTGTGCAAATAAACTAAAATGTTGGAGCATTTTTCATAATATTTAATTTGACTAAATCACATTTGTTTTCACCAGATGAAGAGTAAATTCTTCATTTACCATCTCATTTTACTTCTCTTTCCATGACTCTTTTTCCCAAGCAAGCAGATTTTGCAATCAGATGCCTACTAGCTGGGTGTTCATGAGCTGTGATGGATTACTTTTAATAGGTGCTATTTTCCTATTTCATTAACTGCTCTTTATCTGGTGGTGTTTCTTTGGACAAGCTAGAAGAGAAACAATGGTTTAACCATTTACCCAAATAGGCAATGATACCAAGTTTATTTTAAAGTTGATTGTGTACACCCAAGGATGTGTTTATTTGTGTGTGTGTGTGTGTGTGTGTGTGTGTGTGTGTGTGTGTGTGTGTGTGTGTAAGAGTGTGGCTTCTTTTAACTTAAAACTCTCTCTCTCTGCCTGGCTGACTGCCATCTCCATGGCAGTCTCCATGGCAACTTCCTTAAGGATAAAGTAACAGAAATGTGAGGAGGCCGTGTGCCCACAAACAAAGCTGCCACAGCCCTGCCAGAGGCCTGACTAGACAGAATTCCAGAACACTCCACATTCCATGAGAGCTATACAGGTCACTGCAGCAGGCTCTGCTTAAAGGTGCGGTACCTCCAGTCCCAGGGGCAGAGGCAAGGAATGTCTTCCCACAGATTGGAATGTATATACACAGCCCACATTATTTTTCTCTTCCTGTCTGCTTTGAATAACTTAAGTATTTTATACCTAGCATTTAGTTTTGAGTGATATTTGGAACTCTGCTTCACAGAGACCATTGTCTGTCCAGTGTGTTGAAACTCAGTCAGGACACAATTTAAGTACCTTTAAATCACTTGCATCCAATGTTGGTGAAGGGATACTTTTAATATTTTGTGCCATCCTGCTTTCATGAAAAGAATATATTTGTTTGCCTTTTAATGAATTATAAAAGATTTATGCCAGTTTTCCCAAGAATGTAATAAAATTATTTTTAAAAGATATTATTTTGGCCTGGATATTGGTATCCATCCACCCCAAAGCTGTATCTTGAAATCCTAACCCCCAAAAGGGGATGGCATTAGCAGGCGGGATCTTTGGATGGTGCATAAGTCATAAAGGTGGAATCCGCATGAGTGGGGATAGTGCCATATAAAAGAGGCTACAGAGATTTTCCATCACGTGATGACAGAGAAGGTGCTGGCTATGCACTGGAAGAAAGCCCTCACCAGAAAACACGACCATGTTGGCATCTCGATCTTGGATCTCTGACCCCCAGAACTGTGAGAAATAAATTTCTGTTGTTTATCTGCTATTTCATCTGTGGTATTTTGTTATAGCAGCCACAATGGACTACGACAGATACATACACGGTGTATAACATTAGTTCTCGATCAGGGACAATTTTTTCCCCATGAGACACTTGGCAATATCTGGAGACCCTTTTGGCTGTCACAGCCGGGGCCATGCTACTGGCATCTAGTGAATAGACTGGGAATGCTTCTAAATATCCTAAATGCACAGAACAGCTCTCACAACAAAGAATTATTGGCCCCAAATGTCAATAGTTCCAAGGTTGAGAAACCCTGGTATATATACATGGATGGAATGTGTGTGTTTTGTGTATGTCTGTATGTGTATGTGTATGTGTCTACATACATGGCAACTTTAAAATAAAAATCCTTACGTGCAGCATGCTCAGATAGAAATAAACTATGTTAAGGCACCTTTCTATCTAAACTGTTTTTGCTCCATCTGCTCAGACTGGGAACTAGAATTCTCATAGCAATTGTCAATCTTGAGTTCACTGTTCAGATTTATCTATGCAATTTGTTTAGCACTCCTATAACTGCAATTCTTTTTTCAAGACCACAAACGATTACCCTAGAACCCTACACCTACCTCAGGGAGTGAAAACAGTGGAGTTTACTCTGCCTCTAAGAATGATTTCTGTGCAACGCACTATAAATAATATACAAAATGTTTTGACATTAACTTAATTCTTTCCCATTAGGAATTAGTAAAATGCTTAGTAAGTATGGCTAAGGGAAATATTTATGATCCGTAGCATGCAGATTACTTATTTTATCACCAAAGTTCTGTTAATACTCTCCAGAGTGTTCATCTTCCTTCCATCCAATACTATTCAGCAGTTTCCTTATGTTGAGTCTTTTCTTGTAACCAATTATGGAAAATCCTGAGTTACTGGTTGTGCAAGTTCAAAGCTCACTTTAAAGACAAACCAGGGAAGTTTTGCTGTGTTAGACAGCGCTCTGCTCAGAGTGTGCGTGCTTGAGCTGGTGAGGGATCACAAACACCTGATTACCCGCCTGCAACTGTTTAGCTACAAAGATTGGAAGTAAGCTTTTAGAAACTTCTGTGGCAGCTTGATGATGCACATCTCATCAAACAATTTGGATGTCGCTGAATTTGCATGACAGGGGGTCCCTAGCTATGAACTAATCAGGGGGAATCGCATGGACTCATGTGGCAAGATCACATATTGATGTGACAAATTGGGACTTTAAAGAAATAACTGAAACTTCACCACTGATCATATAAGAAACAGTATCATGTTCACTGTTTTTTTTTAATTGTCTGGAAATGCCTTCTTACATCATGCCTAGGTCCATTCAGTTTATACCCGGATACGGCTGGTTAAACTATTACTGTGTTTCATTGCAATGATGAGGTTTGTTGGTTGCTCTTCGCAGGTAGAGCGTGGATTTGTTGCAACCTACAAAGGGTCTTCTCTTGAAGAGAAATGGACATCGTGTGTCTCACTAAGGATGCCCTAGATTATGGTGCTGTAATCAACACCCCCCAAATCTCAGAGGCTTTAATCAGCACAGGGTTTTTCTGGCTCACAGTACTTGCCTATCATGGGTAGCAGGGGCCTGTCATGGCCCTCACTGCAGTCGCTCAGGAACCCAGGCTGATGGAGCACCACTGCGTTTCACGTTACTGACCATGGTCCAGAGATGAAGACAGAATTTGGTTGCTCTTTCAATAGTTACTCAACGCTGTGGCTCAAAAGGAGCTCACATGTCACTCTGTCCCCTCAGTGGCCAGATCTAGGCACTTGACCCCATCCAACCACATGAGAAAAAGAAGAGCAAATCTATCATGTGCCCAGGAGGTGGGGATCCAGAGGGATTGGGTGGAGCCCATTAATTACCATGGCCCTGGAAAATGGGTATTACTATTAAACACAGACCTTTGTCTTGAATATCCTTGACTTGTACTCTCTGGCATGTAACTTCCACTTTTACATGGGCAGAGGAGACAGTATAGGGAAGCAAAAAGATAATTTCCTTTGATTTCAGATAGAATCCCAACCCTCCAATTTAGCTGTGGTATAACCACATGTAAATTATTTAATCCCTCTGAAGTGAGACTATATTGCCCATCTCATGGGTTGTAATGAAGATTAGATTAGATAACTTTTATTAAAGTGTCTTATATATTCCTTGTTAAATGCAGGCCAAGGAAAACATTTATTGGTAGGCTATAATAGTTCCCCCCAACTTTTTTGCCTAGAGAAGTAAATAATATTGAAATCAATTTAGGTAGAACTCAACTATCAAACTATGATAAGCTTCTTTACAATATTGTCTATTGCTGTTGATCTACCCAACACATTTTGAATTATGCTTCTTGAAATCATGGTGGGCACGGGAGGGTTGGAGTTATCAAGTTTTTCCTTTGGGTAAAAGTGTTTCTAGTCTTTCACAAATTTCCCTGTTAAAGCATTTTATGGTACCACTCAGGTTTTTATTGTTCTAGACTACTGTGTGATGTTGCTTCTAGGAAATTAGAAATGTGGTATGATGGGTCTTATTTCAAATCCCTGTTTAATTTCAGCTGACATTCAGGCTAATTACATATACATTTTTTTCTGGTTAATCGTTGATTATGTAGGTTAATTCTTTTTAAAAGAAAAATTATCAAATAGATACAAACTGAACCCAATAATGATAATCAAGGTCAGATTATTTTTTGCAAATAGAAGATGCCATTGATGATCAGGACAATTCTGCATTTGTGACCAGGAAAAAGCCATCCCCACAGGGTAAAATATGTGTCAGTGACTCATTCCCACTTAGAGGTAACAGGCAAGCTTTGCAGGTTTCTTATCTGGCTCCACCACCAGCAAATAGTTTGATCATACCATGGAATCAATCTCTTGCTCTTTTTCTCTGTCTGCACCCTTTTATCCCTTAGTTAAATGATTTTGAAGCTTATATTTGAAGCTGCATCTGGGTTCCTGGGTCTCACTTCCCTCTGGGAGTCATTAACATTGTTTCGTTATCAGCACTGTAGTACGTTGATGCAAAAATACTGCCATATTTTACCCATCCCTGTCTTAATGGGGCTCTGCAGCTCTGTGCTCTACGGAGTGGCATCTATTTCCTACCCCTTTAATCTGGGCTGGCTCTGAGACTTGCTGAGGTCAATGGAAGGGTGGTATGTCAATTCAGAGCCTTGGCCTCAAAAGGCCTTGCAAGCTCCTGCTTTCTGTTTGGAACCCAGCTGCTGCCATGATAGCAAACCAGGCCAGCCTGCTGATGGGTAAGACACCTGCTACAGAAGAGCCACATTGTCCCAGCTGAGGCCAACCAGACCAGCCAGCTGACTGCAGACACAGGAGTGATGCCATCAGAACTGCCCAGAGGACCCTTTGACTTACAGAAATAATACATTGCTGTGTTTTAAGTCACCATGTTTTGGGCTGGTTTGATGACACTGCAATGGTTATGTGCACCATAGACATATTTAAACTTTCCATGCCTTAAATGAAGGAAAGGGACAGGAGTGTGTGTCAATCTCGGGATCTGTCAACTGAATCCTATGTGTCAGAGGCTCTCCTCCCCAAATAAGCATACTCTGTATTCACTTGGGTCTTCTCATGTTGACCACGGTATTAGTTTCCTTTTGCTGATATAACAAATGACCAAAAACGCAGTGGCTTAGAATGACCCAAATTTATTGTCTTATAATTCTAGAACTCTAGAAGCCCTAGAATTGTACCATTTTTGAAATCTGGTTGAGAATTTCCAAAATCACCCAATCCTGGGTTTTTGTTTTGTTTTGTTGCTAAAGAGTTCTTTCCTCATATTTGCTCTTTCCTCTTGCATGTTACCCTAAACAGCCAAAAAAAAAGCTAGGCCATACCTTCACCACTTTGCTTGGCAATCTTTGCAGCTAAATATCCTCAGTTATTACTTAGAAGTTCTACTTCCCACATATTTGTAGGACCCATTTTAGCTAAGCTTTCTGCCACCCTGTAACAACAACCCCCTTTCCTCTAGTTTCCCATAACATGTTCCACATTTCCTTTGGAGCCCTGGCCAACAATGCCTCTAGAAGCCACATTTCTACTAGCTGTCTGTTTATGACAATTTAAATATTCCTTCAGAAAATGTAGGTTTTCTCCACTGTGCTCCTCATGTTCATCTAAGTCCTTCCTAGTGACATATAGTCTGCTTTAGTTGTTCCACGCTTTTTCTGTCATGGTCATCCACATTTTTCCAGCTTTGGCCTATTGCCCCATTCCAAAGCCATTTGCACATTTTAAATTATTTTTAGAGCAGCCCACTTCTGGTGCCCAAGTCTGTATTTGTTTCCTATGGCTCCTGTGACAAATAACACAAATTTAGTGACTTAAAACAATGTACATTTATTATCTTATATTTCTAGAAGACAGAAGTTATAAAATCTACATGTTGGCAGGGCTGGATTCCTGATTCACATTTGTGGAGACTTGATTTCCTTACCCTTTCCAGTTTCCAGAGGCTGCCTACATGTCTGTGTGTGACCCCTCTCTCTCTATATTCAAAGCCAGTGGCATAGCATCTTCAAATCCCATCTCCTCTCTGTTTCTCTGTGTGTGTGTCTCTCTCAGCTTTACTTCTGTCATCACATTTCATTTTCTGACTCTGGTATTCCTTCCTTCCTCTTACATGGACCCCTGTAGTTCTGTAAGACTCACTCAGATAATGTAGGATAATCTTCCCAGATCAAGATCTTAATCATATCTCTCATTTGAAGTAATATATGCACAAATTTTGGAAATTAAGACATGGACATCTTGCAGGGGGCGTTATTCTACCCACCACAACTACCTCTAGATAGTTTTCTTTTAATATTAAAACCCAAATATACAGCAAGCAGTACCCTTCGTGGGTTTTGAAAACAGGATGTATATATCAAAATGACATTCCAGTAGAGGAAAGATAAATTTTATTTTACCAGAAATTGATATACAGAGAAAAGTAAAATAAGCCCCACATATTTCCTTAAGAAAGTCCCTTTGAATTTTAAGCTACCTCTGAACAATTCATGGCTTAGATGGTTTTAACTAGTATTCCGTTTTTACTAGTAAAAAAGACCACAGTTCCTAGACATGTGTCAACAAAAAGCAAAGTCAAACAACAAAAAAAACTCTAATCTTTGCATTAGTAGGAAGATGGAAATGTCCCATGCTTTGTCATTTCTCTGATGCTGAAGTTGATATTAGCTGCTTTCAGAGCTGCAAATGAAGGCAGGTGAGACCCACAGCCTGATCAGATTTCCAGTTTAGGGACATAGGTAGGGGCCGAATAAAACCTTTCAAGACCTCTAAGGTGATTTCTCTGTATCTTGGCTTTGGGTTGATCACCCCTCACTTGGCTACCCCCTTGTCCTTGTTCCTGTTGATATTTCAGCTTCTTTTTAACTCCAGCCACAGTATTTGACCCTCTGACCTTCAGTGACATTGAATGCCACAAGCTGATTATATCCTGCCGAGAAGAAAAATTTCCTTTTATATATTTTGTTTATTTGCCATTACCTCCCTGTGACCCTAGTTCTTGCTTTGTGAAATTGCATAAGACAGAAGAAAATAGATCTCCCCCACCCCAATCCTGCCTTCACGATGGTATTAAAATAGTACTTTTCAGTGTCTTCCATTAGCAAAAATAAAAATATTGTTTTTGTCACCTCATAAAAGTTAAATGTATGACCACATCTCACACTGTACTTCTTTAAATGCGCCTGGATTCTGGTCCAAATACTGCTCTTTATATAGAAAAAGATAACCGTTTGACTTCCGGCTCTAAGGCGCTGTCAGTGGAAGCAAATGCCATTCTCCAGCACCGTGTTAGGTTCTCTCCCTTTTCTGCTCTGCCAGACATTCTGTTTGCTTTTGGAAAATTGGTTTTTCACGCTGAAGAACATCATCAAAGTAGCTTCAAAATAACTCCAAACTATTTTCTCCAAATAACGTTTGGTCAGTTTCGAGTCCAGCTGTTGACAGATGCAAGTTACCAGGGAAACGTTATCATTCTGTGATATTTACTCCCTCACATTCACATGTTCTGTCCCTGTGACAGTGAAATGCTATGAACGGACTGCTTATACTAAGGTTAAGAACAAAACAAAACAAAACGGAATGCTATACCTGAAAGTTGATTTGATGCTTTGCTGACACGTATTATTTGTCCCCGGCTGGAGTTAATTTTCATCTGCCCTCATCTTTCTCCTCACCCAAAACACTGGCGTCCATCTGGAGTTCCTTGAGACCACCTACGCGTGGGATCTCCCCTCCTCTCAAATCAAGGCGAGTCAGCATCATCAGAAACCTTCCCAGGGACCACCTGCCGCCTCACTTCCGGTTTTGCCATGCCTATGAATTCACCAGTCCTGAACCTAGCCACGGTTGCCTCAAAGACTTCTTAGGCTGAAATCTGTACTATTATCATTATGCACTGATTTGCTTTCTAGCATTTGATTTGCATGTGGGTACCTGTGTGTGTAGGTATGTATTTTAATACATACTACAGTTGACGTTAAATATGACTTGAGTTAAAAACTGGGAAATTTTAAAGAAGGTAATATGACTTAGTGGTTAAATATAGGACCTTGGAATCAGAACACATAGGTGTAAATTGTAACTTTCCCATTTACTAATTTTTCATTCTTCGATGAGTTAAGTTTTGCTCCTCAAGTTTCCATTTCTCCTTCTTTAAAATAGTGATCATGATAGAACCTTCTCTATAGGGTCTTTTAGAGGATATAATGAGATGCTATAAATAAATTCCCTAGCATGGGTGATTGGCAGGTATTAAATATTCAGAGATTTCATCTTTTATTTTTTATCTTGATAAAGATGTTAGGCAAATGTTCAGGAAAGTTCCAACTGAAATGGGAATATGAGTATACTGTTTTAAAGTAATTGACCTTTATTCAGTATACATTTATTAAACACTCATTACATGTCCAACACTAGATATAGGCTTAAGGTCCCTGCCTTTAAGGAATATAGGGAGAAAATAGCAGAGTAAAAGGTAACACAACACAACTATAATGGGTGTTATGATAAGGGTATGGCTGAAATGACATGAGAAAAAAAAGCACTACTACCCTAAGTGATGGAGAAATGATTGCAAGGAGAAGTCTTCTTGGGAGAACTGATACGCAGATTGAGTCCTCAATGGCAGACAAGCATAAGTTCACCAAGTTAAGGGAAAGTTATTCTAGACACAGAAGTGAGAGGAAGAATGGTATAATCTTAGAGGACAACTCTAAAAAGTTAGATTATGATAAAGGAACTAAATTTTTGGCGTGAATTTTTATGAAATCAAAATCTAGTTAAGGAAGTAAATAGCTCATTGAGCAGATCTGAGGCAGCTCTAGAGATACCCAGGTTACCTTCTGCCTTGCACAAAAGTTAATAAAATAATAGTGAATACCACTTATTTAATATCTACTATGAGCCAAGCACTGAAGTTGGTTACTTTATAACCACAGTCCTCTCAACACATGCAATAATTGGTTGGCTTTAAAGCTAAGCAGTGAGGCATGCCACCAGTGCAGAAACCCTACTGTGAAAAATGTAAGGAATGATAAACAGTTTGAATGCCAAACTCTCTTTACTCTGTCCAGGTTATCTTTCTTAGGAGAATTTGAATTGTATACCTAATGACTTCCCTCCCTGCTGTTACTAAACACTTTGTTTTTTGATATGGTAATAGTCAATGGCATTATGATTCAAAATAAAATTCTGAAGGGTCTGTAATTCTCTTGAATGTCAGCAACTAACTTCCAACTTGTGAACAGCTGATGATTTTAAAGTATGATGTTATCAAGTTACAAAATTTGAAATTTTATGTACCGTCTCCCCTAGCTGTCATTCCTTCCCTTCAGGGGTCAGTGTAGACAGTTAACCTTCTTGAAGAGTTCCCAACCATGGGTGGCCTCCAGAGGAAGTCATAAAAGGTTGTCACCCTTCTACTTGGGGGACCCTAGAGAGTATTAGAGAAAGGAGACAAGGCAGTAGAGGGCCCTTCCTTCCTTTTTAAGAGACACAGTCATTTGGATTGTGAAAAGGCTGCTCTGTCAGTAATATAAACAGTCCTGCTGATCATGTGTGACCCCTTGTTAGAGTTGCTTCTGCGGGATGCTAAAGCTCCTGCTGGCATTGGAGATGGTTCCTGGACTCATTATCTGTAGAAAAGGGAAGTGTAGCATTTCTGTGAGTATTGACCCTGTAAACCAACACTTACCTCCAGTGATCACAATGGGTTTTGCCAGGGTGAAGTATATGTCTAAAAGGTTTAATTGTGATGAAATGACCTAATAAGTATTTAACTAAATGATGCAGCCACAGATTGGATTGTCTTAACAGGAAGTACCTACTTTTACACATCACCCCACTTCTCACCATTATATGCCCACTACACCCCAAAACCAACACCTGCCAGTTTTGGTTAGTTGCTGGTTTTTCTTCTGAAATCTGTATTGCCACATCTCTTAAAGCAAAGACATTTTAAGAGATACCATCTAAAATGGAAAACAAATATATCTAGCTACTCTGCCCTTTACCAGAGAAGCCATCTCCAGTTGATTATAATACCCTTTTTGGCTGACCTTAGATTTGACCTCAGAATCCTTCTCAACTCCTTGCCCCAGATAGATACTAACAATAGACAAGTGGGCAGGTGAGATAAAACCTGTTGGTCTTTTGTACCAATGCCATATTTTACATGTTTAAAATAGGGGAATCAAGTGAAATTGGGCAAGAAGACATGTCTTTCCAAGGTGGTGAGAAGTAAAACACCTATTTTATGTTTGTATATGTTTATGTGTGTCTCTCTCTACCAATATGAATCTGAGGGAGAGAGAGATTAGTTGCTTATATACTGGCAAACAAAAATAATTGTGTACAAAATTTCCATAATCTATAATACACTGGATCAGTAAATTATAGAAAGTAATGAGTTTGTAGTGCTTTCCCCATTATCCACACTTATCACCTGAGCCAAGAAATATTCTGTAAAATTGTATTTCTTAAAAAGATAAAGGAACATTTTGTGTCTCCATAAAACAATTAGCTGCAAAGGTTTATGTTGGGAGTTGTACTTTTTTTGTGGGGGGGGACTTAAATGCAGGGAATGGCTCACGTCACTGTGCCTGGCATGCCCAGCCTCTCACTTTTCATCATTCTGTGGGGAACAAAAGATGTGTGAAGTGGAAAGTTGCTCTGTACTCTGTAACTGAGTAGAAGTGCATGGTTCTCCCCCTTTAGCATCTGTGTTTCATGCAGAGTTGAGTGGAAATCTTTCCCATCTCTTCAGGTCATTTCAGCTTGCTGAGCATTTAAAAAACGTATTTCTGCCTAGTCCCAGGTGAGCTGAGCATCTTATTTCTGGCAAAGATTTTTTGTAGTCTCCATTAGATTCATTTGCCAACTACTTGGTTTTCAAGCGGGAGCGTCTAAACTCTCAATCTGAAGTTTGCCTTAATTCAAAGTCCACCAGATAAAAAATGGAAAAGACTATTTTGTTTCTTTGTCCTCATGGGAAGACAATTCTTTTGCTTTGAGAACACCCCTATTACATGATTTTAATGTTTCTTTTTAAAAAGTTTGCAGTAGTTCTAGCAACTTCCACTTCCTCCTTAAAATATGTCCTAAATTGAATTGAGAGCCATGAAAGAGGTCATCCCCCCAAGAGAGATTTGTCTTTTGCTTTCCCTTTCATTGTTCCAACTGTATCCTGTTTACATATGACATCAGACAAAGGATGATTTTTCCATAATGTTCAGTAGGCAGGTGGCTGAATTTCAACAGCGTTTTGGTAAACCACTTTGGAAGAACAGCTTGTCCTGGGAAAACGGTATTTGCCAATATCTTGTATTGGGAAGTGATGTCCCATCTAACCATTGTCATACCCTATTGATGAAAATTATAGCCATTTGAAAAATACTTTCTGTTGGTTGGCTTTCTGTGATTCCATATGAATTCCTAAACATCAAAAATATTGGCTTGAAAGTTTAAGACTGAGAGGCAACTATTAATATCCCCTTGTCAGACTATGAAAAGGAAATTCTTTGGAAAGTCAGTTTGAAAGTTACCACACATTCAAACGGGTCTTTCAAGCTGATTTAAATACTTGCAGAACTTATTTAAGATTCTGCCTTGCTCTACCTTGTCTGGAAAGCTGACAGTGGCATTGATTTCAGAGAGAAAAGGAAGGAAAGCGCATCTGGGAAACCTTTTATTCTTGCTCCTTGGCTATGTCAGAGAATTGAGAAGATGCAAAGGTAGTGATTGGGAAGAAGACAAACTGGATGATGCAAGAAATGGAGATGTAAGCATCTATGTTCTAATTGTGGAAGCTTGTGTATCCAATCACAGACTGCCACAGGACTTAAAATTTAGCATTTGTGTAAGACTAACGGGGTATGTTCCTTTTTTCATATAATGGAAAAATTTCGTGGCATCGTTTTCCCTTGCCTTTTCCATGTTGTGAATCTATGAGAAGAGGGTTCTTAGCAAAATATGTCCTCCATGTCCACCTGAACTTTCCCCCTTTTATTCATCCCAGAAAATAAACATATTTGGGTGAGAGAATGAGGTCGGTGGCAGCAGTAACTACATTCTATCTACTAACATATCCGCTCAGAGAGTTATGTGCAATATTTAGAAAGAAAAAAGCTCTCATTCTAAGTAAAGTCAAGTGGAATTTTATAGCACTTTGGTGTTAACTACATTTCAGAGTTTGTTTTCACATTGATATTACATCTTACACAGTCATCCTAAGTCACTGAATAAGAAAAAAAAAACCTCAGACCAACAAATTTCCTCTAAAAAATCCTCAAAGTTTCAAGTTGTTCTCTGAACGGCATTTATGTCCTAGCATGAGCTGAGCCGCAGAAAGGTTTTGTCTTTCATGTAGCCCGATTCTGAGTCCATTGAGTGGATGATTGAGTAAGCCAGTCACTGCTTTTTAAAATTTTGTATTTCAGAATGTAGAATTTCTGTTAGTTAAGTGTCCATATAATGTCCCATCTATTTTTTTAAGTGTACAATTAAATCAAAACTACAATGTTATGTTCATGTTTAGGTAACAGAGATGATCTCTGCTAATTACTAATGTGATAGACACCATGCTATTCAACAATGAGTCACATTTCCAGACCCCTTTATTCCTGTTTGTACCTGACTTCCCAATTACTCTGTCTTTGTCACATTGTTATCCCATTTCAGCTGTCTGCAATGAGTAGCTCTCTCCTGGCAGATCAAAACTGCTTGCAGACTTCCTTCATTTTTAAGGCTGAATAATATTTTAACTTAAATATATATCATATTCTACTTAACCATCCATCAATGGGCATTTAGTTTGCTCCCATATCTTGGCTATTGTGAATAATGCCATAAAAAGCATGGGAGTATTTGTCACTCTTTTTTTTTCTTTTTAATAGTTTATTTTGGTATCATTAATCTACAATTACTTGTACAATCTTATAGTGATTAAACTACCGCCATCATCAGGTCCCCCCCACCAACCCCATTACAGTCACTCTCCTTCAGCGTAGTGAGATGCTATAGAGTCACTACTTGTCTTTTCTGTGTTGTACAGCCCTCCCCATGCCTCCCCAACATTACATCTGCTAATCGTAATTCCCCCTTTCCCCCCTGTCCCTCCCTTCCCACCCATCTTCCCAAGTCCCTTTCCCTTTGGTAACTATTAGTCCGTTCTTGGGTTCTGTGAGTCTGCTGCTGTTTTGTTCCTACAGTTTTTTTCTTTGATCTTATACTCCACATATAAGTGAAATCATTTGGTACTTGTCTTTTTCGGCTTGGCTTATTTCACTGAGCATAATACCCTCTAGCTCCATCCATGTTGTTGCAAATGGTAGGATTTGTTTTCTTCTTATGGCTGAATAATATTCCATTGTGTATATGTACCACCTCTTCTTTATCCATTCATCTACTGATGGACACTTAGGTTCCTTCCATTTCTTGGCTATTGTAAATAGTGCTGCAATAAACATAGGGGTGCATCTGTGTTTTTCAAATTGGGCTGCTGCATTCTTAGGGTAAATTCCTAGGAGTGGAATTCCTGGGTCAAATGGTATTTCTATTTTGAGTTTTTTGAGGAACCTCCATACTGCTTTCCACAATGGTTGAACTAATTTGCAGTCCCACCAGCAGTGTAGGAGGGTTCCCTTTTCTCCACATCCTCGCCAACATTTGTTGTTGTTTGTGTTTTGGATGTTGGCCATCCTCACTGGTGTGAGGTGATATCTCACTGTGGTTTTAATCTGCATTTCTCTGATGATTAGCGATGTGGAACATCTTTTCATGTGCCTGTTGGGCATCTGAGTTTCTTCTTTGGAGAAGTGTCTATTCATGTCCTCTGCCCATTTCTTAATTGGATAATTTACTTTATATTTGTTGAGGTGCATGAGTTCTTTATATATTTTGGATGTCAACCCCTTTTCCGATATGTCATTTATGAATATATTTTCCCATACTGTAGGATGTCGTTTTGTTCTACTGATGGTGCCTTTTACTGTACAGAAGCTTTTCAGCTTGATATAATCCCACCTGTTCATTTTTGTTTTTGTTTCCCTTGCTTGGGGAGATATGTTCATAAAGAAGTCGCTCATGTTTATGGCCAACAAATTTTTGCCTGTGGTTTTTTCTAAGAGTTTTATGGTTTCATGACTTACATTTAGGTCTTTGATTCATTTTCAGTTGACTTTTGTATATGGGGTTAGAGAGTAGTCCAGTTTCATTCTCTTACATGTAGCTGTTCAGTTTTTCCAACACCAGCGGCTGAAGAGGCTGTCATCTTCCCATTGTATATCCAAGGCTCCTTTATCAAATATTAATTGACTGTATATGTTTGGGTTAATGTTTGGATTTTCTATTCTGTTCCACTGGTCTGTGCCAGTACCAAATTGTCTTGATTACTGTGGCTTTGTAGTAGAGCTTGAAGTCAGGGAGCGTAATTCCCCCTGTTTTATTCCTCCTTCTCAGGATTGCTTTGGTTATTCGGGGTCTTTGTGGTTCCATATGAATTTTAGAATTATTTGTTTGAGTTCATTGAAGAAAGCTGTTGGTATTTTGATAGGGATTGGGTTGAATCTGTAGATTGCTTTAGGTAGTATAGCCATTTTGACAATATTTATTCTACCTAGCCAAGAGCATGGGATGCATTTCCATTTGTTAGTGTCCTCTTTAATTTCTCTTAGGAGTGTCTTGTAGTTTTCAGAGTACAGGTCTTTCACTTCCTTCGTTAGGTTTATTCCTAGGTATTTTATTCTTTTTGATGCAATTGTGAATGGAATTGTTTTTCTGATTTTTCTTTCTGTTAGTTCATCATTAGTGTATAGGAAAGCAACAGATTTCTGTGTGTTAATTTTGTATCCTGCAACTTTGCTGAATTCAGATATTAGTTCTAGTAGTTTTGGAATGGAGTCTTTAGGGTTTTTTATGTACAGTATCATGTCATCTGCAAATAGTGACAATTTGACTTGTTCTTTACCAATCTGGATGCCTTGTATGTCTTTTTTTTGTCTGATTGCCGTGGCTAGGACCTCCAGTTCTTTGTTAAATAGCAGTGGAGAGAGTGGGCATCCCTGTCTTGTTCCCAATCTCAGATGAAAAGCTTTCAGGGTCTCGCCGTTAAGAATGATGTTAGCTGTGGGTTTGTCATATAGAGCTTTTATGTGAGGTACTTGATGTCTATACCCATTTGGTTGAGAGTTTTAATCATGAATGAATGCTGAATTTTGTCAGATGCTTTTCCAGCATCTATAGAGTTGATCGTGTGGTTTTTGTTCTTCTTTTTGTTGATGTGGTGGGTGATGTTGATGGATTTTCGAATGTTGTACCATCCTTGCATCCCTGGGATGAATCCCACTTGATCATAGTGTATGATCCTTTTGATGTATTTTTGAATTCGGTTTGCTAATATTTTGTTGAGTATTTTTGCATCTAAGTTTATCAGGGATATTGGTCTGTAGTTTTCTTTTTTGTTGAGGTCTTTGCCCGGTTTTGGTATTAGAGTGATACTGGCTTCATAGAATGAGTTTGGAAGTATTCCCTCCTCTTCTATTTTTTGGAAAACTTTAAGGAGAATGGGTGTTATTTCTTCTCTGTATGTCTGGTAGAATTCAGAGGTGAATCCATCTGGTCTGGGGGTTTTGCTCTTGGTAGTTTTTTGATTACCACTTCAATTACATTGCTGGTGATTGGTCTGTTTAGTTTTTCTGTTTCTTGTTTGGTCAGTTTTGGATGGTTGTATTTTTCTAAGAAGTTGTCCATTTCTTCTATGTTTTCCAGCTTGTTAGCATATAGATTCTCATAATATTCTCTTATAATTCTTTGTATTTCTGTGGGGTCCGTCATTATTTTTCCTTCTCATTTCTGATTCTGTTTATGTGTGTAGATTCTCTTTTTCTATTAGTGAGTCTGGCTAGTGGTTTATCTATTTTGTTTATTTTTTCAAAGAAGCAGCTCTTGGTTTCACTGATTTTTTTCTATTGTTTTATTCTTCTCAATTTTATTCATTTCTTCTCTGATCTTTATTATGTCCCTCCTTCTGGTGACTTTGGGCCTCATTTGTTCTTCTTTTTCCAATTTCAGTGTTTGTGTCTTTAGACTATTCATTTGGGAATGTTCTTCCTTCTTTAAATAGGCCTGGATTGCAATATACTTTCCTCTTAGAACTGCTTTTGCTGCGTCCCACCGAAGTTGTGGCTTTGTATTGTTGTTGTCATTAGTCTGCATATATTCTTTGATTTCGGTTTTGATTTGGTCATTAACCCATTGATTCATTAGGAGAATGTTGTTAAGTCTCCATGTATTTGTGAGCCTTTTTGTTTTTTTTCTAAAATTTAATTCTAGTTTTATACCTATATGATCTGAGAAGTTGTTGGTAGGATTTCAATATTTTTGAAATTACTGAGGTTCTTTTTGTGGCCTAGTATGTGGTCTATTCTGGAAAATATTCCATGTGCACTTGAGAAGAATGTTTATCCTGTTGCTTTTGGGTGTAGAGTTCTATAGATGTCTGTTAGGTCCATCTGTTCTGGTGTGTTGTTCAGTGCTTCTGTGTCTTTACTTATTTTCTGTCTGGTTGATCTGTCCTTTGGAGTGAGTGGTGTGCTGAAATCACCTAAAATGAATGCATTGCTGTCTATATCCTCCTTTAATTCTGTTAATATTTGTTTCACATATGCCGGCGCTCCTGTATTGGGTGCATATATATTTATAATGGTTATATCCTCTTGTTGGACTGACCCCTTTATCATTATGTAATGTCCTTCTTTATCTCTTGCTACTTTCTTCGTTTTGAACTCTATTTTGTCTGATACAAGTACTGCAACACCTGCTTTTTTCTCTTTGTTGTTTGCATGAAATATCTTTTTCTATCCCTTCACTTTTAGTCTGTGTATATCTTTGGATTTGAGGTGAGTTTCTTGTAGGCAGCATATAGATGGGTCTTGCTTTTTTATCCATTCTGTTACTCTGTGTCTTTTGATTGGTGCATTCAGTCCATTTACATTTAGGGTGATTATCGATAGATATGTACTCATTGCCATTGCTGGCTTTAGATTTGTGGTCACCAAAGGTTCAAGGGTTGCTTCTTTACTATCTAACAATCTAACTTAACTTTCTTGTTAAGTTATTGTAAACACAATCTGATGTTTCTTTGTTTCTCTCTCTTCTTATTCTTCCACCTCCATTCTTTATATACTAGGTGTTTTATTCTTTGCCTTTAGTTAGTATTTGGATGGTCTGCTTTCTTTGCTATGATTTTATTTTCTCTGGTACCTCTTTTTAGCCTTAGGAGTGCTTCCCTCTAGAGCAGTTCCTTTAAGATGTCTGGTAGAGGTGGTTTATGGGAGGCAAATTCTCTCAGCTTTCGCTTGTCTGGAAATTGTTTAATTCCTCCGTCATATTTAAATGATAATCATGCTGGATACAATATTCTTGTTTCAAGGCCCTTCTGTTTCATTGCGTTAAATATATCATGCCATTCTCTTCTGGGCTGTAGGGTTTCTTTTGAGAAGTCTGATGATAGTCTGATGGGTTTTTCTTTGGAAGTGATCTTTTTTTCTCTCTGTAGCTGCATTTAATACTCTGTTCCTATCTTTGATCTTTGCCATTTTAATTATTATGTGTCTTGGTGTTTTCTTCCTTGGGTCCCTTGTGTTGGGAGATCTGTGGGCTTCCGTGGACTACGAGATTATTTCCTTCCCCAGAATGGGGAAGTTTTTAGCTATTTCTTCAAAGACACTTTCTATCCCTTTTTCTCTCTCTTCTTCTTCTGGTACTCCTATAATGCGAATATTGTTCCGTTTGGATTGATCACACTGTTCTCTTAATATTCTTTCATTCCTAGAGATTCTTTTATCTCTCTCTGCCTCAGCTTCTCTGTATTCCTGTTCTCTGATTTCTATTCCATTAACAGTCTCTTGTATCTCGTCCAGTCTGCTGTTAAGCCCGTCGATGGCTTGTCTCATTTCTGCATTGTGTTTCCTGACTTCCCTCACTTCCTCCCTCAGCTTTTGCATATTTCTCTGTAGATCCAGGAGCATGGTTATGACTTTTATTCTGAATTCTTTTTCAGGGAGATTGTGCTTTTCCATCCCTTCATGTTCCCTCTCAGGTGTTGTCTGGGTCTGGGTGATCTTTGTACCATATTTCTCTGTCTTTTCATGGTGATAGTAGTGGTCGCTGGTAGGTGCCACGTATGTCAGCTGGGCTCTTTAAGACTTGAAAACAAAAACAAAAACAAAAACCAACAAACAAAAATAAGGAAGAGAAAGAAATGAGAAAAAAAAAGAACGAAAAGAAAAGAAAGGGGAAAAAAAAGAAAAAAAAACCCATCCACCCGCAGTGGATTTTGTAAGAATGCTATAGGTGGCGCTGTTGCTCCACTATTCTGCAGCCCCAGCTGCGCCCCTCTTTGTAGCTCTGGCCAGGTCAGGAACGAATGAGAGGCTGCTGTTCTCTGTGTAAATTTCAGTGTGGCTACCTTTTCCCAGTCGCCAGCCAAGGGGTCTGAAATTCCTCAGGACTCCCAGTCTTCTGGGCTGAGCGTGCGGGGCCGATCTTGTTCCCTCGCTGGGCCCCCTGCCTCTCCATGACCATTAAAAACAGCCCGTGCTTTTCTCTTGCCCCGGGGCGCCAGCTGCATGGACCCGGGCGCATTCCCATCCCAAAACCTGCACCTTCTGCCTCTCCAATATCCGATGCACTGCGCGATGTGTGTCAGCGCTCCCCGTGCAGATCACCAGGGCTGGTTATTTCACGGGCCTGTTCTTCCACTCCCTCCTGGCTCTGAATCCTCTCCTCCTGTGGTGCACTGGGGTGAGGGAGTGCTCGGGTCCCGCCAGGTTGCGGCTCCATATCTTACCCACCTTGTGCCTGCCGAGTCCTCTCAGTACAGATGCAGGCTGTGCGCTGTGCTGTAAATTCTGGTCACTCTTTTAGGAGTAGTTGTATTTGCTGTATTTTCATAGATTTATATGGTATTAGGAGCAGATTTCTGCCGCCCTGCTTACGCCGCCATCTTCCCAGAACCTCTCGTATTTGTCAGTCTTAAAAAAGAAATCCTGCCATGTGCAACAACATTAATGAACCTGGGGGATGTTATGCTGAGTGAATTAAGCCAGATAAAGAAAGACAAATAAATACCACAGGATCTCACCTATGTGTAATCTAAAGTATCCAAATTCATAGAAGCAGAGAATAGAATACTGATTTCCAGGAGCTGGGATAAGAGGGAAATGGGGAGATGTTGGTCAAGGAGTGTAAGGTTTCAGTAATGCAAGATGAGTAAGTTCTGGAGATCTAGCTATTGATTTGACAAGACCAGCAGAGGAACCACCAGCTGAACCCAGTTCAAACTGCTGGTCATTCATTGATAAATGGTAACTGTTTGTAATGACCAAGCTTTGGGACGATTTGTTGCATACCAATAGATGGTTAATAGAGTAAATACACTTGGATTTTTTTTTTAAGCCCTTCCTTTCTTCTATGTTAAATCTCACATGATAATAAGATTGAGGGTAAGTAGTTGAGAGCATGTGCAGGGCACTGAGGATGTCATCAGGGTCTTTCTATCTGCAGTGTCTTGGCTTGCTGTTCACGTTACCTAGCTACTCCATCTCCAGGCATCACGTCTGTGCTCAGAGCCAGGAAAAGGTAAAGTGGCTTCACCAACTGCTCTGTTTCCACTCATTAGGAAAGCAGAATGTCCTCCAACATTCCATCAGGCTTCTGTTATGTTTCTTTGGTAGTAATGCATTATCTGGCTACTGATAGCTGCTAGGGTGATTGGGGAAGTGAATATTTAACTTTTTCAGAGCTGTTAGTGGAGGCAGGCAAATGGGCTTGGGATTGGCTGCTTGTTAACTAGCCAACAGTGTCAGGCACATTTCCTTTCCCCTCCCATTGCTTTTGTTTTCTCAGTATTACATGAAACCCTAGAAAAGAAACCAGGTAAACCTGGGTTTGTATCTGTTCACCAGTTAGACAATATCTCTTTGAACCTTGGTTTCCTTATATGCAAAATGTGAAAAAATGTTGCATACTTCAAAAATGTATTTTGAATACTGAATTACAAAATGAATAATCATAAAGAGATATGGTATTCATTATAAATATATCTGAGACTTAGGCAAATTTTCTGTTTGCCAATTTTCTGATATATAAGGTGATAGGACTTTGATGATCAAACAGGGACATACTGACTTTCATTTCACCTCCCTTGTTAATTAGAGTCAAAATATCTCTGATAAGCAAATTTGCTTATCTCTGGTAAGCAAATCAGTAGATACTGAACTTGTTCTAACTTTCTGTAAAAATAGTTTAGAGATGGAAAAGGTAAAGAATGTTTTTTTAAATACCATTTTGTATGTAAACTTAGAAAATTGACATATGGCATGAAGAGACAGGAGTTATGGTTATGGACAATTTGGAATGCTAAATTATAAGATAAGGTGTGGGACATGAAGGAATCAGAAATTCCTCAGATAAGCAGCTATTTTTCCTAATAAACTTCACTTCAGCCTTCCTAAATTTTGTCCAGTGGACATCACTGTACTTCTTTGACATTAGAGATGACAGATCACCAATAAAATCCCTGACAATTCATAAGTCAAACAGCCTCTATCTTAATTTATATTACCTTCAGAACCTTAGGAATCATGATTATGAGGGTGAAGTGGTATTAGTCAGGACTGCTATAGTAACATATAAATACAAATCTCAGTGGCTTAATACAATCATGTTCTTTCTTGTTCGTAAAAATTACTATGAAGATACAATGATTTCCCCAAGGAACCTCTTCCATTCAGTGACTCAGTTCTCCAGACAGCTTCCATCTTATGGCGGGACCATCTGAATTCATGTTCACAAATCATAGTTCTCTAAAGCCCAGCTCATGGGCACAAGTAAACAGGTGATTAGGGAGGGAGGAGGCACATCAGCTTTGATAGTCTTGGCCTGGAAGTTATACTTGTTACTTTGTATCTCCATCATGTTAGCTAGAATTGTCACATAGCCCAACATACATGTAAGGGGGACTGGTAAATGTAGGCAAATCTGGATATTTGATAAGCACCAAATTTCTTTGCCACAGAGGAAACTGTAACTTTGAAGTTGAAGTTAAATGAGATTATATTTGTAAAATATGTGGTAGAATATCTGGCACTTTTATATGCCAGTCACTAGTCAGAGTGGCAAATAGGAGGGACTATTGAATGAATAAATGAATGAATGGATGCAAGCATGACTTCATAATGAAATGAATGAATAAAAAGATAGACAAGTACTAATTCCCTTTCTTTCAACCATATTTTATCATCTTTGTGTATAGATAATAAAACTTGTCTTCACAGGTTAGCAAAATGCCAAGCTCATAATATATACTCAATAAACTGAATTGATGAGGTTGATGATAAACAAAACTAACAGCTAATGGTCTAGCTAGGATTGTGCTGAATGGTTTTCTTTTCTTTCTGCAAGGAGGGCTATATTTTTTAAATAGAATGAATTGTATCTTCCTCTAGCAGTTTGATTTATGTATATTTTAGAAATAGAATCTTGAAAAAATGTTGCTTAACTCTGAAATACCAGGACAAATGTTCACTATGTGCTGCATGAAGTTTAAGACACTTAATATAACTGTACTGACCATAGCACATTGCTTTTCTTTCTTAAATGATATAAATTTGCTGAGGTGGACCTTAGAGAACTGTGATGTGTTGACATGAATTCAACATGATCCCAACCTGCATAGTAAGAATGTTTTAATTCCTTTGCCAAATTTTACCTGCTTTCCGTCCTGGCAATCTGTGCATATTAGCTATTCTGTTCCTTCTTAATTTCCAGAAAGAGACATTTATTATTATTCTCTGCACATGATCTTACTGACAACAGCAATATTTTTTTTGCTGAGACATTTTAAGTTGGGATGGTACCAAGGATTTCTGCAATTTGAAGGCTAGTCTTAAGTAGTTCGCTTTTTACTGGTATATGTCCTAAGTTTGGCATTTCACCAAATCACAGCAAACAAGTAGATTGAAGTGCTTTGCCCAAGAAGATATAAAGGATGACTTTTCATTTTTATCCACAAGAAGTACTTTCTTGATGGAAACTCTAGTTGGATGGGTAGACTTGCTTTGGCTTCAGGGAGAGACCGTGAGAAGCATGAATTAAAGAAAGTCTTAACATATAAGTATTTGGTACTGCTGCCACTGGCTGTCCATGTGGCAAATGAAGAAATGATGTGGGCTGTATAAATGGAGAACTCTGTTTTGCCACAAAATTGTGTTGCAAGTTTGAGACTTGCTTGTTGTTTTTTAGAAAGTATATTCATTCATTTATTCAGTAGTTGTTTGTTGAGTATATACTACACGCCAGGTGCTGTGGATACAGCAGTGACCAAAACACTAAAAGAAAACAAAACAGAAGTCACAAAAACAATCCTAGCTGTAGGGAGCGCTTAGAGAACTTGCTCAGCACCACACAGATAGAGCTGGGAACTGAATGAGGCTGACTTACAGCCCCATGCTCTTCACTATTAAGCTATGAGGCTTTCCTAGTTTTTAAAATGAATGAGCTTGATTCTTAGTGCAGTTTTAGGTTTACAGAAAAATTGAACAAAATGTAAAGAGAATTCCAGTATACTCTCCCTACTCCTGAAAACACATTTGTTGATTTTTGTTGCAGAAATAAATGGAAAATGAATCAATCAGTAGTATATCCAGTGCATGTGCCCTGTCCTTTCTCGGTAGGACACTATTACTGAAATACCTCTATTACAATAGAGGTAATTGAACCTAAATATTCATTCAGTCTTTCAATAAATAATTATAGTGCCTCTTCCGTGTATTAGGGTGCTCAAATAGAGTGACCAACACACTGGCATGAATCCCCTCCCTTATGGTAGAGTGTGAGTCCTGACATAAATAGTATCAAAAATGAATCTAAGGTTACAAAAGACAGAGACTTAAAAAGACAACGTGGCAGGTAATTTTAAATTGAGTATTTACACAAGTCCTGTCTGAGGGTATTTACACAAGTCCTGTTCTATTTAAATGACACCTGGGGGATGAATAAAAGTTAACCTTGCAAAGAGAAGAGGAGAGGGTGTTTCAGGGGAGGGGACTGACATATACAAAGTTACTGAGAAGGCAAAGGATGTGGAGCTTTCAAATATAAAGGAGCTGGGTTGGTAAAGGAAGTGGAAAACGACTGGCCTGAGAGATAGGAGAAAAGCCAGGAGGTTTTGTTATCACAATAGTGACGAGAAAGTCTGATCACATAAGGTCAAATAAGTTTAAGATTTTTTAAAAAGTGTCCATTGATTGGAGGCTGTGACCTTTCATTTTTTGATACCAGTATTCACACAAGGGTTGTTTCAAATGGTTTTTAAAATTTTCAAGTGCAACTTTTCTTTTCAAGAGCAATGTCCTCAGGTTTAGGGTAAAGAAGTGTTTTTTACCGTAGGCTGATTAATTAATAGAAGTAGATGAGAAAGGAATGGTCACGTTTATAGATGATGTTTATGAGCAGGCTGCATGTATAGAGGGAGAGCAGTGGCTAAAAAGGGAGGTGGCATGGAGGGAGGGTCTTTTTTTTAAGTTAACTCCAACTGGACCAAGTTAAAAGATTCCAGAGAATAAGAAAGTAGAGAAAAAGAAAGGCTGAAAATGCAAATGGCAGGGATTGTGAAGTGGCAGAAGGGTTAGAGCCTGGGCACTCATAGAGGGATTGGCCTTTGCTAGAAGGAGCCTCACTCCTCCAAGGTTATTGGAGAGGAAGAAGGAAAATGTATAAAGATTTAAGTTAATTAATAGATTTGATAGCAATATTGGTTATATTCCTTAAGAGGAATGAAGCAAGAAATTAGTGTGTAGCTAAGAGAGAAAGGGTGGGAGGTGGGAAAGAACTTTCAGGTATCTGAACTTGTTTGTTGAGTTCATACTACATGCCAGGTGCTGTGGATACAACAGTGATCAAAGCACTAAAAAACAAACAAAATAAAAGACACAAAAATAATCCTAGGTATCTGAAGGCAGACAACAATAGTGGTGGAGTGTGAGAGTGGAATTGTTAGAGTAATAATGTTAAGAATGCCAAGCAGTATTAAGTGACCATTTGAACTGAATTTATAGTGACAAGAATTTATAGCAATATCAGCAAGTTAAATCCAATGTCAGTGGGCCTACAACAAAATGATAATAGTTTACATAAAATTTATCACTCAGGTTACTGGGTCTTAAGTCCAGACTGGTACAATGTTTCTACTAAGTGGGACCTCTTATTTTCGTGACTTTCATTTTCTGGTCCAAGATGGGTTTTATTCCAAACAATATGAAGGAGAAAAGGCCAAAAAAAGTGTATCTATACCCCCTTTAAATTGTCTTCAGAGAGTGGGCTGATTGAACTAATGACTTCGAAGTCTGAGCAGTTGTAACTGTTGACTGTCCAGGGTCCGTCTGACTGTAGGATGGGGGTGGCTGGGATGGCATAAGGAAGCAGTCATTGGAGATGGAGAAGTCAAGAATCAAAGAAGCCATAATAGATGGTCATTCATATGGACTCTGATATCTAGGCTGATAGCAGAATTGAGAAATAAGAAAGAGAAAGAAGCCAGGACCTAAGTCTTTGATGAATGAGTGAAACCATAAAGAGAGTAGAAAAGCACAGGGGACCTGAGAGTATTTACAAGACAGTGGATATAACCATCATGTATGGACTTTAAGCTGAGTAAGGAGACAGACATAGGATTGGCCTGATAGTTGGAAAGAAGGATGTGACATCAGTGGACTGGGGATATTGATGAGGTGGGAGTACCACAGCAAATAATCTAGAAAATAGGAGACTCTCACTTTTTATTTAAGAGTTTTAGTTTTTATTGTGAATAAATGGGATACAATAGTTATCCAAGACACTGTAGATATTCCTTTCTTTGTTAGTATAATTTCAGCCTGTCAACTTTCAGAATATTTTTCTAAGAAATAATAGTAAAATACATTATTTAGAGATTTGTTATCATACACATTAATAGGTATTTGTATTTGTTGGCTGCCCACAAATAACAAAGTTTATTTTTATTTATAATATATATATCCTAATCATGTTATTTTTGATGATTTTTCAAATTTGGAGTAATTGAATCTGTTCTGGTTATCTTCACAAATATGGCCTTTACTTCAATGCTTTATTTAAATTATGAAGTATGCATGTAGCAGAAATACCGTCCAACAACAAAGGATATAAAGTTAAAAGCCAAAAAGCCTTCCTCTCTTGACTTTTCCACTTCCAGTACACTCCTCAGAGACCATTGTCTTTAAATCTCTCCAGAGCCTCCTTGGTGGTGAGTCCAATCATTTAAAATAATGCACTATTTTATATGTTTTTGATTTATCATCGTTATCTAGTGTTATGGACTAAATATTTGTGTCCTCCCAACATTCTTATTTTGAAGACCTAATCCCCAGTGCAATGGCATTTGGAGGTGAGGACTGTAGGAGGTAATCAGGTTTAAGCGAGGTCATGATGTGGAGTCCCCCGTGATGGGGCGAGCTCCTTAGAAGAAGAGGAGATACTAGGCATGCTGTCTCTGTTACATGATGACACAGTGAGAGAGCCTGTCTGTAAGCCAGGACGAAGGCCCTTGTCAAGAACTGGATCTGCTAGCACCTTGATCTTGAACTTCTTAGCATTCTAGAACTGTGAGAAATAAATATCTGTTGTTTACGCCACACAGTGTATGATATTTTATGCCACAGCTTAAGGTACCAAAGACATGCAGTTTCTGTTGACTTCTTGATAAGAAAGATTAGGAATTTAGCAATAATTCTGCTATCTCCTTTACCCACTCTGCCTCTCCTTTTTGTCAGTAATGTTGTTTTAGGAACTTCAGTTGTTACACTGAACTTTCTGTTTCTTTATCCTAAACTTTGGACAGTCCTACTGAACAATATAAGGGAATTAATTTGCCTCCTTGACCTTCCTTCTTTGTTCTTCTTCCTCCAACTACCACTAGTCTTAACCTGTCGAAACTAGGCCTTTTTCATCTTGTTCTGTGATCACAATGAATTCTTCAATGTTTTATCCATAAGTTGTTACCGAACTTTGAAAAATTTGCAAATAGAATTTACAGTATTCAATTATATTAGTATTATTCATTTCAGAATCCAAATGAGAAACAGAAAGTCTCATTCCAAGAGAATGTGTCAAACTTGTATTCATTATTTTTACTCCATCAGTTACTCAAAATGACACCCCATATTTGTTTTCTTCATATTTAAATGCTGATTTATCTGTAAAGGTTTCAACAAGCTTATTCCTAGTCTTGCTATTGTAGTTGATGGAGAACACATGCCTTCATCTTATTATCACATCCAACGAATAGAGTCTCTTCTTTTCAACATTCTTTACACATCCCTCCAATATCCTGACTGCCGTACTTGGCTAATTTATTGTGGTCATTGTTTTCATTTCATTCCTAAAGGCATCCCATTGTTTCTAAGATACCACAATTTCTCTCTCTTGGAATCCTCTCAATTTGCTGGAATAGATTTTCTTTTTTTCTTTTTTCTTTTAGAAAGAAAAGGCAGAAAGTAACTCTTCAGAATTCTTCCATGTCACTCTTGACCAATACTTCGTATTACTACATTAGTTTCCTAACATGAAATGTGATGGTAAGAAAGAACATGATGCCATTTTGATTCTTATTTTTATTCCTTATAGATGACATGCTTTTCTTTTACTTTTTTATTAAGGTATCATTGATATACACTCTTATGAAGGTTTCACAAGAAAAACAATGTGGTTATTAAATTCAACCTTATTATCGAGTTCCTCCCCATGCCCCATGGCAGTCACTGTCCATCAGCAGAGTAAGATGCCACAGAGTGCCTATTTGTCTTCTCTGAGCTACACGGTCTTCCCCATGACCCCCCCCCCACACACACCATGTGCACCAATCATGATACCCCACAATCCCCTTCTCCCTCCCCCTCCCCCTTCCCCTCCCCCTCCCCTTTGGTAACCACTAGCCCCTTCTTGGAGTCTGTGAGTCTGCTGCTATTTTGTTCCTTCGGTTTTGCTTCGTTCTTATACTCCACAAATGAGGGAAATCATTTAATATTTGTCTTTCTCTGCCTGACTTATTTCACTAAGCGTAATACCCTCTAGCTCCATCCATGTTGTTGTAAATGATAGGATTTGTTTCTTATGGATGAATAGTATTTGACTGTGTATATGTACCACATCTTCTTTATCCATTCATCTACTGATGGACACTTAGGTTGCTTCCATAACTTGGATATTGTAAATACTGCTGTGATAAACATAGTGGTGCATATGTCTTTTTGAATCGGAGAAGTTGTTTTCTTTGGGTAAATTCCTAGGAGTGGCATTCCTGGGTCAAATGGTATTTCTATTTTTAGTTTTTTGAGAAACTTCCACATTGCTTTCCACAATGGTTGAACTAGTTTACATTCCCACCAACAGTGTAGAAGGGTTCCCCCTTCTCCGCATCCTCACCAGCATTTGTTGTTTGTAGTCTTTTCTATGTTGGTCATTCTAACTGGCATGAGGTGATATCTCATTGTGGTTTTAATTTGCATTTCCCTGATGATTAGTGATGTGGAGCATCTTTTCATGTGCCTGTTTGCCATTTGAATTTCTTCATTGGAGAAGTGTCTGTTCATATTCTCCGCCCATTTTTTAATAGGGTTATTTGCTTTTTGGGTGTTGAGGTATGTGAGTTCTTGATATATTTTGGATGTTAACCCTTTGTCGGATATATTATTTCCAGAAATAATCTCCCATACTGTACAATGCCTTTTTGTTCGGCTGATGGTGTCCTTTGCTGTACAGAAGGCTTTTAGCATGATGTAGTCCCATTTTTTCATTTTTTATTTTGTTTCCCTTGCCTGAGGAGATACATTCAGGAAAAAGTTGCTCATGTTTATATTCAAGAGATTTTTGCCTATGTTTTCTTCTAAGAGTTTTATGGTTTCATGACTTACATTCAGGTCTTTGATCCATTTTGAGTTTACTTTTGTGTATGGGGTTAGACAATAATCCAGCATTCTCTTGCATGTAACTGTACAGTTTTGCCAACACCAGCTGTTGAAGAGGCTGTCATTTCCCCATTGTATATCCATGGCTCCTTTATCATATATTAACTGACCATATATGCTTGGGTTTGTTTATGGACTCTCTAGTCTGTTCCATTGGTCTATAGGTCTGTTCTTATGCCAGTACCAAATTGTCTTGATTACTGTAGCTTTGTAGTAGAGCTCTAAGTCAGGGAGTGTAATCCCTCCCCACTTTATTCTTCCTTCTCAGGATTGCTTTGGCTATCTGAGGTCTTTTGTGGTTCCATATGAATTTTAGAACTATTTGCTCTATTTCCTTGAAGAGTGCTGTCAGTATTTTGATAGGGATTGCACTTAATTTGTAGATTGCTTTAGGCAGGATGGCCATTTTGACAATATTAATTCTTCCTATCCATGAGCACAGGATGTGTTTACATTTATTGGTATCTTCTTTAATTTCTCTCATGAGTGTCTTGTAGTTTTCAGAGTATAGGTCTTTCACTTCCTTGGTTAGGTTTATTCCTACGTATTTCATTCTTTTTGATGCAATTGTGAATGGAATTGTTTTCCTGATTTCTCTTTCTGCTAGTTCATTCTTAGTGTATAGGAATGCAACAGATTTCTGTGTATTAATTTTGTATCCCGCAACTTTACTGAATTCAGATATTAAATCTAGTAGTTTTGGAGTGGATTCTTTAGGGTTTTTTATGTACAATATCATGTCATCTGCAAACAGTGACAGTTTAACTTCTTCCTTGTCAATCTGGATGCCTTTTATTTCTTTGTGCTGTCTGATTGCCATGGCTAGGACCTCCAGAACTATGTTGAATAGAAGTGGGGAGAGTGCACATCCTTGTCTTGTTCCCGAACTTAAAGGAAAATCTTTCAGCTTCTTGCTGTTAAGTATGATGTTGGCTGTGGGTTTGTCATATATGGCCTTTATTATGTTGAAGTACTTCCCTCTATACCCATTTTGTTGAGAGTTTTTATCGTGAATGGATGTTGAATTTTGTCAAATGCTTTTTCAGCATCTATGGAGATGATCATGTAGTTTTTGTCCTTTTTGTTGTTGTGCTGGATGATGTTGATGGATTTCTGAATGTTGTATCATCCTTGCATCCTTGGAATAAATTTTACTTGATCACGATGGATGATTTTTTTAATGTATTTTTGACAGTTTGCTAGTATTTTGTTGAGTATTTTTGCATCTATGTTCATCAGGGGTATTGGTCTGTGATTTTCTTTTTTTGTGGTGTCTCTGCCTCATTTTGGTATTAGAGTGATGCTGGCCTCATAGAATGAGTTTGGGAGTATTCCCTCCTCTTTTACTTTTTGGGAAACTTTAAGGAGGATGGGTATTAGGTCTTCACTAAATGTTTGATAAAATTCAGCAGTGAAACCATCTGGTTAAGAGGTTTTGTTCTTAGGTAGTTTTTTGATTACAAACTCAATTTCGTTGAATTGGTCTGTTCAGATTTTCTGTTTCTTCCTGGGTCAGCCTTGGAAGGTTGTGTTTTTCTAGAAAGTTGTCCATTTCTTCTAGGTTATCCAGTGTGTTACCATATAATTCTTTATAGTATTCTGTCATAATTCTTTATATTTCTGTGGTGTCCGTAGTGATTTTTCCTTTCTCATTTCTGATTCTGTTTATGTGTGTAGACTCTTTTTTTTTTCTTGATAAATTTGGCTTGGGGGTTATCTATTTTGTTTATTGTCTCGAAGAACCAGCTCCTGCTTTCATTGATTCTCTGTATTGTTTTATTCTTCTCAGTTTTATTTCTGCTTTAATCTTTATTATGTCCCTCCTTCTACTGACTTTGGGCCTCATATTTTCTTCCTTTTCTAGTTTCATTAATTGTGAGTTTAGACTATTCAAATGGGATTGTTCTTCTTTCCTGAGGTAGGCCTGTATTGCAATATACATCGCTCTTAGCTCGGCCTTTGCTGCATCCCACAGATTTTGCGGTGCTAAATTATTGTTGTCATTGTCTCCAGACAGGCTTTTCTTTTGGGGAAGAATTAGGATAGTTTTTCAGTGGAGTGCTGAATTATCTAAACGTGTATGCCTGAAAATTTTTTCATTGGTTTTGAAAACTTGAGATAAATTTGCTTCTACTTGTTTATTTTCTCTGCCCATTTTTTTTGTACTCTTATCTTTTAATGATTTTTAGATTAGGTTTGGACATTCTGAATTTATCTTCCATGTGTCAGCATTCCTATAGTATCTCTTTATCTTTCTGGACCATGTTCCAGGGGTTTTCCATGAATTTTTAACTTATTAATATTTCCTGCATCTGCGTTCATCCTGGTATTTAGTCTCTCTAGTCAGCATTTTATTCTTCAATCATTTTATTAATTTTTAAGCTCTCTTTCTTTCTAATTGGCCCTTTGTTATAGTTGCTTGTCTAATTATGGATGGTTCTTCCCTCATATTTCTCAGGAAAATAAGCAGCATTTTTAAAAAAGCATTAGAAAGCACATTATTTCTTTGTCCTCTGGATCCATCTTTGTCTTGTGCATTTTGATCTTTCCTTTGAAGTTGTGAATTTTCTTCAAATATTAAGTGGCCCTCGGTTGACAATTCATTTCTTTAACAGTTGTGGAGCTGTTATCCTCAAAGTCTTATGCTCTGAAAGGGAAAGCTGATTCTGTATAAGAATAAGGACCCTGTCTTCTCACAGATTTCTCTTTGGGATATGTGGACAGGAAGCCTATAGGCAGGTCCAGGACCACCACCATTACAAAGGTAGAGAACATTTTGTTTTGAGGTTTATAATTGTTAGATGGAGAACACAGAATACACTCCAGGTAGTTTAATCAAATGCGATTTATTCAGAGATTAAAGAATTTAACCAATTTTTGAGAGAGCTGGAAGACACTGCTAGAAATAAACAAACAAAAAACAGTGTCCAGAGCCTTACTGAAGAACTGGCCTAATCAGTGAACTATTGCCACTTGGACCCTAGAGCCAGCCTGTCTGTTGCCATACATTACATCAGAGTGGATGCCCTATGCCCAGCCTGCTTCTTCCTGCAGGTCTCACCCAAATCGATGTCTTACGTGGTTACAACTGCTTGGGGAAACTAGGAATATATCTACATTCTAGTTACGGTGGAGTCTGGAAAATAAAGGCTTTAGTAATTGTACCTGGGGAAGCAGTATTCACAATATTGGGGGCCATCAAAAGCAGTGTGCTCACACGAGTCAGAGCAGTCATGAGCACCTCATATCCCCTACATGGGGAAACGTACTTGAGTTTATTTCTATCTCCTAGTCTAGCTGCCTTTCCTTTTTTACTCCACTGATCCAGTAACATTATACTTTTATACCTCTCTCAAGACCTAACATGCACACTACTGGACCCTTACGGATAAATCTTTCTCGTTAGAAAGCCCTCCGTTAGGCTTAAGTTGGGATTCCTTGCTGCAGCCAACTGAACAAAATATGACATTGAAGGGGCTGACCAGCTCCAACTGCACAGTAAGTCCTTTTACTAACTATCCTAATTCCCACCCCAATCAACTGGCACTCCCTGAAACTGCTGGGCCTCTGAGGGGCTCCACCTGGAAGCACTGTGCCTGCCCCCACTATAGCCTCTTTTATTTTGTTGTAAATTTGGCACATATCTTAGAAAAAGAAAAAAGAAGGAAAATCTTATAGCCAGTACACTCTCTGTCTTCTATTTCATGTTTTTATCTTTGTTGCCTACCCAGGGTTTGGTAAACTTTTTCTGTACGGGGTAAATAGTAAATATTTCAGGCTTTATTGATGGTATGGTTTGTTACGCCTACTCAAATCTGCCATTGCCGTGCAAGTCAGCCATAGACAATACAATAAGAAATAGGCATCATTGTGTTCCTATAAAACCTTATTTATAAAAACAGGTGGCAGGCCACATTTGACCAACAAATCAGAGTTTTCCCATCCTGGTGTACAAGAAAGATCTTAAGAGAGAATATACTGGTGGTCTCAGCACTAGAGAAGGAATAAAATATTTGAGGATGCATCTGTCTTTCAGACTGGATTGATATGGTCAAACCAATTTACTCCTTACACTCTCAATTTCTCATCACCCATAGTTACTAAAAATATGTTAACTGGAAAAATGGAGGTTTAAGAATGTACCATCCTGCATACAAAATACTTTGTTTCACTGTTTCTGTGTGTCAGCGAATGAAATAATTTCTAACCAGCTTCTTTATGACTTTTCTATTCACAATATGAAAGCATTTTAAGTGAATGTTCTGGTATAAGACACCTTGATACAAGAAATGTTTTTCTCAGAAATCAGCATGTTTACATATAAAGAAGAAAAAGTGCAAACTCCCCCAAATTAATGTTAGGAACCCAGAATTGTAATGTTGCACAAATACCTGATAAGTTAGCATCTGAGGAGTGCATAACACCCAAAGGCTGCTCACAGTCATTTTCATCTGAGTTTTCACTTAAATAGGAAACATTAAAATTTGGAGAAGAGCAGAAATGTGAAGAGAAGCTATAATAGGAAGTATTCTGAAGTTTAAATGGATCATAAAGTTTCTGAAAACATATTTTTCCCACACATTTAGTAAGGTGGATTTGTGACAGAAGCAGATTATATTTCCCTCTTTCATTTAATCCATGCAATACTTCAACAGCAATAAAAATCCCTTTAACTCAGATATTCAGCTTGACATTTGTATATGCAAACTGGAGAGAGAAAATTCAGCTCTGAAGTTGTCTTGGAAAGAGCAGTGAACCCTAGGAGGTAGGATGTTAATCCTCCAAGTGAGGGAAAGTGGTCACTTTGTTGCTTCTATTGCTTCCAAGACTGTGGCTGTCTTGGGTGTTGCTTCTGAATGAGAAGTCTGCACTCTTCACTTCTCCTCAGGGCCACCTCCTTGCTTTGCAGCCAGGCATTCACCGGCAACTCGTCTTTCAGACATCACAAATGGTCTCCTAACTGGCATCTTCAATGAGCTTGACTTCATCTTTTCTGCTGTCTAAACATATTACCCAACTTGAGTGAGGCATGTGCCACATTTATGATTTTAGAAATATACCTGTACTGTCTCTATTACTATTGTCATTTTTTTCAAAAAAAAAACATATTTTCAAGAATGAAGTTTTAAAAGTCCATGAATAATCCCTAAAGTTGAAAACAAGAAGCAGCCATAGGGCAAGAACAATCCTTTCTTGAACCCACATACCTCCCATTCCTTGACAGCAACCACTTTCTTTTAGTGGTTCTTTTGTTCTTACCTCTAGTTCATTCAAAACATACTTATACTGCTGTTTCTCCTTTTTTATTTTAGTATCATGTATGAACTCTTCATTCTAGAAAGTGAAAATTCAGTTCTCTATCCCATTCTACCGTTTCATACAGGGACCTATTTCCGCATCTCTGCAGTAGATATAGCTCATGATCTGATTAGAGCTGTACTTAGTGTTTACATTATTTTGGCAGCTGAGCCTATAAAAGGCTTTTGGGAGTTTATAATTGTGGAGAATTTTTTGCATTTGCTTAATAATTCTTGTACCTCTAATACTGCTCCCCAAAACCACCCAAGGTAAGAACTGTCTTCTCAATATGTTTACAGCATTGGGTTCTATATTAATTCAATCTTGGTTATGACACCTCTCCCTTAGTTTTTCTACCACTTCACTCTGTACAGCTTGCTCTTTACTGAGACCTGTTTTCATGGGATCTCCCATCACAGTCATTTAGATGATTTTCCTTACATCTCTTTGGTGATGGACCTCCTATTTCCAGGATCCTGGTCCTTCCCCACTCTTTAGTTTACTTCCTTGTTTTTCTGGAATACAACTTCCAGTATCTTTATAACAAAAAGTACAGGTGAGGTACATTTTTGCAACAATGTATCTGAGAGTATCTTTTTCTACATCATATTTGATTGTTAGCTCAGTTGAATATGTAAGTTACAAATGATTTATCTTCAGAATTTTGAAGACATTGCTTCATTGTATTCTGGCTTCCGTGCTTCTATTAAGAAATCTGATGCTATTTTGATTTTTGATTTATATGCTAACCTTTCTTTTCTTGTGGAATATTTTAGGATGTTGAACTTTCTTCACATGGTTAATATGTGTACTCTGGAAAGTTGGTGGCCCCTTAAACCTGGAAATTCTAAGTTCTTAATTTCTGAAAATATTTTTGTATGTTTTTGTTGATATTTTCCTTCCACCCTGCTTCCAATCAGATTTTCTTTCAGGGAGTTCTGTTATTCAGATGTTCAGTCTTCTAGAGTGATTCTCTGAATGTTCTATGTTTTCTTCCACATTTTAGTTTTTCCATCTTTGTTCTGTTCTGGAAGACATCCTTGTCTTGGTCCTTCAACTTTTCTCTGAGGTTTTAATTTCTGTTATCATATCTTATAATTATTAAAAAGCCTGTTTTTGTTCTTTGAATTTTTTTTATATCCTAGTTCTTCATTCATGAACAAACTATTTCATGTTGTCTCCCTGAGGATATTAGCAATATTCTTAAAGTTTGTTTCTCCATACAAGCACCATCTCTGCTTCCCCCAAATTTCTCTTTTTCCTGTGTGTTTGTATTTCTCTTTTGCACATTGGTATTTGTTTATTTGTTTGTTTCCTCAAATATCTGGTTATCCATCCTTATCCACTCTAACTTAAGAATGTTGTACCAGAGATGGTTGGAAATTCTTAAATGCAAATGGTAACTTCCAAATATGGGTTGGTTGGGCTATGTTATTAGAGAATCCCCAAGAGTCATTACCTTTAGTCAGATGGCCAGAATCATCAAAAAAGAATCTTCTAGTCTTTTGTAACCTCAAAATTCATATGCAAACTTTTACTTACTCTGTTTTTACTGAAGTATCTCTGCTCTTAGCCCTGTGTCACTGCTCGTAGGGCATATTTGCTCACTCTTTTAGGACACAGATCCTCCAGTCTTTTGCAGGGGTTGGGGCCTTAGCAATTGCCTGGCTATGCAAAGTGCAAGGAAGAATCTGGGCATCAAAGTTGTTCTTAATCAAAATTACTATGTCCTTTAGGTTTTTTCCCACTGTCAATCCCTCTTCTAGAAGTTCCCATACTACCGACTCCTCACCTGTGGGATTTCTGCAGTGAAAAGGGGCTTGTCTCCGAGCTTCCTCCATGCTGCCTCCACATGCAGCTTTTCTAGGACTGGGTAAGCTAGCTTCCCTTAGTCTTTATCAAAGTTCAAAGTTAACAAAGTTCTGTTTCAGTTGTCTCCTGTTTACTTCCTTTTGTTCTTGTGGGTTTATTCTTGTAAAATATCTGTTTACCATAATCTTATTTGAGTTTTGAGGAAGAGTTCATCTAAAGGAACTTGTCTAATCTTCCGAGGCTTTTTTATAATCTTAAGTACCTACTTTCACTTTCTCTTAAGCAATATTTGTGAAATATTTTTTCCGTGAGTTATGTGTTTATTATGTGCAGCAAACAAACGCACATGCTTTCAGTTGTGCACACAATGCCCAAGATTATTTTATGAACTTCAAATTTTAAGCATATTTTGAGAAGCACTTTGCAGTATTGCTCAGCATGGGATTAATACTTCATAGACCTTTGTTGATTTGAAGAATTAATGTCCCTGGACATTCTTTAGAATAATTTTTTTTAAAGTACATTTTATATAATATGTTCTTATGTACGTTGTGTATGTGTGTGTGTGTGTGTGTGTGTGTGTGTGTGTGTGTGCCGTAAGTTGGCCACTTAATGGGAGAAATGCTACAGATTGCCTATGTAACCACTAGAACAATTCCCCACTGCTGAGTTACCATACCACTCAGCAGGGTTGAGACCCTAGCAGTGGCTTAAGTATTATCGTTATTTTCCGGAATATTACCATCTGCTTATTTGATCCATTAACCTCCTATTGTATCTCATAAAAGAAATGTCCAGCTATACAAACAATACACTGTAGAATGAAGCAGAGAAAAATATGTTTGACACACATTTTGCTTTGGGAACAGGGGTGGATGTTCTCTGATTTTCTTTCTTTTTCCTAAATAGTTCATCAACTTTCCTCAGGGGAGATTGTAAATTATCCAAATAAATGAAAAGATTCTGGTGTAGTTTGTTTATTTATTGCTAGTAACAGGTTAAGAAAAATCAAATAACCTTTAAAACTGTCATTTCTTTGAGTCTGCCACCGGCAGAAAAAGAACTCATGGCTAGTTAAATTCGTGTAGACGTACAAATCTCCCACAGAAGTCCAAATTGGCTTTTTCAGCCAGTCAGTGTAATGCCTTGAAATGATGCAATTTTTACATTGATCATATTGACATTCACATGAGGTTGTAGAAAAATTATATGAATTGGAAATTTACCTGAAATATTTATACAGGTACTCTTCTGAATTTCCTATCTGCTAATAATGGTAATAATGCTCTTTTAGGCTATGTTGCAGACATTGTTTTGAGAACTATGTATATTAACTCATTTATTCCTCACAATGACATTTTTTTGTCTTTTTTTTATTAAGGTATTATTGATATACACTCTTATGAAGGTTTCACTTGAAAAAAACAATGTGGTTACTACATTTACCCATATTATCAAGCCCACACCCACAATACCCCAAGGCAGTCACTGTCCATCAGTGAAGTAAGATGCCACAGATTCACTGTTTGCATTCTCTGTGCTACACTTGTTTTCCCCGGGAACCTCCCACACCATGTGTACTAAACGTAATACCCCTCAATCCCCATCTCCTTAATCCCCAACCACTCTCCCAAACCCCTCCCCTTTGGTAACCACTAGTCCCTTCTTGGAGTTCGTGAGTCTCCTGCTATTTTGTTCCTTCAGTTTTGCTTCGTTGTTATACTCCACAAATGAGGGAAATCATTTTGCACTTGTCTTTCTCCGCCTGGCTTATTTCACTGAGCATAATATCCTCTAGCTCCATCCATGTTGTAGCAAATGGTAGGATTTCTTTCTTTATTATGGCTGAATAGTATTCCATTGTGTATATGTACCACCTCTTCTTTATCCATTCATCTACTGATGGACACTTAGGTTGCTTCCATATCTTAGCTATTGTAAATATTGCTGCAGTAAACATAGGGGTGCACATGTGTTTTTCAAACTGAACTGCTGCATTCTTAGGGTAAATTCCTAGGAGTGGAATTTCTGGGTCAAATGGTATTTCTACTTTGAGTTTTTGAGGAACCTCCATACTGCTTACCACAATGGTTGAACTAGTTTACATTCCCACCAGCAGTATAGGAAGGTTCCCCTTTCTCCACATCCTCGCCAACATTTGTTGTTGTTTGTCTTTTGTATGGTGGCCATCCTTACTACTGTGAGGTTATATCTCACTGTGGTTTTAATTTGCATTTCCACAATGATTAGTGATGTGGAGCATCTTTTCATGTGTCTGTTGGCCATCTGAATTTCTTCTTTGGAGAACTGTCTCTTCATATCCTCTGCCCATTTTTTAATTAGGTTATTTGCTTCTTGGGTGTTGAGGCATGTGAGTTCTTTATATATTTTGGATGTTAACCCATTGTCGGATATGTCATTTACAAATATATTCTCCCATACTGTAGGATACCTTTTTGTTCTGTTGATGGTGTCCTTTGCTGTACAGAAACTTTTTAGTTTGATGTAGTCCCATGTGTTCATTTTTGCTTTTTTTTCCCTTGCTTGAGGAGATGCATTCAGTAAGAAGTTGTTCATGCTTATATTCAGGAGATTTTTGCCTATGTTGTCTTCTAAGAGTTTTATGGTTTCATGACTTACATTCAGGTCTTTGATACATTTTGAGTTTACTTTTGTGTATGGGATTAAACAATAATCCAGTTTCATTCTCTTGCATGTAGCTGTCCAGTTTTGCCAACACCAATTGTTGAAGAGGCTGTCCTTTCCCTATTGTATGTTTATGGCTCCTTATCATATATTAATTGACCATACATGCTTGGCTTTATATCAGAGCTCTCTAGTCTGTTCCATTGTTCTATGGGTCTGCTCTTGTGTCAGTACCAAATTGTCTTGATTACTGTGGCTTTGCAGTAGAGTTTGAAGTCAGGGAGCATAATCCCCCCAGCTTTAGTCTTCCTTCTCAGGATTGCCTTGGCTATTTGGGGTCTTTTGTGGTTCCATATGAATTTTAGAATGATTTGCTCTAGTTCATTGAAGAAGGCTGTTGGTATTTTGATAAGAATTGCATTAAATCTGTAGATTGCTTTAGGCAGAATGGCCATTTTGACAATATTAATTCTTCCTATCTATGAGCATGGGATGTATTTCCCTTTATTGGTATCCTCGTTAATTACTCTCATGAGTGTCTTGTAGTTTTCAGAGTACAGGTCTTTCACTTCCTTGGCTAGGTTTATTCTTAGGTATTTAATTCTTTTTGATGCAATTGTGAATGGAATTGTTTTCCTGATTTCTCTTTCTGCTGGTTCATTGATAGTGTATAGGAATTCCACAGATTTCTGTGCATTAATTTTGTATCCTGCAACTATGCTGAATTCAGATATTGGTTCTAGTAGTTTTGGAGTGGATTCTTTAGGGTTTTTTATGTACAATATCATGTCATCTGCAAACAGGGACAGTTCAACTTCTTCCTTGCCAATCTGGATGCCTTTTATTTCTTTGTGTTGTCTGATTGCTGTGGCTAGGACCTCCAGTACCAAGTTGCATAAAAGTGTGGAGAGTGGGTATCCTTGTCTTGTTCCTGATCCTAAAGGAAAAGCTTTAAACTTCTCACTGTTAAGTATGATGTTGGCTGTGGATTTGTCATATATGGCCTTTATTATGTTGAGGTACTTGCCCTCTATACCCTTTTTTGTTGAGAGTTTTTATCTTGAGTGGATGTTGAATTTTGTCAAATGCTTTTTCAACATCTATGGAGATGATCATGTGGTTTTTGTCCTTGATCTTTTTGATGTATTTTTGAACTTGCTTTGCTAATATTTTGTTCGGTATTTTTACATCTGTGTTCATCAGGGATATTAGTCTATAATTTTCTTTTTTTGTGGTGTCTGCCTGGTTTTGGTATTAGAGTGATGCTGGCCTCGTAGGATGAGTTTGGGAGTATTTCCTCCTCTTTTACTTTTTTTTTAAACTTTTTTTTCTATTGTTTTTTTTTAATACTTTTTCAGAGCAGTAAAATTCTTGTAAATAACCAAGCAGACTAATAAGAACTCTTTTACTTTTTAGAAAAACTTTAAGGAGGATGGGTATCAGATCTTCACTAAATGTTTGATAAAATTCAGCAGTGAAGCCATCTGGTCGGGTATATTGTTCTTCGGTAGTGTTTTGATTACCAGCTCAATTTCTTTGCTGGTAATGGTCTTTTCAGATTTTCTGTTTCTTTCTGTGTCAGCCTTGGAAGGTTTTATTTTTCTAGAAAGTTGTCCATTTCTTCTGGGTTATCCAGCTTGTTGGCATATAATTTTTCATAGTATTCTCTAATAATTCTTTGTATTTCTGTGGTGTCCATAGTGATTTTTCCTTTCTCATTTCTGATTCTGTTTATGTGTGTAGACTCTTTTTTTCTTGATAAGTCTGGCTAGGGGCTTCTCTTTTTTCTTTATTGTCTCGAAGTACCAGCTCTTGCTTTCTTTGATTCTTTCTATTGTTTTATTCCTCTCAATTTTCTTTATTTCTGCTCTTATCTTTATTATGTCCCACCTTCTACTGACTTTGGGCCTCATTTGTTCTTCTTTTTCTAGTTTCCTTAATTGTGAGTTTAGAGTGTTCATATGGGATTGTTCTTCTTTCCTGAGGTAGGCCGATTGCAATATACTTTCCTCTTAGCACAGCCTTCATTGCGTCCCACAGATTTTGCGGTGTTGAGTTATTGTTGTCTTTTGTCTCCGTATATTACTTGATCTCTGTTTTTATTTGGTCATTGATCCATTGGTTATTTAGAAGCATGTTGTGATGCCTCCATGTGTTTGTGGGATTTTTTATTTTCTTTGTGTAATTTATTTCTAGTTTCATACGTTTTTGGTCTGAGAAAGTGGTTGGTACAATTTCAGTCTTTTTAAATTTACTGAGGCTCTTTTTGTGGCCTAGTATATGATCTATTCTTGAAAATGTTCCATGTGCACTTGAGAAGAATGTTTATTCTGCTGCTTTTGGGTTGAGAGTTCTGCAGATGTCTATTAGGTCCATGTATTCTAATGTGTTGTTCCATGCCTCTGTCTCCTTAGTTATTTTCTGTCTGGTTGATCTGTTCTTTGGAGTGAGTGGAGTGTTGAAGTCTCCTAGAATGACTGCATTGCATTCTATTTCCCCTTTTAATACTGTTAGTATTTGTTTCACATATGTAGGTGCTTCTATGTTGGGTGCATAGATATTTATAATGGTTATATCTTGTTGTTGGATTGACCCTTTTATCATTATGTAATGTCCTTCTTTATCTCTTGTGACTTTATTTGTTTTGAAGTCTATTTTTTCTAATACTAGGTCTGAAACTCCTGCTTTTTTCTCCCTATTAGTTGCATGAAATATCTTTTTCCATCCCTTCACTTTTAGTCTGTGTATGTCTTTGGGTTTGAAGTGAGTCTCTCATAGGCAGCGTATATATGGATCTTGTTTTTTTATCCATCTAGTGACTCTATGTCTTTTGATTGGTGCATTCAATCCATTCACATTTAGGGTCATTATCGATAGGCATGTACTTATTACCATTGCAAGCTTTAGATTCGTGGTTACCAAAGGTTCAAGGGTCTAACTCAATTCTCTTAAAGGTTCTTTTTTTTTCTTCTCCTTTTTCTTCCTCCTCCATTCCTGATATATTAGGTATCATATTCTATACTCTTTCTCTGTCCCTTGATTGACTTTGGGGATAGTTGATTTAATTTTTCAGTTGCTTAGTAATTAACTGTTCTACTTTCTTTACTGTGGTTTTATTACCTCTGGTGACAGCTATTAAACCTTAGAAACACTTCCATCTATAGCAGTCCCTCCAAAATACACTGTAGAGGTGGTTTGTGAGAGGTAAATTCTCTCAGCTTTTGCTTATCTTGGAATTGTTTAATCCCTCTGTCAAATTTAAATGATAACCTTGCTGGATAAAGTATTCTTGGTTTGAGGCCCTTCTGCTTCATTGCATTAAATACGTCATGCCACTCCCTTTTGGCCTGTAAGGTTTCTGCTGAGAAATGTGATGATAGCCTGATGGGCTTTCCTTTGTATGTGATCTTATTTCTCTCTCTGGCTGCTTTTAATAGTCAGTCCTTATCCTTGATCTTTGCCATTTTAATTACTGTATGCCTTGGTGTTGTCTTCCTTGGGTCCCCTGTGCTGGGAGATCTGTGCACCTCCATGGCCTGAGAGACTATCTCCTGCCCCAGATTGGGGAAGTTTTCAGCAGTTACCTCCTCAAAGACACTTTCTATCCCTTTTTCTCTCTCTTCTTCTTCTGGTACCCCTGTAATGTGGATATTGTTCCATTTGGATAGGTCACACAGTTCTCTCAATATTTTTTCATTCTTAGAGATCCTTTTTACTCTCTCTGTGCCTCAGCTTCTTTGCATTCCTCTTCTCTAATTTCTATTTCATTTATCGTTTCCTCTACCCTATCTAATCTTCTTTTAATACCCTCCATTGTGCTCTTCAGTGATTGTATCTCCTACCAGAATTAATTCCTGAATTCTTGAATATTTTTCTGTACCTCCCTGAGCATGTAAATGATTTTTATTTGGAATCCCTTTCAGGAAGATTCATGAGGTCTATTTTGTTTAAATCTTTCTCAGGGATTGTATTCATAATTTTACTCTGAACAAGGTTTCTTTGAAGTTTCATGTTTGTATATGGTGCCTCCTAGTGCCCAGAAGCTCTACTCTCTGGAGCTGCCCAGTCCCTGCAGCAATGTCGGGTGTGGCAGCAGAGTAGTATTGGTGCCTTGGGGGAGGAAAGATCTGTGTCCTGCTTCCCAGCTGCTATGCCTGCTTCCACTGCCAGAACCAGGGGCCAAGCACACAGGTATAAGCCTCTATGCTTTGTATTTGTAGTTGCTGTACATGGGGCTTCCCTCTGGGTGGCCACGGTGACATTTGCCAGTTTGTAAGCCAGGTTGGGGTGTCTGGGAGAAAGGCGCAGTAGGCTGCCTATCACAGAGGACATCCTTTGAGTTGTGCAGCCAGCCAGGGAGCTAGAGCGCCTGAAAATTGAGGAAGTTCCCAACCTGTCATGCACAGTGCACCTGGACAGTTTTGGCTACCTGTCCTTTCTCCTGAGCAGTAAGCTCTGTGTAATCCTTGCCCCTTTAGCATCCCTCTTGCTGTTAGCAAGTCTCTCAGACTGCCTGCCTTTCTTTTCTAGCAGAGCCACCAGATACGGATCCCTGCTTTCTACAAGTGGCTGGAATCTCAGTCTCTCCAGGTATTCTGCTCTTAGCTTTCCAACCCCCTAATCACGAAAGTTACATGAAAGCACCATGAAATGTAGGTTTTTGCTCCCAGATCAGATCTTGGGAGTTAGTATTGAGCAGTCGCAGGCCTCCACTCCCTCCCTGCTTCGTTTCTCTTCCTCCCTCTGGCAAGCTTGGGTGGGGGAAGGGCTTTGGTCCAGCCAGGCCACGGCTTTAGTGTGTTATCATGTTCGGTGAGGTTTATTCTTTATCCAGGTGTGTGCAGTTTGCTGCTGCCCTCTTTCCTGTTGGTCTTTCAGGATTAGTCATATTAATTATATTTTTGTATTGTATTCGGTTTTAGGAGGAAGCCTCTGTCTCATCTCTCATGCCAGCATCTTTCAAGTACATTTTGAAATAGATATTCCACTTAACTAATAACAGGATGAATCACCGAGAGAATTAAATAACTTTCCCGGAGTCACATGGTTAGTATGTGGTCAATCAAGAATCTGAAACCATGCCCACTGGCTCCTGAGTCAACCTTTCAGCATCATATCCCACCACCTTCCATGATAACTCAGGTTCATCTTGACTCTAGTGGTGAACATCTTTGAATATGACGAGTGAATGAAAGTCTTCTGTTTTTTTCTTTCCATTTAAAAAAAATTAATTAATTAATTTTTTATAATTTATTTTGGTATCATTAATCTACAATTACATGTGTAATATTATGGTTATTAAACTACCCCCTTCATCAGGTCCCCCCCCCTACCAACCCCATTTCAGTCACTGTCCATCAGCAGAGTGAGATGCTATAGAATCACTACTTGTCTTCTCTGAGTTGTACAGCCCTCCCCGTGCCCCCCCAACATTACATCTGCTAATCGTAATGCCCCTTTTTCACTCTTATACCTACCTTCCCACCCATCCTCCCCAGTCCCTTTCCCTTTGGTAACTATGAGTCAGTTCTTGGGTTCTGTGAGTCTGCTGCTGTTTTGTTCCTTCAGTATTTTTTCTTTGTTCTTATACTCCACATATGAGTGAAATCATTTGATACTTGTCTTTTTCGGCTTGGCTTATTTCACCGAGCATAATACCCTCTACCTCCATCCATGTTGTTGCAAATGGTAGGATTTGCTTTCTTCTTATGGCTGAATAATATTCCATTATGTATATGTACCACCTCTTCTTTATCCATTCATCTACTGATGGACACTTAGGTTGCTTCCATTTCTTGGCTATTGTAAATAGTGCTGCGATAAACGTAGGGGTGCATCTGTCCTTTTCAAATTGGGCTGCTGCATTCTTAGGGTAAATTCCTAGGAGTGGAATTCCTGGGTCAAGTGGTATTTCTATTTTGAGTTTTTTGAGGAACCTCCATACTGCTTTCCACAATGGTTGAACTAATTTGCAGTCCCACCAGCAGTGTAGGAGGATTCCCTTTTCTCCACATCCTCGCCAACATTTGTTGTTGTTTGTGTTTTGGATGTTGGCCATCCTCACTGGTGTGAGGTGATATCTCATTGTGGTTTTAATCTGCATTTCTCCGATGATTAGCAATGTGGAGCATCTTTTCATGTGCCTGTTGGCCATCTGAATTTCTTCTTTAGAGAAGTGTCTATTCATGTCCTCTGCCCATTTCTTAATTGGATTATTAGCTTTTTGTTTGGTAAGGTGCGTGAGTTCTTTACATATTGTGGATATCAACCCCTTTTCAGATATGTCATTTATGAATATATTCTCCCATACTGTAGGATGTCTTTTTGTTCTACTGATGGTGTCCTTTGCTGTACAGAAGCTTTTCAGCTTGATATAGTCCCACTTGTTCATTTTTGCTTTTGTTTCCCTTGCCTGGGGAGATATGTTCATGAAGAAGTCACTCATGTTTATGCCCAAGAGATTTCTGCCTGTTTTCTTCTAAGAGTTTTATGGTTTCATGACTTACATTCAGGTCTTTGATCCACCTTGAGTTTACCTTTGTGTATGGGGCTAGACAGTAGTCCAATTTCATTCTCTTACATGTAGCTGTCCACTTTTTCCAACACCAGCTGCTGAAGAGGCTATCATCTCCCCACTGTATATCCAAGGCTCCTTTTAAAATATTAATTGACTGTATATGTTCGGGTTAATGTTTGGATTTTCTATTCTGTTCCACTGGTCTGTGGGTCTGTTTTTGTGCCAGTACCAAATTGTCTTGATTACTGTGACTTTGTAGTAGAGCTTAAAGTCAGGGAGCGTAATTCCCCCGGCTTTATTCCTCCTTCTCAGGATTGCTTTGGCTACTCGGGGTCTTTTGTGGTTCCATATGAATTTTAGAATTATTTGTTCCAGTTCGTTGAAGAAAGCTGTTGGTATTTTGATAGGGATTGCGTTGAATCTGTAGATTGCTTTAGGTAGTATAGCCATTTTGACGATATTTATTCTACCTAGACAAGAGCATGGGATGCATTTCCATTTGTTAGTGTCCTCTTTAATTTCTCTTAGGAGTGTCTTGTAGTTTTCAGAGTACAGGTCTTTCACTTCCTTCGTTACGTTTATTCCTAGGTATTTTATTCTTTTTGATGCAATTGTGAATGGAATTGTTTTTCTGATCTCTCTTTCTGTTAGTTCATTGTTAGTGTATAGAAAAGCAACAGATTTCTGTGTGTTAATTTTGTATCCTGCAACTTTGCTGAATTCAGATATTAGTTCTAGTAGTTTTGGAGTGGAGTCTTTAGGGTTTTTTATGTACAGTATCATGTCATCTGCAAATAGTGACAATTTGACTTCTTCTTAACCAATATGAGTGCCTTGTAAGGCTTTGTTTTGTCTGATTGCGGTGGCTAGGACCTCCAGTACTATGTTGAATAACAGTGGAGAGAGTGGGCATCCCTGTCTTGTTCCCGATCTTAGATGAAAAGCTTTCAGCTTCTCGCTGTTAAGTATGATGTTAGCTGTGGGTTTGTCATATATGGCCTTTATGATGTTGACATACTTGCCGTCTATACCATTTTGTTGAGAGTTTCAATCAGGAATGGATGCTGAATTTTGTCAAATGCTTTTTCAGCATCTATGGAGATGATCATGTGGTTTTTGTTCTTCTTTTTGTTGATGTGATGGATGATGTTGATGGATTTTCGAAGGTTGTACCATCCTGCATCCCTGGGACGAATCCTACGTGATCATGGTGTATGAGCCTCTTGATGTATTTTTGAATTCGGTTTGCTAATGTTTTGTTGAGTATTTTTGCATCTACATTCATCAGGGATATTGGTCTGTAATTATATTTTTTGGTTAGGTCTTCGCCAGGTTTTGTTATTAAAGTGATGCTGGCTTCATAGAATGAGTTTGGAAGTATTCCCTCCTCTTCTATTTTTTGAAAAACTTTAAGGAGAATGGGTGTTATTTCTTCTCTATATGTCTGGTAGAATTCAGAGGTGAATTCTTCTGGTCTGGGGGTTTTGTTCTTGGGTAGTTTTTTGACTACCCATTCAATTTCGTTGCTGGTGATTGGTCTGTTTAGTTTTTCTGTTTCTTCTTTGGTCAGTCTTGGAAGGTTGTATTTTTCTAAGAAGTTGTCCATTTCTTCTATGTTTTCCAGCTTCTTAGCATATAGATTCTCATAATATTCTCTTATAATTCTTTGTATTTCTGTGGGGTCCGTCGTGATTTTTCCTTTCTCATTTCTGATTGTGTTTATGTGTGTAGATTCTCTTTTTCTATTAGTGAGTCTGGCTAGGGGTTTATCTATTTTGTTTATTTTTTGAAAGAACAATCTCTTGGTTTCATTGATTTTTTTGTATTGTTTTATTCTTCTCAATTTTATTCATTTCTTCTCTGATATTTATTATGTCCCTCCTTCTGGTACCTTTGGGCCTCATTTGTTCTTCTTTTTCCAATTTCAGTAATTGTGTCTTTAGACTATTCATTTGGGAATGTTCTTCCTTGTTTAAATAGACCTGGATTGCAATAATCTTTCCTCTTAGAAGTGCCTTTGCTGCGTCCCACAGAAGTTGTGGCTTTGTGTTGTTGTTGTCATTAGTCTCCATATATTCTTTGATTTCTGTTTTGATTTGGTCATTAACCCATTGATTAATTAGGAGAATGTTTTTAAGTCTGCATGTATTTGTGAGCCTTTCTGGTTTCTTTCTAAAACTTATTTCTACTTTTATACCTTTGTGATCTGCGAAGTTGGTTGGTAGAATTTCAATATTTTTGAATTTACTGAGGTTCTTTTTGTGGCCTAGTATGTGGTCTATTCTGGAAAATGTTCCATGTGCACTTGAGAAGAATGTGTAACCTGCTGCTTTTGGGTGCAGAGTTCTGTAGATGTCTGTTAGGTCCTCTGTTCTGGTGTGTTGTTCAGTGCCTGTGTGTCTTTACTTATTTTCTGTCTGGTTGATCTGTCCTTTGGAGTGAGTGGTGTTTTGAAGTCTCCTAAAATGAATGCATTACTGTCTATTTCCTCCTTTTTTTCTGTTAGTATTTGTTTCACATACACTGGCGCTTTGTGTTGGGTGCATATATATTTATAATTGTTATATCTTCTTGTTGGACTGACCCCTTTATCATTATGTAATGTCCTTTTTTATCTCTTGCTACTTTCTTCGTTTTGAAGTCTATTTTGTCTGATACAAGTACTGCAACACCTGCTTTTTTCTCCTTGTTGTTTGCATGAAATATCTTTTTCCATCCCTTCACTTTTAGTCTGTGTTTAAAGTGAGTCTCTTAAAGGCAGCATGTAAATGGGTCTTGTTTTTTTTATCCATTCAGTGACTCTATGTCTTTTGACTGGTGCATTCAGTCCATTTACATTTAGGGTGATTATCGATAGGTATGTACTTGTTGGCATTGCAGGCTTCAGATTCGTGGTTACCAAAGGTTCAAGGTTAACTTCCCTACTATCTAAAAGTGTAAGAACTCGCTTAATATGCTATTATGAACCCAATCTAAAGGTTCTTTTTTTGTTTGTTTCCTTCTTTTTCTTTCTACTCCATTCTTTATATACTAGGTATCATATTCTGTACTGTTTGTCTATCCCTTTATTGACTTTGGGGATAGTTAATTTAATTTTGCGTTTCTTAGGTATTAGGTGTTCTATTTTCTTTACTGTGGTTTTATTACCTCTGGTGACAGCTATTAAACTGTAGGAACACTTCCATCTATAGCAGTCCCTCCAAAATACACTGTAGAGGTGGTTTGTGGGTGGCAAATTCTCTCAGCTTTTGCTTATCTGGGAATTGTTTAATCCCTCCTCCAAATTTAAATGATAGTCTTGCCGGATAAAGTAATCTTGGTTCAAGGCCCTTCTGCTTCATTGCATTAAATACATCATGCCACTCCCTTCTGGCCTGTAAGGTTTCTGTTGAGAAGTCTGATGATAGCCTTATGGGTTTTCCTTTGTATGTGATCTTATTTCTCTCACTGACTGCTTTTAATAGTCTGTCCTTATCCTTGATCTTTGCCATTTTAATTATTATATGTCTTGCTGTTGTCGTCCTTGGGTCCCTTGTGTTGGGAGATCTGTGCACCTCCATGGCCTGAGAGACTATCTCCTTCCCCAGATTGGGGAAATTTTCAGCAATCACCTCCTCAAAGACCCTTTTATCCCTTTTTCTCTATCTTCTTCTTCTGGTACCCCTATAATGCGAATATTGTTTCGTGTGGATAGGTCACACAGTTCTCTCAATATTCTTTCATTCTTAGAGATCCTTTTTTTCTCCCAGTGCCTCAGCTTCTTTGTATTCCTCTTCTCTAGTTTCTATTTCATTTATTGTCTCCTCCACCGTATCCAATCTGCTTTTAGTACCATCCATTGCGCTCTTCAGTGATTGGATCTCTGACTGTAATTCTTTCCTGAGTTCCTGAATATCTTTCCATACCTCCATGAGAATGTTAATGATTTTTATTTTGAACTCTCTTTCAAGGGTAGTCATAAGGTCCATATCATTTAAATCTTTCTCAGGAGTTGTATTCATAATTTTCCTCTGAACCAGGTTCCTTTGGCGTTTCATGTTTGTGTATGGCGCCCTCTCGTGCCCAGAAGCTCTACTCTCTGGAGCTGCTCAGCCCCTGAAGCAATGCGGGGATTGTAGGGGAGTGGTATTGATGCCTCCGGGGAGGAAAGGGCTGTTTCCTGGTTCTTGGCTGCTGTGCCTGTCTCCACTGCCTGAACCAGTAGGCCAAGCACACAGGTATAAGCCTCTGTGCTTTGCGTTTTTAGTTGCTATAGACAGATCTTCCCTCTGGCTGGCCTAACACCGGGGAAGGATTTCCCGGTTTGCAAGCCTGGTGTGGCTGGCCAGAAGAAAGGCACACTAGTCTGCCTGTCACAGAAGGGGTTCTTGGAGCTGTGTAGGCAGCCAGGGAGCTGGAGCACCTGAAGATCATGAAAGCTCCCAACCTGCTGGGCAGAGTGCATCCAGATAATTTTGTCTACCTGTCCTTTCTCCTGAGCAGTAAGCTCTGTGCAATCCTTGACCTTCTAGCAGCCCTCTTGCTAAGGGCTTCTTTGTTAGGAAGGTTCTCAGAGTGTCCGCCTTTCTTTTGTCCCTGAGCAGCTGGGTATGGATCCCTGCTTTCACAAGCAGCTGGAATCTTAGTCTCTCCAGGAATTCTGCCTGTCTTAGCTTTCCAACCCCCTAATTACAGGAATATCATGCAAGCAACATGAAATGTTGGTTTGTGCCCCCGGAGCAGATCTCCAGAGTTAGGTATTCAGCAGTCCCACATCTCCACTCCCTCCCTGCTCTGTTCCTGTTCCTCCCACCGGTGAGCTGGGGTGGGGGAAGGGCTTGGATCCCACAGGACCACAGCTTTAGTAAGTTACCCTTTTCTGTGAGGGCTGCTCTTGTCTCCAGGTGTATGCAGTTTGTTGCAGTCCTCTTTCCCATTGCTCTTTCAAGAGTAGTTGTAGTTGCTTTATTTTCATATTATATGAGGTTTTAGGAGGAAGCCTGTGTCTCGCCTCTCATGCCGCCATCTTTAATCAAATTTGATCAGTCTTTTTTTCTGATCAGAGGTCATGCTTATGTACAAGCTGTATAGGATTTTTCTAGACTAATAAAGACTTATTTTAGTTTATTTATGTTTAATCTTGGTTAAGGCTGCTGTAAAATTAAAATTACATGAATTTAGTGGACTTCTAAATAAATCACATTTAATTAACAAAGATTAGTTTAAGTGATGTGAATTCTGGGCTCTTAAATTTTTGAAGTCTTTTATAGGTCAATAAAAAAACCTCTTACATGTGAAGTAGACTATTATCTTCAGTTTTAAGGAGGTTAAAAATGGAACTTTGGACTTGATAAAAGAGTGTTTACAAAAAGCTTACAGTTAGTATCATAGTTAATGATGTGAAACCCAATGCTTCCCCACTAATATCAGATACAAACAAGGATGTTTCCTCTCACCACTCCTCTGTACCAGTGTACTGGGTATTCTAGCTAATACGAAAAGACAAGCAGAGGAAACACAAGGTATACAGATTGGGAAGGAAAAAAATAAAAGTATCTTTGTTCATAGGTGGCATGATCATCTATGTAGAAAATCTGAAACAATCAGCAACAATAAATACTCCTGGAACTAATAAGCAATGAAATCAAGGTTGCAGGATACAAGGATAATATACAAAAATAAATCACTTTGCTGTATACCACCAATGAACAAGTATAATTCAATAGGCTAATTAGCTAAAGGAGATTAAGAGTTATAATCATCTAGTTATAAAATAAATAAGTCATAGGAATGAAAAGTAAAGCATGGGGAATATAATCAATAATATTATAATAAGTTGGTAAAATGGTAGATGGTAACTACACATCATGGTGAGCATTTTGTAATCTATATAAATGTCAGTCACTGTGTTATATATCTGAAACCATTAGATTATATTAACTATACTTTAATAAAACACACACACACATTACCATTTGTGTTAGCTCTTCCAAAAATGAAAAATTTAGTTACAACAAAATATATACAAGACCTGTATAAGGTAACTATAAAACTCTAATGACAGAAATCAAAGAATGAAATAAATGGAGAGATATTCCGAGTTCATGGATAGGAAGATTCAAAGTTGTCAAGATGTCAGTTCCTCCCAACTTATCTATAGAGCCAATACAATCTCAGTCAAATTCCAGCATTTCTTTTGTAGATATTGACAAACTTATTCTAAAGTTTATATGGAGAGACAAAAGACCCAGAATAGCCACCACAGTATTGAAAGAGAAGAGCAATGTTGGAGGACTGACACTACCTGACTTCAAGACTTACTCTAAACTATAGCAACCAAGACAGTGTGGCATTAAAGAAATAATAGACAAACAGATCAGTGGAACAGAACAGAGCCCAGAAATAGACCTGCGTAAGTATAGTCATATGACCTTTAACAAAGGAGCAAAGGCAACACAGTGAAACAGTCTTTTAGACAAATGGTCCTGGAACAACTGGACATCCATATGCAAGAAACTGAATCTAGACGCAGACCTTATACCTTTCACAAAAATTAACTCAGAATGAATCACAGACCTAAATGTCAAATGTAAACCTATCAAACACCTCAAAGATAACATAGAAGAAAACCTGGATGACCTTGATAATGGCAATTATTTTTGATATACAACACCAAAGATACTATTAATGAAAGAAAGATTTGATAAACTGGACTTCATTTAAAGTTAAAAAAAATGCTCTTCACAAGACAGTGTGAAGAGAATGAGAACACAGGACACAGCGTGGAAGAGAGTATTTCCAAAGCACATATCTGTTAAAGGACTATTACCTAAAATACACAAATAACTCTTAAAAGTCAACTATAAGAAAACAACCAAATCAACTTGTCCAAAGACCTCAATAGACACCTATCCAAAGAAGATATACAGATGGCAAATAAGCATACAAAATATGTCTCATATCATAGAGCATAAGGCAAATGAAAATCAAAAAAACAATGAGACATCACTATATACTTCCTACAATGGGCAAAATCCAGAGTATGGACAATACGAAGAGCTGACAAGGATGTGTAACAACAGAAACTCTCGTTCTTCACTGGTAAAATGCAAAAGAGTACAGACACTTTGGAAGACAGTTTGCCAGTTCTTACAAAACAAAATGGACTCTTATCACACTGTCTAGTAATTGCACTCCTTGGTATTTCCCAAAGAATTTGAAAATTTGTGTCCACAAGAAAATCTGCACATGGATGTTTATAGCAGCTATATTCATAACTGTCAACTTGGAAGGAACCAAGTTTTCCTTCCATAGATGAATGGACAAATAAACTAGTTAATAGAGACAATGAACTATTACACAGCACTAAAAAGAAACAAGCTATCAAGCTACAAACAGACACGGAAGAACCTTAAATGAATATTGCTAAGTGAAAGAAGCCAGTCTGAAAGTAACACAATATATGATTCCAACTAGATGACATTCTGGAAAAGGCAAAACTATGGAGACTACAAAACTATCAGGAGTTGCCAGGGATTGGGGAATAGGAGAGAGATGAATAGGCATAGCATAGCATAGAAGATGTTTAGGGCAGTGAAAATGCCATAATGATGGATACATGCCATTATACACCTGTCAGACCCATAGAACGTAACACCAAAAATGAACCCTGAAGTAAACTGTGATTATGTTATGTTGATGCAGCTTCATCAATTGTAACAAATATACCACCTTGTGAGGAGATGTTGATAATAGGAGAGGCTGTAATATAATGTACAAGGCACATAAAATAATGTGCAGGGGCAAGGGGAATATGGGAAATCTCCATACCTTTCCCACAGTTTTGCTGTAAACCTAATATGGTCTAACAAAGTTGTCATAAAAGAACGGGGCTTTATTTAATGCTTGCAATTTAATTTCACATTGTTAAATTTATTGTCTAAGTGTTTTAATCCCTTGTTGCCAAATGTATGCACCTATCTGAAAATGTTATTTCATTAGATAAAATGGAGAAATTCACTGACCCTCACTTATTCCCCTTGGGAGGTAAAGCCTTCAGCGGAAAATAAAAAGCAATTAAAAAATAAAATCGATGCATTCCTTTCCAGCCACCTCCACTTCTGTGACAACTTTTAAAACTTTTTTTTCTACAATTTTGTAAGTTCATTGCCACCTTGTTCCAAAAACTGTCCCCATTGTCTGTGTTAAATTAGTTCTGTTATTTTATCGTTAGTCAATGAGGTGATCTTCTCTTTTTTCTTGACAAAGGACATCTTTATTTGGCCTCAGAGCTAAAACAGTTCTCAAGGAGAATTAAAAATTCGGGGTTTGAATAGGAAGCTAAAATGGCTTGATGTATATATATACTCAAATGAGTCAACATAAGAAAATGTCAAAATAATCAAATCTTTCAATTTTCTAAAAAGGTGCATGAGTTTTAGATTCATTCAAGAAAGAAAGGAACAAGAAAAGATAAAAAGTCTATTCCTTTAGAGTTAAATAATACCCTTTTAAGGAGAGTTCATATGAAAATTTATAGGAACATAAACTATTTGTAGAACACCTGCTAAGTATATATGCACATACAGATAGGATGTATAAATGCATGCATATGAAACATATATACTTACAAACATATGTAGGCATATAGTTAAACATACACTCCTATTACTTGGATCCAGATTGTAAGAGACTCGACTTCACTAAATCTAGACTATATCCTGTGAATCTGTGTTTTGCCAACAGTAAGTCACTGCTCTTTAATTTGTTTCTCTTCGCCTCTACCTGTTTGATGCAGGAAGATCAGACGGGTGTTGACTGAGATAAATATGCGTAACACAAAAACAACTTATTCACATGTTATTTCAGACCAAAGGTGACTTCGATGTTACCTAAAGAACATGAGAAGAACAATGAGCTTCCTGAATCAGTAAATATCTTGGTTTTCAAACATGTAAGGAAGCTTTATCAGCCACTTTCCAAAGAAGTTACTCAGGCATTTTCAAACAAAAGGAATTTGATGCAGGCAGTGGTTCCAAAAGGGGGAGGAGGGCAAAAGAGCAAGACCGGGAGGGGTGCATCTTAGAGTTGAATTACTCTAACAATTGCTAAACACCCTTATGTGCGGGAGAGAAAGAGGAAAATGGTGCCCCCAGAATGCATGATTGCCCTGCGCTGGAGACTGCTGAGGCATCTGTGGAAGGCTGTCACTGCTGATGTATGAGTCATTGCTCCTTTCACTTTGCAAACAGTTTGCACTCTCACTGCATTGTCAGCTTTTGTGTATATTTGTTAGAATTTTATTTCCTAATGGTTTATCACTGGTGTAGAGTAATATAAAAGAGAGTTCTGAATTTTTCAGTCTGCTCAGCTTTTGACTTGTTAGAATGGAGTGACATCTTCCAAGTTCCTTATATGCGGAACTGGAAACTAGCAGTGTAAGAGGCTTAATTTTCATTAAATTTTTGTTTGAACTTAAAAAAAAAAAATTCGGTTGGCCATGGGCGTTTCCAGGAATGAATTTTGTTTGCTTCTGTCACTTGACTGCAAACACGGAAGGTTTGTGGATAGTCGACCTTTATGAATAAGGGTGTAAGAACCTTTAGGTTCTTTAGTTTATATAGGATCTCCTATTAGACCTTCCACCAGGAGGCTCAAATTCATGGTTTGGAAAAATTCTCATAAGATAAAAACCAGATGTCTTTGCTCAGGCTGCTATAACAACAACAAATAATAATAAGCTGGTGATTTAACAAACAGAAATATATTTCTCCCAGTTCTGGAGGCTGGTAAGGCCAAGATCAAGGTCCTGACTCATTCAGTCCCTGGTGAAAGCCCTTCTTCCCATCTGCAGATGGACATCTTGCTGTGTCTGCTCATGGCTGAAGGGAGAGAGAGCTTTCTCTTGCATCACTTCCTGTGAGGGCATTAATCCCATTCATGAGGGCTGCACTCTCATGACCTCACCACCCCCCAAAGGCCACACCCCCAAATACCATCACATTGGAGATTAAAGTTTCAATATATGAATGGTGAGAGAGGGGTACAAATATGAAATCCATGCACCAGATTAAACTTCACTCTGACTCAGTGTAATCTGATTTATATGATTATCCAATCTTCTGGGCATTCAAGGGCACATTAACAACCTGTTATCAAATATTTTTAATTGTTTTCACTGGATGTACTTTGTACCCCAGTGTTGAGAGATGGAATGCATAACAATAAAAATATTTCTTAATGATTAAAGTTGGGAAACAAACTAAATTGCAACCAGTAGACAAATAAATAGATGAATACTGGGACATACATATGGTGGCGTACAGGATACGCAGCAGCTTTTCAAACAGAATTTATTACTGTCTACGTGTGCTAAACTGCCATTCTTTTAATGCTTTTGAGACAAAAGCAGGTTACAGAATAACATGGGAGATAATACACACATACCCAGATATATATAATATAAATATCTTAAATAATTCTACAAGGATGCATTTATATTATAACCAGCAATTGCTTGGAGAGAGAACAGAGAGGTCAGTAGTGGACCTGGGAGTTGAAAAAGGAATTTTACTTTTTAATCTATAACCTTCAGAAATATTTACATCTTTAAGGATTGTATATTCATGCATTAAATTTTTAATAAAGTTCTCAGGACTCATGATAGATGATAGTTTAATAACTAGTATGTTCTTTGTATGAACAAACTTAGGCCTATGAATGTATCAATGTTTATTTTGTGGTACCTATTGATAGCCTTATTAATTTAATAAAAGATTCTGCTGAATCAAAAAATCTATATAAATAAATTTTATCATTTAAAATATAAAAGCAAAAGAAAACTATTAAATCAAAATAATACTCCTTTGATACAATTATTTTTTAATCTTGTCTGTTCTTCACCTCAGTTTGGCATTGTCTGAATCATGAGCACATTTTGCAATTTCCATCTTTTCTCTGCTGGAATTTATGTTCTATTAAAGCTAACTCTATTAAACATTATATATTAAATTTGTTCTTTATATAAGTTTAAATTAATTTTAATTCAAAGCAGGAACTTTCTTCTGTAGGTACACATATAAGATTTGTTAAAAATAAATGAACAAATAATACACTTCAGAAACATTTTATTCCTGTCATAGTCATGTGTGATAACTACTTACAGCAGTCTAGAAGAAAATAATTTTTTTCAATTAAAATTTTTTGGTGATTTTCTTTAAAGCAGTAATTGCATCCATAATAATCTCAAGGAGACTAAAACTTTTCATTAACACCATCTTCATTTTTCACAAGGTATTTTTCACCATTTGAATTATTGGCCTGGAAGATAAATTTGAGAAGCTCTTTACAGATTTTTGATTCATCCGTTGTCCTGAAGACCCATGCCAAAGTAAAATATGTATATCAGAGTGATAAACCTGTAGCCTGTCTTCAGAAAACACACGAAATTTTATTTTATTAGTGATCAGTTTTGTTTTTGATGCAGTAACAAATGCTGCAACAATATGCCTGCACGAATACAATTGAACACTTTCACTCACAGTCGAGTCTTCGCATCACAGTGTCCCTGATATAGACCATTGACGAGGGTGGCTTCCTTTTACGAGTCAGGGATCTTTGAAGCAGGATGAGGTACTGGGAAGCTGGTAAGGAGGCACTCCAAACAGAGAAGAACAAATAGAGGCTTCAAGTTCTGAAGCAGCAACTACATCTGTGAAAAGCAAATAGTTCCCAATGCTAGAAGCTAAGTGGCTGTATGGCTGAAGCCTAGGATAGAAGTGGTAGCAAACCATACACCTGAAGATGAAAGAAGTAGGCAGGAGTGAGGTCATATGAAGTAGAAGCTTCTATACCACTTCATGATTTACTAGATAGTTTGCTAAAGACAGGTAGATGAATAGATGGATGTAGGGATAAAGATTTAAAATGTTATGTTCTATATTAAAGAAAGTGATATATAATATTACACATATTGACTTCATATATTTCAATATATTAATATATATTACATCTACACACTTGAAAATCTTTTGAAATACGACAGCATTGTTTGTTGGGGCAAAATTAAAGTCTCACAAAATCTCTATCACTTCAGAAAACACTTGAATGAATTTCTAATGAGGATTTGGGTTATTAATTAGGCACATTCACTAACATTTATTAAGGAGAACTGATAACAAAGCTCCCAATTTAAATTCATCTTTCTCAACTCATTCTTCATTTATTCTTGCATATACCCATTATGGTCCTGCAAAATTAATATGATCGACTGTGTCATTAAGTGTTAATTATGTGGCATGTATTATCGGTGATGTAGTGATATAAAGGTGGTGGAGTGTTGCCCTTGAGATAGCTTAGAGGTTTCAGGCACATGAAAACCTCTGTATTTCATAATCTACTTGGCATTTATGTCAGAACAGTATTGCTAATGGGCAAAGAAACGTTTTAGAATATCCTTTGTCCATACTCTGCTACAAGTCTTGGAATCTAAACACAGGACAAGTCCCTACTGTAAATTCATTATGAAAAACTTACTGAACTCTGTAACATTTAAATTGCCCTGTTGCTTTAAGTGGGTGTTCTTCCTTCCATAAATTAGGGTGGTGCTAAAGGACTGGGATTTCTTTATAGGAAGTAAGAAGTAGGGGAATCACTCTTTCATAGAAGTTTTTCAAAAAATGAAGAAAACCTCTTTTCTACCCTAAAAACTTTGCTTATTCTATTTTCATCAGCTCTTCCCAACTGCAGGTTTTTCAATGTCTTTGTAAGTCCAGAACTGGGGACTGGGGAGAGTCTTTCCTCCCTTTCTAGCTTCTATATTATGTACCTATAATAATATGTAACTATATTTTGCCTGATTCAAATATTCTTTATATTAGTAATTACTGTTTTGATCTCTAAGAGAGAGGACACCATTGTTGCTCTATTTGTCCATAATAACAAAGCCCAGAAATCAAGGTTTTGCCAATATTATATGAAATATCTGGTGATGTATCGTAATGTGATTGATATGTAATATAATATATGGTATAATATTATATGTTATATATTATATGTTAATATACAGATGACCAGATGTCAGAAAAATATGTTATTCTGAATAGTTTGCTTGGGGAGTCACTTTCGTTGATTCTAAGATGCATGTCTTCATATTATTTTTATTTTGGTATTATTAATGTACAGTTATATGAGCAACATTATGGTTACTAGACTCCCCTATTATCAAGTCCCTACCATGTACCTCATTACAGTCACTGTCCATAAGCATAGTAAGATGCTATAGAGTCATTACTTGTCTTCTCTGTGCTACACTGCTTTCCCTGTATCCACACCCACCGCTACATTATATGTGCTAATCATAATGCCCCTTTTTCCCTCTTATCCCTCCCTTCCCACCCATCTTCCTCAGTCCCTTTCCCTTTGGTAACTATTAGTCCGTTCTTGGGTTCTGTGAGTCTGCTGCTGTTTTGTTCCTTCAGTTTTTGCTTTGTTCTTATACTCCACATATGAGTGAAATCATTTGATACTTGTCTTTTTCGGCTTGGCTTATTTCACTGAGCATAATACCCTCTAGCTCCATCCATGTTGTTGCAAATGGTAGGATTTGTTTTCTTCTCATGGATGAATAATATTCCATTGTGTATATGTACCACCTCTTCTTTATCCATTCATCTACTGATGGACACTTAGGTTGCTTCCATTTCTTGCCTATTGTAAATAGTGCTGCTATAAACATAGGGGTGCATCTGTCTTTTTCAAACTGGGCTGCTGCATTCTTAGGGTAAATTCCTAGGAGTGGGATTCCTGGGTCAAATGGTATTTCTATTTTGAGTGTTTTAAGGAACCTTCATACTACTTTCCACAATGGTTGAACTAATTTACATTCCCACCAGCAGTGTAGGAGGGTTCCCCTTTCTCCACATCCTCGCCAACGTTTGTTGTTGTTTGTGTTTTGGATGTTGGCCATCCTAACTGGTGTGAGGTGATATCTCATTGTGGTTTTAATTTGCATTTCTCTGATGATTAGGGATGTGGAGCATCTTTTAATGTGCCTATTGGCCACCTGAATTTCTTCACTGGAAAAGTGTATGTTCAGCTCCTCTGCCCATTTTTTAATTGCTTATTTGCTTTTTGTTTGTTGAGGTGCATGAGCTCTTTATATAATTTGGATGTCAACCCCTTATAGGACACGTCACTTATGAATATATTCTCCCATACTGTAGGATGTCTTTTTGTTCTACTGATGGTGTACTTTGCTGTACAGAAACTTTTTAGTTTGATATAGTCCCACTTGTTCATTTTTGCTTTTGTTTCCCTTGCCCGGGGAGATATGTTCATGAAGAAGTTGCTCATGTTTATGTCCAAGAGATTTTTGCCTACGTTTTTTTCTAAGAGTTTTATGGTTTCATGACTTACATTCAGGTCTTTGATCCATTTTGAGTTTACTTTTGTGTATGGGGTTAGACAATGATCCAGTTTCATTCTCTTACATGTAGCTGTCCAGTTTTGCCAACACCAGGTATTGAAGAGGCTGTCATTTCCCCATTATATATCCATGGCTCCTTTATCGTATATGAATTGACCATATATGCTTGGGTTTATATCTGGGCTCTCTAGTCTCTTCCATTGGTCAAATGGTCTCTTCTTGTGCCAGTATCAAATTGTCTTGATTACTGTGGCTTTGTAGTAGAGCTTTAAGTCAGGAATCATTATTCTCCCCACTTCATTCTTCCTTCTCAGGATTGCTTTGGCTATTCGGGGTCTTTTGTGGTTCCATATGAATTTTAGAACTATTTTCTTTAGTTCATTGAAGAATGCTGTTGGTATTTTGATAGGGACTGCATTGAGTCTGTACATTGCTTTGGGCAGGATGGCCATTTTGACAATATTAATTCTTCCTATCCATGAGCACAGGATGTGTTTCCATTTATTAGTATCTTCTTTACTTTCTCTCATGAGTGTCTTGTAGTTTTGAGTATAGGTCTTTCACTTCCGTGGTTAGGTTTATTTCTAGGTATTTTATTCTTTTTGATGCAATTGTGAATGGAATTGTTTTCTTAATTTCTCTTTCTACTAGTTGATTGTTAGTGTATAGGAAAGCAACAGATTTCTGTGTATTAATTTTGTATCCTGCAATTTTCCTGAATTCAGATATCAGATCTACTAGTTTTGGAGTTGATTCTTTAGGGTTTTTTATGTACAGTATCATGTCATCTGCAAACAGGGACAGTTTGACTTCTTCCTTACCAATCTGGGTGCCTTTTATTTCTTTGTGTTGTCTGATTGCCGTGGCTAGGACCTCTAGAACTATGTTGAACAAAAGTGGGGAGACTGGACATCCTTTTCTTGTTCCCGATCTTAAAGGAAAATCTTTCAGCTTCTTGCTGTTAAGTATGATGTTGGCTGTGGGTTTGTCATATATGGCCTTTATTATGTTGAGGGACTTGCTCTCTATACCTCCATTTTGTAGAGAGTTTTTATCATGATTGGATGTTGAATTTTGTCAAATGCTTTTTCAGCATATGGAGATGATCATGTGGTTTTTGTCCTTCTTTTTGTTGATGTTGTGGACGGTGTTGACGGATTTTCCAATGTTGTACCATCCTTATATCACTGGAATGAATCTCACTTGATCATGATGGATGATCTTTTTGATGTATTTTTGAATTCGGTTTGCTAATATTTTGTTGAGTATTTTTGCATCTATGTTCATCAGGGATATTGGGCTGTAGTTTTCTTTTTTTGTGGTGTCTTTGCCTGGTTTTGGTATTAGAGTGATGCTGGCCTCATAGAATGAGTTTGGGAGTATTCCCTCTTCTTCTACTCTTTGCAATACTTTAAGGAGGATGGGTATTAGGTCTTCACTAAATGTTTGATAAAATTCAGCGATGAAGCCATCTGGTCCAGGAGTTTTGTTCTTAGGTAGTTTTTTGATTATCAACTCAATTTCTTTGCTGGTAATTGGTCTATTCAGATTTTCTGTTTCTTCCTGGGTCAGCCTTGGAAGGTTGTATTTTTCTAGAAAGTTGTCCATTTCTTCTAGGTTATCTAGTTTGTTACCATATAATTTTTCATAGTGTTCTCTCATAATTCTTTGTATTTCTGTGGTGCCCTTAGTGATTTTTACTTTCTCATTTCTGATTCTGTTTATGTGTGTAGACTCTCTTTTTTTCTTGATACGTCTGGCTAGGAGTTTATTTTGTTTTTTTCTCAGAGAACCAGCTTCTGCTTTCATTGTTTCTGTTGTTTTATTTTCTCAATTTTATTTATTTCTGCTTTAATGTTTATTATGTCTCTCCTTCTACTGACTTTGGGCCTCATTCGTTCTTCCTTTTCTAGTTTCATTAATTTGGAGTTTAGACTATTCACTTAGGATTTTCCTTCTTTCCTGAGGTAGGCCTGTATTGCAATATATTTCCCTCTTAGCATGGGCTTCACTGCATCCTACAGATTTTGCAGTGTTGAATTATTGTTGTCATTTGTCTCCATATATTGCTTGATCTCTGTTTTTATTTGGCCATTGATCCATTGATTATTTAGGAGCTTGTTATTAAGCCTCCATGTGCTTGTGGGCTTTTTCTTTTTTTTGCATAATTTGTTTCTAGTTTCATACCTTTGTGATCTGAGTAGCTGGTTGGTACAATTTCAATCTTTTTAATTTACTGAGTCTCTTTTTGTGGCCTAGTATATGATCTATTTTTGAAAATGTTCCATGTGCACTTGAGAAGAATGTACCCTGTTGCTTTTGGATGGAGTGTTCTGTAGATGTCCGTTAGGTCCATCTGTTATAATACGTTGTTCAGTGCCTCTGTCTGTATTTATTTTCTGTCTGGTTGGTCTGTCCTTTGGAGTGAGTGGTGTGTTGAAGTCTCCCAAAATGAGTGCATTGCATTCTATTTCCCCCTTTAATTCTGCTGGTATTTGTTTTACATATGTAGGTCATCCTGTGTTTGGTGCATAGATATTTATAATAGTTATATCCTCTTGTTGGACTGATCCCTTTATTATTATGTAAGGTCCTTATTTTTCTCTCGTGACTTTGTTTTGAATTCTATTTTGTCTGATACAAGTACTGCAACACTTGCTTTTTCCTCCCAATTAGTTGCATGAAATATCCTTTTCCATCCCTTTACTTTGTCTGTGTATTTGTCTGGGTTTAAAGTGAGTCTTGTAGGCAGCATATAGATGGGTCTTGTTTTTTTATCCATTCAGTGACTCTGAGTCTTTTGATTGGTGCGTTCAGTCCATTTACATTTAGGGTGATTATCGATAGGTATGAACTTATTGCCATTGTAGGCTTTTGATTCATGGTTACCAAAGGTTCAAGGGTAACTCCCTTACTATCTAACACTCTACTTTAACTCGCTTCATATGCTATTGCAAACACAACCTAAAGATTCTTTTTTTTTTCCTCCTTTTTCTTCCTCATCCATTCTTTGTATGTTGTGAATCATATTCTGTACTCTTTGTCTATCCCTTGGGTGATATCTATTTAGCCTTAGGAATACTTTCATCTATAGGAGTCCCTCCAAAATGCACTGTATATGTGGTTTGTGGTAGGTAAATTCTCTCTGCCTTCACTTATCTGAAACTTGTTTAATCCCTCCTTTTAATTTAAATGATAACCTTGCCAGGTAGCATGTTCTTGGTTCAAGGCCCTTCTGCTTCATTGCATTAAATACATCATGCCACTCCCTTCTGGCCTGTAAGAAGAATTCTGTTGGGAAATCTGATGATAGCCTGAGGGATTTTCCTTTGTATGTGATGTTTTTTTTCTCTCTCTAGCCTCTTTTAAAAGTCTGTCTTTATCCTTGATCTTTGCCATTTTCATTATTATATGTCTTGATGTTGTCTTTCTTGGGTCCCTTGTGTTGGGTTATCTGTGCACCTCCATGGCTTGAGATACTATGTGCTTCCCTGGATTGGGGAAGTTTTCAGCAATTACCTCCTCAATGACACTTTCTATCCCTTTTTCTCTCTCTTCTTCTTCTGGTTCCCCTCTAATGTGAATAGTGTTCCATTTGGATTGGTCACACAGTTCTCTCAATATTCTTTCATTCTTAGAGATTTTGGTTTTTCTCTCTGTGCCTCAGCTTTTTTGTGTTCCTCTTCTCTAATTTCTATTCCATTTACTGTCTCTTCTCCTACATCTAATCTGCTTTTAAATCTCTGCATTGTATGTTTCATTTCAGATATGGAATTTCTTCATGATTGAATCTCTGTCTTAAATTTGTTCCTGAGTTCTTGAATATTTTTCTGTACCCCAATAAGCATGATTATGATTTTTGTTTTGAACTCTCTTTTAGGAAGATTGGTGAGTTTAGTTTCATTTGGCCCTTTTCTTGGGGTTTGTGTGATTTTGGTCTGAACCATATTCTTTTGACGTTTCATTTTTCTGTGTGGTGCTCTCTAGTGCCCATAAGCTCCAATGTCTGGAGCTGCTCAGCCCCTAGAGTGAGGTTGGGGGTCGCTGGTGAGTGGAGCTCAAGCCTGGGGGGAGGAAAGATCTGTTTCCTGATTCCCACCAGTCGTGCCTGTCTCCCGTATCAGAGCCAGTGCGCCAAGCACACAGGTGTAAGCAAGCCTCTGTGCTCTGCATCTCTAGCTGTTGTAGGCGGGGCCCCCTCTGACTGGCCTGATGCCAGCACAGTGACTGCCTATTTGTGTGCCGGTTCTGTCAGGCCAGGAGGAAGGCTCGGCAGGCTGTGTATCACAGTGGGGCGGCCTCGGAGCTGAGTAGCCTGCCAGGGTGATGGAGCATCTCAAGCTCCTCAAAGTTCCCAATCTGCTCAGCAGAGTGTGCCAATACAACCTTGTCCCCCATCTCTTCTCCCGTACAGCAAGCTCTGTGAAAACCACACCCCTTCAGCAGCCCTCTCTGCTAGGAAGCCTCTCAGACTGCCTGCCTTTCCTTTGTCCCAAAGCGGCCGGGTGTGGGTCCTGTGCTCCACAAACAGCCAGAATACGTCTCTCAAGCACTCTACCTGTTCCAGCTCCCCATCCTCCAGAGCACCACACCATGTAGGTTTCTGCTAGCAAAGCAGATCTCTAGGGCTAGGTTTTCAGCAGTCCCAGGTTTCCATCCCCTCCCTGCTCAATTTCTCTTCTTCCTGCCAGTGAGCTGGGGTGGGGGAAGGGCCTGGGTCCCACCGGATCAAGGCTTTGGTACATTACCCTGTTTCATGAGGTCTGCTCTGTTTGTGAGATCTGTATGCAGTCTGGTGCAGCCTTCTTTCCTGTTGCTGTTTTAGGGTTAGTTGTATTAACTTTATTTTCACACTATCTATGGTTTTGGGAGGAGTTCTCTGTCTCACCTCTCATGCTGCCATCTTGAATCCCTACATGTCTTCATATTAACCTTTCTGCAATTGAACTGTGTTTTCAAACCATGAAAACTTGCAATCTCTTGGCATAAGGGTCTTTGCCTGCTCATGAACAGACTTGGTTGTGATCCATGGTGGCATGTCTGGACAACTTCAACTATCAATATTTCATTCTACATACCCTTTCAGGATTGTTTGAGGAGGACTCTTTAAGGATGTGAATCCTGCTTGTGGCCTCAAAACCCTCCCATGACACCTTCTGTTGAGATTTAGAAAGAGTCAGCATCACGTCTTCTGGACTTGGTGTCAGGAGCTTGGAAGAGAAGCTCAGACACACTAGTGAAAAGCTACATCATTAACCCTCTTGTTGGTTTGGAGAATGATATTTGTACAGAAAACATAGGCAGTTACATCTCTTAGTCAAAAAGTGATACAGAAAATCCAGACTTGGAATGTGGTAGAATATTACAAGTACTTTTATTTCACTGATGTTTCCTTTTTATGATTTCACAAAAGTGGTGGAGCTGAAATGATAAGTCTAAGTAAATCTAACAGAACTCTTTCAATAAGATAAAGATTTTAAGTGAGAAGGAAACCTTGTGTCATTTTTTAAATTGAAAACTTTTTAATTTTTTCATGTAGTACATAAAGTAATAGTGTATCATGCAGTTAATGCAGCTTAAAATTGATGGGAAACAGTAATTGGCTTCTTTTTCATGGTAAGCATGGTGGATATTATTAAAACTGGTATTTATTGGGGTTTTTTTGGATCACCCCTATAAAGGTCATTTCTGGCTGTGCATACTGCTATTAAGATGTAAGAATTAGAGAACATAGGACTGAATATAAAGTAACATTAAGCCAAAAATGATTTCTTTTTACATCCCTGATATGAGCTTTTAATTTCTAATTTTAACTTTTATTTTATTTTTTTGTGGTGTGACATTTAATTGCAGGCAAAAATTCAACCAATGAAAAAACTTCTCTTATAGGACTTTTATTTTTAACCATAATTTTATTTATTTTTTGCTAAGTACTCATGTTTCATAAACTAAGTTAGAGATTTACCAAAGACCTTGTTTGACCTAATTGTCTTGAGATCTGCTTTAGTGGCTTACAGGAAATTCGTGGATCCTGAGAAAAACACTTTAATGTAGATCAATAGGTAATATACAATATCTAAGCCTTATTACTTTAACATTTCATTCCCATAGATGTTATTCATTGTTCACATCTACATAAACACTGGAAATGGGAAATTGCACTTTTTGAGGACAGCTTTGGTATGATCCTTATTATATGCACTTTTAAAATGTGCTCCATCAGAATAGAGGTGAGAAAATATAGATACATACGTAATGTCATCTAATGGTTCTCTGTTTAAGATTATTGGTTTTAGTTTACCATAGTATCTGTTTCTCTAGCTCATAAATTGAACAGCTGACTGAGAGCTATCAAATGCAATTTTTCTTTAAGATACTAGAAATACGGGAGGGACAGTGACACTGTTTCCATTATGCAGATAATTAGGAAGCATTTTATACTAACAACCCTTAGCATTTATCTCACCATAGAATTATTGTTTACATACAGATCTGTTAACTGAACCTAACCACGCTTATTTTTGGCAGCAGAAATCATATGATCCATCTTTAATCCCATATTACATAGTGCCTTTCCTCAGGGTTGATTGTAAGTGCTCAATAATGAATAGCGCTGCATGAGGTCAAAGGTCTAATCTGCCCTATTCTTTATGCCTAATAGGTACCTAGTAAATATCTTAAAGTGAATAAATTAATGAAGGAAAAAGATTATTAAACTTTCTCCTAAATTATGAACAATTTTGAAGCAAATGACAACATAAAAGAGGAGCAATTTTAGCTGCAGTTGAGCACCCGACCTTTAAGAACTGCCAAGTCACCCTTCCCATCACAGAGCTGTCTTCAAAGCCCTCCTGTCCCGCTCAGCTGCATACAAGAGCTGGCTGACTGGAAGGAAGGTGTACCAACTGACCCCATTCTCACAGACTCCAGGCCCAGCTGCAGGCCTGGGACAAGCAGGTTTTCAAAAATTCTGCCGAGTGGGTTCATTTGACTTAAATGAATATTTAATACTTACCATTAAAAAGACTCTAATTCAATGTTTAATAATATTTTCTCTCAGGCTGAATTTAGTCTGAAATTAGGATTCTAGAATGTGATTATCTATTACTGAAAAGCATCTTTTTTGTTGTTGGGCAATCTGTACTTAAGGCTGACTGAACATTATAGTGTCCTGCAGTGGTTACTTAGAACCACGTTTCTGGCTACGGATTAATATGGCTGAAATTCTACATAGAAATATGAGTTCAAGAGCTGAATATAAATTGTGTCTCTATGATATTAGAGACTCTCTTCACTTGGAAGAGAATAGTATTTTTAGAGAGTAAAATTTATTTTTAAAACTTCAACCCCTGACTCTGAACTCTTGTACTTCTGTAATGTTGCCTCTTTTGTATCAGGTTCCATGACATACCCCCTGCCTTTTGCTCATGTTTTTCTCTCTCTTCAAGCCCTAAATTCTTTCTTTCATCCCTACAATTCAACAGTGTGAATTTTAAAATGATTGATATTCCAAAGGTTTGGGGAGCTGATTATTTTAAGAAAGAAGGGGCTTGAACAATTTAGCCATTTCCATGGAGCACGGCTATGGAAAATAACAAAAGTTTAAGCTTTTAAAAAAGTCTTCTTTTGGTAATCTCTGGGTGGCATTCTCCTGTCAGCAACATGATAAGAGTCAGTTATCTTAACAGATGTTTCTGTAGATTATTGTCAGTGAAAAAGCATTTCCTTTTCTCAGTGGATACCTCAGACAACAACATACATTAAGAGAACAGAATAAACAGGATTTATTTTCAGCGGCAGTTGAAGACACAGGACTGAAACAAAAGGAAAAAAATGAAAGGAAAAAAAAACCCCTCATTGACAGCTGAATTGCTGCTTTCTTTTTTTCCCTTTTCCTTCTTAAAGACCCTGAGAACTTAGAAAAACACTCAAAGGTGAAATTTGGAAAGTCAAAACTGAAGAAGCAAGAGGAGTTTTTTCTGAGGATAAAAAAGGACAGGTGAAGAAAAACGTAGCAGACTGGGACCATAGCAGAGTGATGGTGGCCATTAAAATGAAACATTCAGATGAAGGAAACAAGGAAAAATATTTATATTTTTGAACACTTGTATAGGTCCATGAAGTAGGTATCGTACCTAGGTTTAATTCTCACAACAACTTTATGAGCTAGATATGTTTATGTCTATTTTTATTTATTTATTTTGTAAATTTTTTATTATTTTACTTTTTTACTGAGGTACATAATAAAGTGCACAAATCTTAAGTGTACAGCTCAATGAGTTTTGGCATGTGTATACACTCATGTAACCATTGCCCAGAGCAAGTTATCAAACATTCTCACTTTTTTTTTCTTCACCTATTTTACCCATTCCTCCTCCCACCCTTCTCTATGGAAACCACCAGTGTGTTTCTCTGTACTTATGAGCCTATTTCTGCTTTGTTTGTTCATTTGTTGTTTTTTAGATTCCATATATAAGTGAAATTTTGTGGTATATATCTGTCTATGACTTATTTCACCATATAACATATAAATAATACCCATTTAGTTCATCCACCTTGTCACAAATGACAAGATGCCATTTTTTATGGCTGAGTAATATTCTAGTGTCCATATGTACTACATTTTTATCCATTCTTCTATCAATGCACACTTCGGTTGCTTCCATATCTTGGCTATTGGAAATAACACTGTGATAAGAATAAGAATGTATGTATCTTTTCTAATTATTAATTAGTAATTATGGTTTTTCTATTTTTAATTTTTTAAGACACCTCCACGCTGCTTTCCATAGGGACTGTAGCAATTTATATTCCCATCAACAGTGTGCAAAAGTTTTCTTTTCTCCACATCCTCACCAACACTCATTGTTTCTTGCCTTGATATTAGCCACTCTGGTGTAACGTAATATCTCATTATGGTTTTGATTTGCATTTCCCAGTTGACAAGTGACATTGAGCATCTTTTCATGTACCTGTTGGTCATTTGTATGTCTTCTTTAGAAAAATGTTCAGGTCTTTTGTCCATTTTTTTAATGGGATTATTATTATTATGATTATTATTTTTTGGTGTTGTATGAGTTCTTTATGTATTTTGGATATTAACCACTCACTCATTAGACATGTCATTTGCAAATATCTTCTATTCAATAGGTTGCCATTTTGTTTTGTTGGTTTCCTTAGCTGTTCACAGCTAAGCTTTTTAGTTTGATATCTATGATAAACAAGTCCCATTTGTTTATTTTTGCTTTGTTTTCCCTTTCCTGGGGAGATTTATCTAGAAAAAAATTACTAATGCCAGTGTTCAAGAGTTTACTACCTATGTTTTCGTCTAGGAGACTTAAGGTTTCACATCTTAGATGTATGTCTTCAATTCAATTTGAGTTTATTTTTTTGTATGGTATAAAATAGTGATACAGTTTCATTCTTCCACATGTAGCTGTCCAGTTTTCCCAGTACCATCTATTGTAGAGACTGTCTTTTCCCCATTGTATATTCTTGCCTCCTTTGCATATATTAATTGACCACATAAATATAGGTTTATTTCTGTGTTCTCTATTCTGTTCCATTGACCTATTTTTCTGCTCTTGTGCCAGTACCATTCTGTTTTGATTACTATAGCTTTGTGGTATAGTTTGAAAGCAGGAAGTGTGAAACCACCATCTTTGTTCTTCTTTCTCAAGATTGATTTGGCTATTCAGGGTCTTTTGTAGTTCCATAGTATGTCTATTTTGTGTATTTTGTATCATGTCTATTTTTTTAAAAAAACTTGGGTTCAGATAGTTAAGTTGCTCATCCAGGTTTTTGCAGCTTGTACGTGGCATTAGTAAGCTGGGAACTCAGGTCTCTTCCAACAAACAGAAGATGCTAAAGAGCATTGGAAAATGCATAAAGAGTGTGTGAGGTCAAACCATCAAACAAGAAATATGAACCTAATGATGATGACAGTGATAATGACTTACATAAAGAGTTTGGAATACAGAAGAAAGGATGAACAGAACGTGTGCTATGGATTTGATTCCAAAAAATGTGTCCTTTTATATGCTTCACATTTCAAATGTTTCCCACTGTGGTTCTCTAGTGGGAAAATTTTACATTAAACTGAAAATTTATCTATTTTTCCAACATACCAACTTTGTAAATCCCATCTGAGTAAGTGACATCTTGATTGGAAGGAAAAATTCTAGGACCCAGGAGATAGAATGGTGAGGTGGCACTATCTATTCATACATGCTTGGGCATCTGGATTGAGAGTTTAACTCTGCTACTTATCATTTCAACTCTTGGGACCTCAGATTCCTCATTATTATAGAAACAGTTGAGCAAAATGACTTAAATTTTCTTTCTTCATTAGCACTCTGTGATTCTTGATATATAATTAGAAGCCTTGACTGATTGTACCTGTCATATGATATTTTATCCTTTTTATTGTTCTCTCATTTACAATGCTGTGAGATTTTTGTTGTTGGTTTTTGCTTCCTAAGAGACTGTTTTTCAGTCTTTAAGCAATAGTTTACACAAGCTGTGGATTATTAATTTGTGGGATTACACAATATTTAATCTCCATGTGCCTTTTTTACTCATCTTTCAAATGGGGATAATACTGTGACATTACCTCTTAGCTATCTTGGTAGATAATTGAGGTAATTTAATAAGGTTCTTAATATACTGCTTGTCACATGGTAAATTCTCAATAAATGATAACTCCTCTTACTTTTCCAAATTAAATACTGATTATTTGGTTTTCAGAGCTGGAGTCTGTCTCCCCAACAATTAAATGTAACATCACCTATTTCAGTTTCTGGAAAAGTCATATGCCTTTCCATGGATTCAAAAATTGTGGCTCTAGCAATTGTGCCTCAAAATATCACACACATTCTCCTCATACTAACTTGAATCAACATGTTTGTTTTCATTGTGTTCCAAGTCAGCCATTGATTGGGCAAATCTAATGCTGCTTTAAACAAAGATTGATGATTCATGACTTTAATCATCAACCATAGATAAAATTTTGTAGTTATGTAGTCAAAAGTACACTATTGTAAAAATTGTTAGACTGACAAAAGCACTAAAGTTGCAATGTAATTATCCTTAACTTTTTCACTTTTGCTAGCAACCCATAAATCTGCTCCTTTGATATTTTGTTAACTACATCTTTGCACTGCTACTTAATATGTTTCATATATAAATCTTGTGTGTCTAAAGTTAAAAGAATTCACTATTATCAAAAGTAATGGTCATAAGAATCACCCAAGGAGCTTGGTAGCAAGTTTGGTTTCATGACCTTACCCCTAGAGGTTCTGATTCCATGGGTGTGTGGTAGGGTCCAACAATCTCGTTGCTGGTGACCACCCCAGGACTACCAAGTCATACATTGGTTGCCAGAACTTAGAGACTAATTTAGAACCGTGATTTGGATTTTACACATAGCAGCTACTCAATAAGTTCTCAAATGAATAAATGAACGATCAAATAATCAGTGAGCAAGTGAATGTCTGTATATCATCTTACGTAGGTATATATGCTATTGCCAGTTCATAATTTATAAGTGTTGATTTCTATTGCTTGCAGATATTCAGAAGTAGAGATCTGTTTGTTGTTCAGGGACTCTGGTTGGGTTCATGGGCTTATCATTACACTTTGTTATTCCTTATTTTTATAGACATGAATTCCTGATATTTAGCACCTTCTCTTTCCAGAGCGACATTAAATCCATGGCACTTAACTCTCACCTCTGTAGGCAGCAAAGCAGGTATGAATTCCTTTATCATATAATAACAATTTCTCCTCCTTCCACTGTTGCTCTTTCCACTATTTTTGCCAGCAATTTTTGACAGTAGCCACACCCTGGTCACCAACCAACACGACTTAATCATCACATTGCACTCTACAGGGGGACTTTGTAAAGAAAGGAGTGAAAGTTACATTCATTTACATTATGCATCCCAAACCCACAGAACTGGCTTTGAATGGTATAATTACATTGTATTCATTTTCCAATACCTGAGAATCAATAGCTAATAATGACTGGTAAGTCTGGTGTGAGTCAGTGGAGACAGAATTATTAGGACTGTACATTAAAATGTTAAGTAACCTGTTGAAAGAACTCAGCCTCAAATTATGAAAGGTAGGAATTAGTTGTAAATATAGAGAGAGCCCAGTCATTCTTATTACATATAAGCAAAAGTTCTACTTTGGGTCCTATTTTAGAAATTAATATTTTTTTCTGATTCTAAGTAATATTTGTTGAAAAAGGGGGGAAATTAAAAAATGTATAACAAAACAACAGCACATTAGCCATAATCCCATTGCTTAGCTATAACAACAATGAATCTTTTGATGTAATATCTGCTATTTTCAGAAACTTAAATATATTTGAAGCATATTTTTGTATCTGCTTTTTCACTTACTATTCCACTTTTAGCAATGTTTCATTTTACTAGAATTATTAGAAAGCATTCCAGTTATGGTATATTATTCTGTCACGCAAATTTATCAAACTTAATTTAGTTGTTCCCTATTACATATTCAGATTATTTTATTCTTTTTTTCCCAATACAAAGACCGATATCTTTATGAATGAATCATTGAGTGTGCCTTTGATTATATAATTAATATAAGTTCTAGGCAGTGGAATTCCTGGGTCATATTGTCTAATAGCTCTTTAGAACATTTTTATAAAATTTATGTTCTCGCTAGTATTGTTTGAAAGCACTCATCTTCCCATAACATCATCAACTTAGGATAGGCTTCATATTTTTACATTTTGTATATTGTATGTAATTTTGTATACTATATTAAAATATAATCTCATTGATTCATTTTCTTTTTGATTAGTAATACAGTTGGAATAAATGCAAGCTTTAATTTCCCCTTCAATGTATTTTTTTCATTAATTGAGAGGGCTGGGAAAAAAAACACTTTAATAGAAAAATATATTCCAGGTAAGCCTTTCATGGAATATAAAAGTGACTAGATCAACAGTGGGGTTACCAAAATACAGAGATGTTCAAATGCAGTTAATCACGTGACCCTCATGCTATTGACTGAAGAATACTAAGAAAGCCAAACAAGAAATTACGAAGGCAAGAATAAGTCTATCCAATAAATATCTGAAAAGTTAAATCTATTTGAGATCACCAGAAAGTAAACCATAATGGTTAACACCACAGGTTTTAGAATCCTGCCATTGTGAATTAAAATCCCAGCTCTGCCATTTATTCAGCTGAGTGGTTTTGACCAAATTATGGTTCTTTACCATAAAGCGAAAATAACAAGGCAATTTCATAGGATTGTTGAGAACTTGAAATAACAATTTTAAAATTCATATCCCAACTCTGAATAGAAAAGGCACTTAATAAATGGTAGGATGAGTAATAACAATAAAACTTGTTATTGTTATGTCATAACACATCACCATTCTTCTTACGCAGGACAGATGGACACAGAGGCAAGGTCACAGTGACTTGTAAACCTATAGACTAAGGTTAGGAAAACTCCATGAAGATATTCCTTTAAAAACACCCCACCCCAACCTCAACACCTCACCACCCGCCATTACTGCCTAAAATTCTACCTGAAGAGAGTTGTCTACTTAACTTAAACATCTTATATTTTAAAATAGAAATATCTACAAAGATGGGAAGCATTTTTTTTTAACTAACCATTTATACTATAATGCAAATTAGTTCATCAGATTCTGAGTGCAGATTTTAATAATGAGAAACTTGTGATCTCTGCATTCCTGAGAGGGGCAGTGGCGAATTATATATCTTGGGATTTCCCTGACTTGGGAAAGTGACATACCATTGGTAGTGATGTATACGAGTAGTTGGAAGGAAACGTACTGTATTAGAATGGAGAATCTGTCAGTTAAGAGCTGAGAGCAGTGAATGTATTTTGGAAAATGATTTATAGAGGAAAATGTATGCATTGTATTATATATTCAGTTGGTAGGAATAAAATGGGTTCTTTAAATCACTGAATTCCAGAGAATAGATATTGTGGGAAAACAGACAAGATAAAGGTGATGAGGGAGGAATACCACTGCAACTCAAGATAATGAATCAGAGGTTCTGGTTCCATCTGGACATGTTTGATTCTTGTCATGGGTCCTGGGGCTCCCTCTTCTTGATAATGTCATTTTAATCATAAAAACCACATGGAAGCATGTACTTGGTGGTTGAACAACATGTGGTCGAGACAGTGGAAGGCAACTAACTGTATTATAGACAAAGGATGAGATGACGAGTGTGTGAATTCATATTGGAATAAAATAAGTTTTTGTGACAGCAAGATCCAGAACTTGGGGATGTTGCAGACAAGTTGTCCCTCCCTTTTCATTGGTTGAAGTCAGTGAAAATAAGTTAGGCAGACTTACTGGGCGTCCACCTCACTTCACCTGCTCTACTGGAGGAAATGCTCAGAACCCCTGTAATAGGAGTCAGAGCTCCTTCCCCTGGTGGGCTTGTGTGGATTGGCTTATGACACCAGGTCTGTGTTTTTGGCCACGTGGCATCTTGTCCAATATCTGTTTCCTATTTACTTGCAACCACCCTGGAAGTAGTGACACACCCAATACGGTTATGATTTCAGAAATAGGGGCCACAGAAAAGGTATCTCCAGAAGGATGGTGGAAACCTTCCTTCACTTTAGCCACCATCCCTCTAGGCTCACATGGTTCCATTTTACTCTCAGGAGTAGCTTGTTTAACAATGGCTGAAGTTGAACTTAGAAAATTGCCTTAGTGACTATTCAAGCACCTAATTAGATTCACTGCCTCTATTTATAGATTGGAAAATAAGTAAAAAATGATGCTTTGAGGAATTGGGTCACAATTTGATCATCTGTGAGGCTCATCTTTGTCTAGCCTCTTTTTTTTTCCACAATGAATAATTGTGACCCAATTAATCCAAATACTGTTATTCAGATTTCTTCCTCCTATGGTAAATTTTACAAGTCTGAAACTAAAACCTCAAGGTGTGTTATTAGTGAGAACACTTAGTCTTAAAACTTAGCCACTTCGTGATTGTCCAAGAACTCATTATTACATTTTCATAGTGGCTTTTTCCAACCCTCCATTTGCCTTCCAACCCCCCATGTCCCTCAGACTGCTTGCCTCAAGCTATTTCATTCCTGATTTGCACTTTCACTAGAAGGCGGATCTGTAGAGAAATTGAATTCAAATAATTCATTTTTATTGCTTATAGAGGAGAGTTGATATGAAGGAAGTTGAAATGACAGAAATGAGATTTTAAATCTCTTCTATAGATTTCATTTATTCTCCCCATGTTCATTGATTGTCTACTGTGTAACAGGTACAGTAGGGGATAGAGTGAGCATAAAGCATGGTCCCTGCCCTCCAAGATTTTGAGATTTTAATCTCAGAAAAGAGAAGTGCTAAATACAAATTATTCTGTCTTAAATCCCTTGTTGAATAAGGCTGGTATAAATAAATAGACACACATTTAAAAAGAGCTTCACAACCAGGAAGTTATAAGTGTCCTGTAGATAGCACAGAAAATAAATGGTGAAAAAAATTCCATTTAGAGGGTAGCAGATTTAGAGGGTGTGTGATGAAGGGAAGATTTACTGAAGAGCTGACATTTGTTGTAAGTTAGATTTGGAAGGACATAGTACCCATGGGTATTTCAAACTCTGAAAATATTATGTATTTATTATATAAAATTGGAAAGTACAGAAAAGCATAAGGAGAAAAGAGTCATAATTACTCCTAATCCCATCACCTAATGAGATATCCATTGTTGTTTTTTTGCAACATATTTGAAGTTTTTCTCCCCCTTTTACGAGTGAGTGTGTTTGTACTTGTATGTGCCAGGCAAGGTCTTGAGAGGGAACAGGTGGCATAGCCAGATTAGAGGGGTGGGGAAGCACCAGGGTGGTGCAGCAACTCAGGGCTGGAAGAATCAGGAGTTACCACTCCTAAGCCTGTTAATGAAGGCACTGGCGAGGCTGCGGTTACTGGGACCTGGAAGGAGAGGGAGTTGAGAGGAAGCTCCCATGAGAGAGACTCAGCCACTGACTTCAGAGGGGAAGAATCAAAGGAGCACAGACCCTGACCTCTCCCCCATGTCTCAGCTCTCGTTCTGGGGCTTCCCACTGGATGAACCCCACTGGAAAACAGAAATGAAGAGGGATCTGTGAGTAATGCATACAAATCAGTTTCTGGGGCAGAAAGCTGGGCATAGAGAAGAACCATGAGTAAACCTGGAAGGGCCAATCAGCATATTTTCTAAAATTGGGTCAATCTGTACATACATTTTTGTAGCCTGAACATTGTGGCTGTTATTGACACATACATTAATACATGTTATTAACTACTCTACTATGATGTTTTTCATCATATGTCACTTCATACAATGGATAGCTATAAATTATTCAATGAATGCCCTACTGTATAATAATAGGATGTTTCCAAATTTTTCACTATTAAAATTTATGTGACAATATGTGTGTGTACACATGTGCACATGTGTGTGCTTATTTATTTATTTAGCTCCATGCATACATCTTTATTTTCTTAAGATTAATTCCAAGAAATGGAACTGTTGGGTCAGAGGGTACATTTATGTTTAAGACTTTTGATGTATATTGCAAAATTATCTTCCAAAAGACTGTATAATGTATTGAAGCTGACCTCTCATGGGTAAGATTTTGATATATGGAAATGAATGGACTATTGATAGATGGAAATTTGGAAGGCCCTCCAAGAGAGAACTTTGAAAAGGGGAGTAGAACAACATAGGCCCATGTTACATTCAACACAGGAAAATTCATCTCCTCTGACCTTAATAGAATTAGGAAAAGGGCTTAATAGTTCATTCATACTCAGTGATGGAAAGCCCAGTATTAAGATGGACCAGAACTGTTTCACAAGGCAACCCTAAACAGCTCAACTTTAGGATGAATACCCCAGGTATCTGCTGGTAGGTTCAAGATTGAAATTGATAAAAATGGGTGCAAGTTTAAACTCAAAGTATAAAGGAAGATGTACCTGGGAGAATGATGTTCAGTGAGTACAAGGCAGCTTAGTAAAAGAGAAAAAAAGTCACCAACTGGGTGACTTTGGATAAGTGACATAGTTTGAAGGTTAGACCTAGTGTGTTGAAAGGACATAGACCAGCATCTGGTGCAGGGTCAGAACTTGGTGACTGGTTGTTATTAAGGAATGAGCCAAGGGGAGTAAATGGTGGCTGTGTCTTGTATCCTGTCTTATCAGACCTTGACCCAATTGGTGGGGGAAGGGCAGCATACTGACAAGCCAGTGTTTCAGGTGTCCGGAAGCATTCTGCATGGTTTAACGAACTGGATAGAGGTGTTCAGCAAGGACAATAAGAGAATAACAGATTCTCTAATAAAAATCAACAGAAAATTAGAATTTTTATCTATTTGAAACTTGAACCACAGCTTTTTAAAGTGCTTGTCATCTGTTCCCACGTATCTGCCTTTGAGCACTAGTAGAAGAATACCACGCATATGTTAGCAGCAAGTCTCTGAAATATTCTGCTGTGTGTTAGTGTCTTTTGTTGTGCCTGCCCAGATACCATAGACCCTTCTTTCAGTAAAATCAGCACAATTGCCCTCTGAAAAACTCTAGTGTTCAGTTCATGAGTTTTGTAATGTCAAAGATGGAAGTGTGTAATTCAGGCCTGCCTCTTCAGAGCCCAAGACATCCCTAACCTCAGTGATTAATTCAGGGGTGATGTGACCCAGGTCAATTCAATCAGAGTGATACCTGGGATTTTAGGGGGCTTTTGCTAATAGTTCATTTTTTTCCCCCATGGGAATGAGGCTTATAAGTGTGACAGCCTGAAACTACTGGAAACTTTATTGCCACTCTATGGTTGCTTGATAGAAAAGCCAATATGGAGATGGGTTGCAAGATGGAGAAAGATAAACCAGCTCTTGTCACTCCCTTGATAACCCTGGATCAAACTACACCTGAAGTCAGAGCTCTTCTTGGACTTTATACTTAACAAGCGACCATGATTGCTCATTTTCAGTTTCAGTTAGCTTGATTTAGAGTTTTCTTTCATTTCAACTAAAATAGAGCTGGCTAGTAAATACACTTGGTTCAGTAATTTATTTTGCATGGAATGTGAGGTCATGGCTAGAACCTTAATTCTTCCCAGTTCCCATGATGGGACTAAAAATTAAATTTCATGCTATCCAGCAGGGTTTGAGAACTAATAAGCTAGAACCTGCTGGAGGTCACCATGGCACTTCTTTGGACCTGAGATATAATTTTATATCTTTTATGCAATAGAAACTTCAGCCAAAAAGTCCTATCATCTCTGAAATACTGTGCTTTAAAAATAAAAATATATATATGTAAGGCAAACATGTAAGGAATCTGGTGGAATCTCTCCATTTCATCAAAATAGGATCCTCTAAGAAAGGAGAAACATGCATTTGTTGGACTTTTTTTTTTTCAAAGGCAGGGTTGTCCAGCTCGATGTACAATAAATCATTTGTATCTTTCTCTGTAGTCTTCTCATTCAGGATAAAAGCGACACACGTAACTGCCAGCCCCCATCCACTCACTGCAGACTGACCTCACTGCTTTCATCTCAGCAGTTGCTAATGTCACAAACAGGCAGGCTTTGAAGTCAGAGGGAAGGGACGGGAGCAACACAACTCCTTAACTGTACAGCACCCAGGAAACGTCTTTGCAAACCACCATTTTTGATCAAATTCAGCTCAGCTCTTGCTTGAGGCATTCAGGGTAGTCCCTGAATAGTGATACGTAAGACTCTTTCCTCGTTCTCATAGTCCCAGTTGTGAATAGAAACCTTGTCCCCGTGTATTCCTAGAATGAAGCTGTAGAGACAGAGGGACAGAGAAACTGGCCGCTTGGGAAGGTCCTGCCTGCTGTGACTGGAAAGATCAATGCCTTCCTCCGTGTGGCCCTTGGGTGCTGGCAAGGAGCCAAATGGTACCTGAAAGAGAGCAGAAAGGAGGAGGATTTGGCCTCTGCTTTCTTCCCTTATGTACTTGCTTTTCCATTTATCTCCTGCTTTAGACAGCAGGGCATGAAGAAACATTTGAGTGATTGGTGGTTGGCCGAATGCTGGGTAAAGTGCTTACAGAAATCTCCTGTGGTTCTGTTTATTTCATCAGTACTGGGTGGCTGGGAATAAACCTTAAACCTCAGAGACTGGGGATGGGGGAGGGTTTCAGAGACCCTAAGAAATGAGTGATCTTAGGCCTTTCCCCTTCCTCTTTCCCCCCTGTTCTTCCACCATGCTTTGAATGGCTTTCCATCCTGGAGCAGGAGGGGGTGTGGAGAATCGATCCTGACCAGTACCACTGAGGACTCCATTGCATGAAATCTAATTCCACAGTTCGTAGATTCCCTCCTTTGCTTCCCTGTCCCTTAGCTGTGTGTTTAAACTCTCCATCTTCCTCCTTGGCTTCTTTCTCTCTCAACCTCTGTCCTTGTTTTTAAGTAGCTTGTGTAAGCTTACCTCCAAACAACTTTACACCAATACGTTCCTTTCCTTCTCTTTTCCCCATGTATTTACTTCTTGCTCCCCTCTTTAGCAACCTTCTTTTTCTGAATTCCTCTGAGTCCTGAGGTTCTGGGAAAGGCCTGCCCAGGATGCCCATAAAGTTTCTTAGGGGAAGGGCCTTGGAAACTTTAATGGGACAGTAACATTCCAAGCTCGGCATGAATGGCTGACAAGCCGCAATTCTCCCTGGCATGGGATTTTTCCAGAGGCCTGTCCACAATACTTGCGTGCCAGAAGGTGGGATCACATATGTGATATTAGCGCTATGAGACATTGGCTTGCCCACAAAAGCAAAGTTGAGCCTTAGTTTCTCATAGTTATTCTTTAAAAAGCAAAATATTTCTTTGACTTTCTCCTCTTTTTTTTTCTTGTTGTTATTATTCCGATGCACAGTCTGGAGTTGCTCAGCACCTTTAGCCAAAAAAATATCCAGGCTGATAGCAGAGTTATTTCACAGTAGTTAAGATGGTGTGATCCACAAGCTTCTACGCTGTGTCCATTCCTTCTCTGATAGCAGCTCACATTTCCTCTTGATGCCTGTTTTAAATAAGTAGATGCTGTTTAAGGTTTATTTGCATATTCATGAGAAAAGCTATTTTCCTTCCTATCTCCTAATTCCCAGTGTGGTTGAGGGTGATTTAACAATTTCTCACAGTCCTGGTAAAGGATCAGTTTCTAAAGATAAGAAATATTCAGGAAAAGAAACAGGAACAGAAAGCCCAACACAGGGAATGCGGCCAGGCAGGCTTCTGGAATGAGACACTACGCACCCTGTCCCAAGGCTGGCGGCGGTGTGATAGAACAGGGGCCAGTGGGACTGCCGACCCAGCCAGCTCTCAGCTCTGTGATCCTTCAGAATGCACTGATAGAACCAGGACCTCAGGTCCTCCTCTGAAAAATGTCACCTAGGAAGAATGCTGTCTTGTGGATTTGTCAATAGGATTAGATACAATAATATTGGTAGGGCACCCAGTACATTAGTATTTAAAGTGACATGCAGCCTTCTGTGTCATGCAGGGTCCTTAGTGCTCTGCAGGTACTCACTCCTCCATTCTCATCACAGCCCTATTTGATGGTTATTGCCATTTTCCAGAGAGGAATGAGCTGCAGAGGGTTAACTAACTTGGTCAAGGTCACACAGCTAGTGACAGAACAGGGATTCCAGCCTTGGCATCTAGTCACTGCAGCTCTGCATCTAGCCACAGGGCGACACCTGCCACATAAAACGTCCCTCTGGGGATGTCAGTGCTCATTCCTGTTCGCTGCCATTAGGTTCCCGTGATTCCCGGTCATATCTTCTATCTTGTGACACGGACATTGCTATTTTACCTGTAATGTCACTACCTTGACATGCCTTCACATTTGGCTTCCTCTTTTAATGGTACTATGTTCCTAAGTGCTTCCCTGCCCATCATACCTGCAGTGACCTACACTTAACATCCCCCACCCCTCCACCAGCTTTCCAGCCCCCTGAGCCAAGACATTTTATAAAATTGTGTGGTTCATCTTTCAAACTCCTTTCCCTGAATTTTGGTACCTTAAGTCGAGCTCAGGACATGCACACCTTGGAGATACTGTGGGTTTGGTCCCAGACCACCACGATAAAGCCAATATCCAATAAGACAAGTCAGATTTTGGTTTCCCAGTATATAAAGTTATGTTTATACTCTACTGTCGCCTGTTATGTGTGCAATAGCATTATGTTTAAAAACAATACACATTACCTTAATTAAAAAATACTTCACTTGCCAAAAAAAAAAATGCTCACCATCATCTGAGCTTTCAGCGAGTCATAATCACTGATCACAGATCATCATAACAAAGGGGATAATGAAAAAGTTTGAAATATTGTGCAAATTTCCAAAAATGTGACATAGAGACACGAAGGGAACAAATGCGGCTGGAAAATGACACTAGATCTGGCTGGATGCAAGAGTGCCGCAAACCTTCAACTTGTAAAAAAAAAAGCACAGTATCTGTGAAGTGCATGATTGAAGCACAGTGAAACAAGTTATGCCTGTAAATTGCTAGAGCATAAATTGCAGCCCATAAATTATAGAGCTTAACATTATACAAATAATTTATAAATAATATAAATTTTTAATCGAATATAGGCAAGTTGTATTTTGTTCTGAATGTCTTATTTTCTACAGCTACACTTTCAGCTGATAAATAAATGAGCTGATTTTCTGTAAAATGTTCTTTGGCTTGATCCTCAAGGCAAGGAACTGCTCCACCAGACGTCCTGCTGAACACCTCATTTGCTTACCCAGGGCCTATTTCGGTGCACTTACTAGTAGGTAAATTCAGTGCCACAGTGTAATGTCAGATACATTGTTAGGAGTGGAATGAGAATCTCTTTCTCTAGGGTTGGCCAGAAGCCCCACTGTTCACGTTAGTCCTATTCTCTGCCACCAGATGCTACCTTTGGCTTACCGGTGAGTTTACAATGAATGCTTTAGCACTTAATTTGCACATATCTAGAGGTAACGGAGTTTCCATCATGCTTCGTGCCCCTTCCTTTGTTTCTAACTTTGTTTTTTCCTTGCCCTCCACCTTGTTTTGGCTCTATGAAACTTTTTAACTCCCAGCAACCAAAGGGGTACTTCTCCTTTTCAACCCACCTGCTTTTTGTGACACCTGAGTCAATTGTCAGGAACTATATAAGCAAAATCACTGAGAGTCCCTTCTGAATGTTGCTCTCTCTGCTTTGGAATAGGCTAAGCATTACCAAGCATTCCAATGCTCTTACCAAGCATTACTTCCAAAGCTTTAGATTGTTGTAGTAGAAGCACTGTTATTTCTTCCTGACATCAGTTTACTGCATATATGCTCCATGCCTGGGCTTTGGGCTGAGCCCTGACACACACAACCTATACAAAAGAGGCTGCTATGCCAGCACCAGACTCACATCCCAAATCTTCTAAAGGAATATATGTAAATTCCAAAAAAGAAATGAGTTACACACGAATGCTATAATTTTGACTATGAATCCTGACAAGGAATGGCCTAGTCTTATTAACTTTCAAACATATAACCTGACTTATGCCATCAAAAGATCACCTCCCTATAAATACAGGACGTTCTCAGGTGACTGTCCATGGGGGTTAGCAAAGATGTTTTACCCCAGGGCCCAAAAGACAAGTTTTAATGGTCAGCACTTCTGTTTCAAGCTGCAGACAGTAGGGGTAGATAGTAGTACACAGCTGAAAGACATCTCATGGTTTTCCTCCAACACCAGACACTGCACTGCTGGAATAGGGCCAGATCAGAGCTGTCTGGATTCTTTGTGAGCCTGTTCCAAACTAACATATTTATTATCAAGGAGGAAAACTTGCCTGATGTGAGATCACTGATGTTTGCCTGGCGGTGTTTTCTTGCAGAAAATTGCAAGAAAGCGATTGAAATGAATTTGGTGAGGAAACAACAGAAATCCACCTTTTTCAAGGACAAAGTCCTGAAAATATCCGTGCAGATTGGGAAAACTGGTCATTCGCTTGTTACTCTATTTTCATAAGATAAATGATGCCTCTGAAAAGATAAGTAGTGACAACATCTGAGGGGCCAACAGTATTTTGTTGAAGGCTGGAGTATTTTACTCTATTTTTTTGTTGTTGTTGGTTATGAAGATAGCAATTTATTTATAAATGGTTCTTTGGCCCAGTGCTTATAAAATATCTGCATTCTGTTGGTACAACACACAAATCTTTTGCGGTGGTTTTGAGAAAACCTCAGACTTTTCAAGTCTGAGAACAGATGGGGCTCTAAACTCAACTGCATTTCACAATAGGGACATGTGTTACTATCTGCCAGTCTGTTTTCCCTTTATGTGAATGTCTACTCCCTAGTCTGCAGAGTTAATACAAGTCGATGGGTGTGCATGCTCTTAAAGTAGATGTGCTGAACAGTTATAGAGCTGAGGGGAAACTCATCCCTAGTTCTGCCCATTAATAGTTCTCAGTAATTCTCAATTACTTTTGGAAAGAGTAACCATTTAAGTATTTGGTCACAAGGTATCAATATGCATAAGTCTACAAGACCTTGAAGTTGGAAGCTTTGAAAACATCAAGATAAAGTAATTCATTTAAATCCTAAAATTACCCATTCCCCAGTAGCTGGCTGAAACCCACTTAATGAAAACTAGATGCTTATATATGTGGGTATAACCTGGAAATCGTGCATGGCTCACAACTTAGCTGGTATTCATGAATTTCTCAGAATTTGGTTGCATAATTATGTTAAACTTTCACAGAGCAATCTCAGAATATGGTATTTAAAATCACCTCCCTTTTAAAGAGAAAAATTCATATTTTCTTTCCCTCGATTTCTCTCTTTCTCCCACTCCCCTTCTCTCCTTCCCTTCCTGTTTTTCTACCTTTTTTGTTCTTTTTTTCCCCTCAAGTGATATAAACAATAAAGGCCAGATTTCATGAAAGAAGGGTCGCAGTTGCCTTCATGAAAGAGCATAAAATTGTTGTGTCTCATTTTCCCACACGCCAAGTTTGCTACATCAAACCTAAAACTTACCAATATTAAATAGTGTAATCATTTAACTTAAAATTATTTAACTGAGTTGAATGATTCATATGTTCACCTTGACTAGCTAAGACCTGTACTACATGTAAAATGATTTAGTTTATTTACATACCATTGACTCAAAATGATTTTAGAATGTATCTTTTCTATAAGAGCGTGCTTCTTAGCTGTCCTCAAATATTAAATGGATAAAAACCAGCCTTAGATTGGTACTTTGTACAGGTTTAACAACCACACTGCAAATCATTATCAGCATAGGATAAAACTTAAGGATATTTGTCATTGGGTATAACTGAAACCTGGGGAAAATAGTATTCAAAATAGTTATGTGTTAACATAATGTTTTGGTATGTTCAAGGTTTTAGTTTTTCTTTTTACATTTTCAAAATTACAGTCTCTGAATGAAGCTTCCTAATTGTTAGTGTCATTACATCTCTGCTTTCCTTTACATTGCCTGTGGAAGGCTCTGAAATGCCAGCTGCAGTCTGAAATAGCTATATTTGTTTATTTTTTCATTGAATTTGTGGCACTAGGAGCAGGGAAGCCTAAATAGAATCTTAGCTTTTAGCTCTATGCCAATAAATATCTCCCTTCCTGTACTTTTGTCTCTCAGGACTTAGGCAAGCTAGCTGCTTTGTATCTTTTTGAATAGAATGAGCCATTACAAACCTTGATTGTATAGTCAGTAAGTAATTAGATCTAAATCTCAATGGAGGATGCCAATTAAGCCTCATCAAAATGTCAGGTTCTGGGGTAGCAGACCAGGAGTTAGGTTAGAGAGTCGTGTCTTTATATATTGCATGAAAAGGAAAAAGATGGCTTTAGACCGATGATTCTCCTAGTGTGGCCCCTGGTCCCGCAGCAGGAGCGGTGGCCAGAAACACAATAGAAAAGCAAATCTGGGGGCCCTCCCCTGATTGATTCTGATGATAGAGGGGCAGGAGCTTGAAGGAGATGTCTTCCTTAGGTGGGCCTTCCAGTAACCCCGAAGTAGCAGAACACAGTCGTGTGTTCCACCCACTCAACAGGTTGTCTGGGATTAGAAGGACTCTTGTTAAATTGCATCTCTTTCTCTCATCTGATGCGGAAAGACTGTATTCCCATCTGGTCCCCTGAGTTGAAAGGAATCCTGTTTTAAAAGAGTCTATAGATTTTTAAATAATTTGCTTAAACTAACAACTCTGTTCATTTGGAAATTTATCCTGTGGCTTATTTAAGGCACACCATTCTCTCTTCCAATTTTCAAAACAAAAAATGGGAAAAAACCGCTTAATATCCTCTCCCTTTCCTTTGGACATTTGGAAAACTTCAAAACACACTATTTGCCTCTTACACACTTCATGCTTCTTCATGTAATCCTTTTTTTTTCTCAGTTTATCTTTTCAGGACTTATTTTCCGCACATGTAACTCTATAGGAATTAACCTAGTTCTCCAAATGGAAACGTGTTGAAGCAAAGTCCCCCATTTCCATGAGGACAGACAATGTCATTCCTTTGGGTACAAAATTAGTCCCTCTTAATCCTCCCCCAAGGTGTACTGTTTTGTGCTCCAACTTGTATGGCCTGTAAACCTTGAGGAATTTTATTATCTTTGAACATTATCCAGCAAATCTCCTCTAATTAATTTAATCTCTACAGACATATGCTTGTTGTTCAGTATTAATCAAGGCCAAAAATATCAGTACTATTTGGAAAGTTTTGCTTTTGGCAAGAAGAATCTTTATCTGAGTTGTTTAGAGCTCATGAGGCAAAGATGCTTAGATTGGCACCCCACCCCACTCCATTTTGGGGGGGACAACTGGTAAACACAGCTACCTCCATGTATGTGCTGCCTGCTCTATCTGACTTCCTTCCCCTAACTGTTAATAAAAATTATTAACACTTTTTAGATTTGCAGAAATAGTCTTAGGATAATCAGAAGGCCAGTCAGCCTGAGAGGTCACTTAAGACAGCCTATTTACTAAAACCATTTTTTTTTCTTAAGGGTAACACGGATGAATGTGTTTTTTTGTTTTTTGTCTTTTTTTCAGGACTTCCAGACTTGAAGAACCAATTGTCTTTCTAGATAACAGAGTTCCATGATTAATAACCCACTTTGTCAGAAACGTCTCCCTAACATGTAAGCTCGATGCCTTCAGCTATAGCTCGCCATCATTGTTTCTGCCTCGCCTCTCATGCCTGAAAGTCCAGTAGTAAATCGCCCATTGGTTTTCTTCTCTCCTCACTAAATTATCCTGATTTCTTTCATCTTTTTCTGTCTATCTTAGTTTCTAACTTTCTGGATTTTCCTATTTCTTTTAATTATTTCTAAACTCTTCATGTAAGTCACACTTGGTATTTTTGTAGGATCAAGGTAGTAGTGACCTGTGTAGGTAGATGGATTTTCTAATAATTTGTGGATATAATTTTACTGTTGTATCCCAGAGTCATACTACAAAATCATAGGCTACTGTGAATCCTTTATTCCTTCTCTGCACACTCACTTGTGGATGATTTAGATATAGCATCTCCTTTTTTTGATCTATTTCATATGTCGGTAAATGGAAAACCTTTTTTTTTTTTTTTTTAATAGTACAGAATTTGAAGTTGCAATGTCCATGCATAGTGCTTTTCTCAGGCCAATTATATCTGAGGTTGATAAAACTTTTCTTTAAAGGACCAGATGGTAAATACTTTAGGCTTTGTGGGCCATAAGGTCTCTGTTACAGCTCTGCTCTACTGTTAAAACAAAGTAGTCATAGACAATAAATGAATAAATGGTCGTGCCCACATTCTGACAAAACTTTATGAACACTGAAATTTGAGCTCATCTAATTTTCATGTCACAGAATATTACTGCTCATTTGATTTTTTTCCCAACCATTTACAAAAAGTGAACCCCCCTTCCTCCTGCCCCACACATTTTTAGCTCGTGCGCAGCACAAAAACAGGCAGTGGGCTGGATTTGGTCCTTGGGCCATAGTTTGCTTGACCCCTCAATTATATGAAAAAGAGTGTTTTAATGAAGTATTGAAAACATTTATGAAGCTGCAAAATATTTCTTTGTCCTAGAATGGTAGATTAAGTTCCTCTCACCAGTATTTACTACTGCAGGAATCCAATTCATTTCCACTGTTGCCTAACACCTTTTCTGGCATGAGTTTAATGCCACTACATTATACTCCTCCTAGTAGAATGCCTGGCAGGTGTTCAAACAATGTTGAGTGAATGAATGAATGACTGAATGAATGAGTGAATGACAAGGCAGGTGGGAGGAGAAAGAAAGACACTGCTTAGAATGGAAGCAGTGTTACAACTGGTAAGAAGGAAAATCAATACAAGGAAGCTCTTTGAAAGAAGGAATCCTTTGTCCCCATCTCAGTACTTTGCGTTTTTAACAAAAAAAAGGAAAATTGTTGAATTGACTATAAGTCTGTTGCTCCTCTCCTTTGCCTTTCACATTGCCTCAGATTTCTGGGTAAATTTTAATTTTTGTGGCCTTATTAGAATAGAAATATCTATGCTATATTTTTAAAAACAGTCTATCTAGTATACTGAAGTTATGTTCCTATATGTGGCTGATTCACTCAGTCTAGAAGAATCTTATGTTAAATGAAATGAGGTTATTGGTTCAGATATACCATGGAACAGCTGCTTTGACAGCAATAGATCTAATGTCAAAATGTGAACAGCAGCCCAGCAAATGCTTGCTTTTGCTGAGAAGAACTAGGGAAGAGAATGTGGGTGAATCTAAATAAACCCTTCTCCTATAACTGAGAAAAATACCTTGTAGCACATATCCTTTGTACATGGATAAATGGTATTGTCATATGAGTGAAGAGCAACACATTTAGAAAAATATTCATGACAGTCTAATATAGGATACAAAAATCCTTCCTGGTCAATAAAAATCTCTTCTTTTGAATTATTGCTTTTAAACACTGCAAATCTGAATCTGTATCATTATTGTACCTATATTTATACTTTTCTACGTGTGTAGTTATTTACATAAAGTTCAGTGGTCTTTTTGACTTTGGAGAACAATGCTGTTTTCAGTCATGGTAATGGGTATCTTTGTGCTTTCTGTGGCTTCATTGTTTTAAGTACACATTATGTAACACATAGACTATGTTTCTTTAAATAGGAAAGAAAACGGAAAATCTACTGGTTCAGAGATGCCTAGGGTGCTTTGATTCTATAGAATGTGACCAGTTGGCTCTGAAGGGTTTAGGTTCTTAAAAGAGTTAGAGATCAATCCAATCCATATCTATTAGAACAACCTAATGAACTGCATTTCCACAGGCTTGACTTGGTCCAGTTAAAGGAGAGACAAGCTAGCTAATAGATCCATCAGATAAGCTAACTGAGGCCACTGCTTTTATTCCACATGGAGAGTGATTTCATTGGCAACAGTCCAGGTTTACCATTCCAGCCCTTTTCAGATATGCTCTTTGGAACTCTGAGCCCCTAAAAAATGGAACCAAATAAAAGATTCTGCAGTGAAAGTAGCTTAGGAAAACTCTACACGATATGGTGCCACCAGAGATTCACAGGGCCTTTTAACCCAGGAAGGGCTCTGAGCAGTCCTGCAGGTCAGAGATAGCAGATATGGGGAATATGTTTACTAGTTCCTTGCTGTCCTCTATACTTTATGAGGCTAAAATTAAGTAGCGCTTCGTTAACTTAATGTGTACTTCAACCCTAGCCTTTCAGATGTGGAAAATTTCCCAAAAAGATAAGATCGAAAGTTAAAGACATTTTTACCTTTATAAAAAGCTCTTTCTCTCCTTGGAGGTGAAGAACTATGTACATATATATTCTTTTTTTATTATTATTTTAAGTGATTATGATCTTGTATATTCTAAACTTGAAGTTTTGTGGGGTTTTTTTAAGGCTTTTGAGGAATTGGCAGTGGAATAAGAAGTAAAATACTATCCCTCCAAATTCTTTGAGAAGGGCCAAAACATCTCCATTTAACTGGGTCAGTGCTGAGTTTGAATCATTAATCCACAGTCTTAGTTATTACACAACACCCGTCAGGGCCTCTGGTTATACGAAGGGGTGCTGCAGAAATAGTAAAAAGAAAATTAATTTTTTTGTTCACTTCCATTGTTAGGATGAATACATGCCATTCGGCCAGAAGTGTATTTTAAAATGGTAAGGTATGGCGACTCCCAAGAGGTGATGGATCCTGGGGCTAGCACTGGGTTCCTCAACCATGGCTGTGTTGACATTTTAGGACAGACAGTTCTTTGCTGGGGAGGCTGTGCTGGCCAGAGTAGCATGTTTAGCAGCATCACTGGCTTTTATCTACTAAATGCCTGCAATGACAATCACAAACGTCCTCTAAAAGGCAAAATTGTCCCAGGCTGAGAATCAGTGGGCTTGCAGTTCTGCTGTGGGTCCCCTTTGTTGGGCTGTTACCTGCTGCTTTTTAATTCCTACAGGCTGTATGAGTTGAGCTTTGAGGACTCTCATAGAATCTGATTCATTCCTCTGGAAATGAAATCCAAAATGTGACTTTTTAGTTACGAGCTTCCTGCTCATATTACTACATTCTTTTAAAGTACATTCATATTTGGTGGAGAACTATTTCATTATTATAATCTAAATTGTGTAGAAGCCTCAATTACTGCTGTTCTTTGGGCAGAGCTAGAAATAAGAACCATTTAAGTGCAATAATTTCTCATGTAGTAATTAAAGTATAGGATAGTATCTTTTAGATTTTAGATGTATAAAATGCAAAGGGATAAAATATGAAAAAGATTTTTGAGAGGTGTCTGAATAATTTATTTAAATGTGTGATATTTGTGAGTGAATATTTGGGTGAGAAAAAAACACAAATACAATCCACTTTCTTCATAAAGCTAATTCTTTGTCCGATTAAAGAAAATGAGTCTCTAAGCACACTCAGAGCAGTGACAAAGAGGATATTTTCAACCCTGAACTTTTCACCCCAGATTCTTGAGTCCACATCTTTATTTCTACTGAAAGGGATTCAGTTGATTTAAAAAAGAGTTTAAAAATGTAGACTAGCAGGAACAAGTTATACAATTAATGCTGTGAATCTAGGAACCTGGAGAGATCATGTTTGTACCTGGATTGCTTGCAAGGCACTCCTTTAGAGTAACTTTTAAAAGTTTATCAAATTCAAATGACAATCATAAATGAAATGTCCATACAATATTTAAACTAGCTTGGTTCATATTTTTACATTTCACTCTTTTCCTCTCCTGGTTATTTCCACCCTTCAATTTTATCACTATTATTCAGAGCAGAACACTAAGAGAATGGAACTGTTCAAAAATACATTCACTGGGAAAGCATTGATTTTTTTTTCATACAAATATGTGCATGTGCACACACAACAAGGTGAAGAAAAAGAGAAAAAGGAAGGGAGAGAAAAAAAGCTAAAGTTGCTAAAAATAATTACAGCTGGAAATGTGCCTGACAGTACAATCTTTTGTGCCTATTTTATTTAAAACAAAATAAAAAAGGAAAGGAGAATGCTGAACTCACTTTATTTCAGAAGTTGTAAAACACTGACATCCATTGCATTTGATGGGGCCAGACTTTGGAATGACGTTCAATGAGGAGCTCATGGTTTCTCTGCAGGCTTGGGTGACAGCAGCCTGGAGACCATTTTTTACTCTTGCAGAGGAAGCCAAGCAGAACCAAGCCTAGCTGCTCTGCAGGTATGAACTTCAGATGTGTGGCCACGTAGCACCCATCCTTTGGAATTTGATCCCTCTCCTAAATCACCAGGACTGGCCCTGAGGATGATACTGTGAAAAGTCACAAGTCTTGAGAAGCAGATCCACATTTTACCACTCAATCTCTCTGGGACCTTGGGCGTCTCCTTTATTCACTTGACATTGTGCAAGATGTTATGGGAAATACAAGGGCGCTCAACACAAAGCACCTGCCCATTAGGAGCTTTTAATCCATTAAGCTCTGGGATAAAGTCGACAGAGAGCCATCTTTTTTTGAAAGCAGTGTTCAGGAGGCACCAGTGAGTATTTACTTCTCTTCGCACTTAGAGCTTTGGGTCTTGCTAATGTTCAAGCTGAGAACACAGAATGACTAAAAGCATTGTCTTAAGGCATATTTTTAATTCATTTATTTTGCGTACCTACTTCCTATTTAGGGGGCAGAATTATTAAAGATAAGATTACAATTTATAAACCTCTTATTAGGTCTTAATATATTACTTTGAAATAATCTGAAAAGTATACGTTCAATATATTGAAATGATGTGTTGAAAAAATATTCAGTATATTGGAATATCTCTGTCCTCTACCAAATTTCTATCGAGGGCAGAATATGAGTCATTCATTTTTAGAACCATTGTGTCTTAGCATATAGTAGGAACTCAGTCAGTAGAATGCATGATATCTATTTGTGATTAAATAGAAGTGGGGTGAAGGTAAATAGGTTTACCATTTATAAAGGCACATTGCCACTGCCCAGGAGATGACTGAGGTGGCTCTTACCAGATTATCTAAGAAATTAGAGTTCCAGAGGTACAAAGGATCGAAAATCATTTTGTTTCCTTGAATACTTCTTTCTTGCTTGGAGACCATGTGGTTGACTTGCCTATTCACTCTTTCATTCTGCCATCCAGGAAAAGATCCAAATATACATCCAACTTTCAAATGCTCCTATTTATTTAATTCCACCTGATCTTGTCTCCAAAGGGTTCTGAGTTGGAAGGGTCCAGTAAGAGCTGTATGCCCGGTCACCATGCTGGCCTGAGTCTCCTGCTCCCTTGGCCTTGTCTTTTTTTTTTTTTTCAGACACTCTACTCTGTGCTGGTTTCCAGCTCTCCTTGTTACCAACATGTCAGGTAAATAATAAATTAGGCAACATGTGTATTTCTTATGTGCAATGGAAGACTCTGAGTAAATAATAAGGCATTCAGAGGACAGCAAGAGCTTATAAAGGATTGTTTCCACGAAGCTTTCCAGCCCATCTGGTATATAACAAACAGATTTAACCCAAGCAATTTCTTTTGTCACTATGAAATGTTCTTCCCCACTGTCTTGCCAGTGGGTTTCACCCCAGGCAAGTTTGCTATGGATTCAATGTGACCAAAGAAATTGAAAGCAAAACGTTTTTGGGGTGAAAGGGTTATACCCAACTTTATTTCCATGGTGGCAGGTCAGTCACTAAAATCCTGTTCACTCAGAGCGAGTCTGCATGCAGCAAGCCAGTCTCTGCCTTTGGGCCCCTCTGTCTGCACAGCCGTCCTCTGGGCCCCTCTGTCCGCACAGCCGTCCTCTGTACCTCTCTGCACAGTCATCCCCCACAGCCATCCTCTGGGCCTCTGTCCTTGGCGCTGCCACCACTCCAGCCTCTGCTCTGCTCTCCTACAGCCTTGCAGCCGTGCCACCCTGTCACACCCAGTGCACTGGGCGGAGCTCTTTATATAGAGTCAACAGCCATGTATTGCCCACAGGTGTACAGTGAGCCAGTCAACCAGGGCCAGGTGAGAATCCTGGCCACAGGAACTCTCATTTTATCCACACCCACCCTAGTTAGGTGGGAGGAATCATGAAAGTAAAATGCAGTTTCTACCAGTAAGTTCAGAAAATGCCAACAAATGGCAGGAGATTCAGGAGACAGGATCAGAAACACCATTACTCAGTCATCGTATCTTAATGCTCAGAAAGTTTCTTTCATTTGTGCCTTTTCTGATGAGGCAAACTGCAAGAAATTTCACTTTTCTGAATTCTGAATTATCTTAAATTTTGAGTCATCAGTTTCATCTTCCTAATACTGTACATGTGTGTAGTGTGTGTGTGTGTGTGAGTTTAATAATTAGTAATTGAAGTCACAAGTGGCTTAGTTCAAGTAAAAATTTGAACTTTGTTTATAACATTGATATCTTTCTGATTTTTCTCTAACGGTTCAAATAGCATATATTTTTGGCTGTGTGGGCCATACCAGCTCTCTTGCAACTACTAAATAATATGCTCAGTAATGGGAAAGAAAACTGACATGGCTATGTTCTGATAAACCTTTTTTACAAAAACAGGTTGTAGACTGACTATGGCCCACATACCTGTAGCTTACTGATTCCTAGTCCAACTAATGGCAAAGTGGACTAACAATGTGGGAAAGAAGCTACCTATCCATACAGCAGCAAGTCATCTTTGTTTAAACACATTTATAAGCAAGTTCATCTTAAAGAAATATTCAATTTTTTTGAGTACTACATCTTTTTTCCCCTAGGCCACATATGAATCAGTTGTCATTACCAAATAAGAAAATAATGTCTTTGTCACTATGAAACACTGCCCTCCCCACTTCATATTATTCCCCTAAGCCTATCCCTCCCTTTAACTTAACTGCTTGGTGATAAACCTCACTGGTGGAAAGGGCAGAGATTTACTGCCAGAATGACTTAGCATCCTCAAGCCCTTGCCTGCCACTTTTGAAAAAGCTCCCAAGCTCAGCTGGCCGCCTGGGCTAGCACTCTGCTGTGGGTTAGAGTGGGTATCACATTTCTAATGGATTAGCTGACTACTGGGAATGCAGAAGGGTTTTAAAAGTCTCTTAACTTCTAAATGCAGCACATAAATGGAGTTTTATGAATATTTAATCTGAGCACAAGACCTGAAGTTCTTTGCAATTAGTTTAACTGCTGCTGTCAGGAGGGAGAGACAGTATTTCCTTTGAGAGCTTTAGGATTCACAGTGCACTCTTTGTTTTCTTTATTTTGGAACTTTCCACAAGCTGGGTCATGACCATGCTTCTGAAATGTTTGGAATCCACACTTTCCTGGGTGCCTCTAGCACATCTTCTCTTAGTCATTAAAAAAACGATGGAGTTTTCAGGTACACTATCTCTTACATCTTCTGTTAGCTATCTTCCCGACAGATCTCAGCAGAACCTGGGAACTCAGGTTTGCCTAACGGACTAGCAGCCTCTGTTACAAAATTCACCTGCTTACCTTTCCAATTAAATAAGCAGCTTATTAAAAGAAAAATATGGCTTGAAAATCCAGAGGATCTCCTTTCATTTTTGACACCGAAATACTAGAAAAATGCCCTTGTATGTAGTAGGCCATCAGGTCATTTTGCTGAATAACTTCCAGAGTTTGAATCCTACTTCTTTCTCAAACAGTGTGATCTTAAGCAAGACTTAATCTTTCTAAGAGTTGCTTCATTAATAACACAGGTGATTTTTATATGGTGATTTTGGTCTTTTATAGCTGTTAAGCATGTGCTTCTCTGGGCTCAACACTTTGCTAGGTACTAATTTGCCTATGAATTACTAGAACTCCCTGACCTCTAGGAAGCATAGCATTAATTAGGGAACACATAAGATGGCTAGGAAAAATAAAATGTATCATATCATCAAGAATGCCTCATATCATCTTCAGGAGAGAAAGATCTTTGTGAATGTGGGAAGAGTTGATGGAAAAGGGGAATTAGAAACAGGACACAAATGTAGAAATCAGGCTGCTAACAGGAAGAAAGGGGACATTTCTAGGAAAGTCATTCAGGGAAAAAAAGAAGCTATAAAAGAATATATGGAAACCAGGAGAGAAGACAGCATGTGCTGAGAACAATGGGTGTTCTGGCCATCCTCAATTTGAATTCTTTATCCACAATGGTGTTGCTATGTCACAGACAAGTTCTTTTTCCCTTTTTTTCTTCTTTCCTCCTTTTTTCTCTTCTTTAATTTGAAATGAATGGTAGAAATATCCAATAAGACTATTCACCAGGTATTTTTTTGAGCTTCTAATATATGCATGAACTCAGGCCCTAACCTTGCTTTGACTATTGTAACAACTTCTTAACTGGTCTCCCATCTCCAGTTTGCAGTCCCTCACCCACCTGCGCCAGGGTACTTTGCACCTTGCATGTCACTGCATTTGCATCCCAGCGATGGAGGACACAGGGACACTTTTCACTAGCATGACCAGCCCGCCAATCTTGGCTTTAGCTACTCACAGCTTCAGGCCCTGTCGTTGTCCCCTCTCTTTTGTACACCAATAAAGCCTAATTTCTCTCAGTTCCTTGAATGCTGCAGATGGCTCCCCACACTACCCAACCTAGTCCTGAATCACCTCTTTCCTTATGTCCTCCTTTCCCCAATAGGGTTAATTAGTCCCAATCTGGGCCACTTCCTCTACCTTGCTTGTTTAGTAGTATTCTATTCATCACACACTCATGTTATTTAATTGCATCAACTAGATGGTGATTCCCTAATAGAAAAGTTTGTGAGTTCAGTTTTGAATTCCAAGTACCCAGGGAAGACTTTGGCACATGGCCAGGGTACAATGCATGGTGAATAAACATCCAGTCCTCTGCACTGATGTGCAAAGTTTGAGAAACAGCTTTTATTCTGGCCTCGATAACCTGAGGTTTCCTGCCTTTTCATGAAGTTATTGCCTGCCTTTGCTGATCACACTGGTTGGTTTTCTTTCTCATTTGAATCTCATTTTGAATACATTTTTTTCTCTTGTCCATCTGCTAATGTCTGTCTAGCTCCATTATTAATCTTGTGAATGAATGTTCAAATGTATTCAACATATGATGTCCTAACAATTTTCTGAAGCAATCTGTATCATCACCATCTGGTATCTTGCGGTGGTAGATTCTGGAAAATAGTGTGGGTTGCCGTTCGTGGGAGAGTCTTTATGGATTAAAGCAATGCTGTTCTTCTCTTTCATAATGTACTTGCCACAACAACAGGACAACATGAGATCTTCCATGGCAACATCTGTAGAGAAATAAATCCTTTTGTGTGTGGAAGCATCTGTTTCCCATAGATCTCCAAATGGTTAGGACATGCATTCCCAGTTTCTTTGTTTATTTAGCACAAATAAATCTATTTTCCACAGGATGGTTGAAGATGTATGAATTTGCCGTCTACTTCAATACCTCCCATGCACTTTAAATAGGAATAGACACTAAAAACACTTTGCCTCTGTGGCTTATTCCAAGTTTATGGCCATTTTGTGCACTTTAATGGGACTTGGAAATCAAATACGTATGTTCTATTTTTGGAGCACGAACTATTATAGATGTGTGTATGTGTGTGTTGTTAGTCTAGCCTCTCATTAATTATATTTAAATCCTTTATAGAGCTGCTTTTCTTTTTTGGCCTGCTGGATCTGTCAATTTCTCAGAGTGGCAAGTTAACATTTTCTACTTTAGATGTACATTTGTCTACTTTTCCTTGCCCCCTGCTTTTTTTTTTGCTTTTAAAAATTTATTTCAGTTATATTCTATGCTTCAGGTTTTCAAGCCTCTGTGTATTGGGTGGATTATCCCCTGATCTATAGGAAATAGATTTTCTAATTCTTCTTTTAGTCTTGAATTCCTTATCAGCATTGGTTCCCTGGTTGTATGTTCTTCTGTATTTGTGTTTTAAGAGTCATTCTAGCTTCTGGCCTTTCAAAACTATTTAGTGATTTATGGGTGTTCATTTTTTTCCAATTTTTTGTTGTTGTGGTAGTGGTGGTAAAATACAAATGAAGTTTACTATCTTAACCGTCTTGAAGTATATAGTTCAGTATTCAGTATCTCCATGTTGTGATTAGCTCATTTCTCTTAGCATAATGTCTTCAAAGTCCATACATCTTGTAACATATGTCAGAATTTTCTTCTGTTTTAAGGCTGAATAATATTCTATTGTATGTATAAACCACATTTTTCTTATCCATTAATCCATCGATAGAGACCTGAGCTGTTTGCACATTTTAGCTGTTATGACTGACTAGTGCTGCTATGAACATAGGTATGCAAATATTTCTTCAGGATCCCACTTTCAACTATTTTGAGTGTATACCCCAAAATGGCATTGCTGAATCATATAGTAATTCTATTTTTCATTTTTTGAGGAACCAACGTACTGTTTCCCTACATCATAGCAGCTGTATCATTTTACATTTCTACCCCAGTGCTCAAGGGATCCAGTTTCTCCCCGTCCTTGCCAACACTTGTTATTTTGTTTTTTCTTTTCTTTTTCTTTTTTTGGCTTTTGTTTGTTTTTGTATTTTTTGGCTTTTTTTCATATATATATATATATATATATATATATATATAATCATCTTAATGGGTGTGAAATAGCATCTTCTTATAATTTTAATTTGCATTTCAGTTGGGGGCTCATTTTCCTCGACATTTCCTATGAGTCCCTCAGTGAAACTGCCCTTGCCTCCCAGCACCTGCTGTAGCAATACAGGTGAATCCCACTGCTGAGAAGGGTATGGTCAGCTGATTTCTAAGGACAGCAGGAGAGGTGGGAGAATGCTAACAGGTGTAGTAAAGCACACACACACACACACACACACACAAATGGAGAAAATCCCAAGAGCCAATCTCCTGGGAAGGGACCCTCCCACTCTTTCTGAGTGTCACCAGATACTGGGTTCTTCCTTGCTTCTTTTGAAGCTAGCATCTACCCTCTTCAAATATAAAGTTTCCTTCACCCATTCAGTAAATACTGAGTAAGAGCCACTATGTTGTAGACACTGTTTTAGGAGGCACAGATACCAAAGTGAACAAAACTGATAAAGTCCATGGCTTCCTGGAGTTTACATTCTAGTGAGAGGACACAGATAATAAAGAAAAAAAGTAAATATATAATATGCCAAGTGGAGATAAGAAATTTGGAGAAAATAAAAAGATTGTATTTGTTCTCTCTTTTGTGTAACAAATTACCTACCACTAACCTAGCAGCTTGAAAGAAGACACATTTATGATCCCCCAGTTTCCTCTGGACAGGAGTCTAGCATGGCATACCTGGCTTTTCTGCATAGGATCCCTCATGCCTAAAATCAGGGTGTCTGCCAGGGCTGCTATTGTACCTAAGGTGCGGGGTCCTCTTCTAAGCTCATTCAGATTGTTGGCTAAATTCAGTTCCTTGCATTTATAGGACAACGATCCCAGTTTCCTTGCTGTATGTATACCAAGGGGCTGTCCTCAGCCCTTAGAAGCCACACCATTTCCTGCCATGTGGTCCTGTTTACAACATGCCACTTGCTTCTTCAAGATCAGCAGGAGAATCTCTGCTGCTGTGACCCTCATTTCCTCTACCTGTACACCAAATTAAAGGACTCCTGTGATGATGTCAGGTCCATCCAGATGATCTTCCTTTGGACAAATCTTTGGCAAGGAAGTAAAATCCCATCATTTTCACAGTTCTTGGGATTGTGTAAAGCACGTACACCATTAGGTGGGGATTGTGAAGACCATCTCGGAATTCTGCCTGCCATATGGGAAAAGAGGATACCCAGTGCAGGGGTGGGATAAGCATAGTGCTCTTCTATATAGGATGGTCAGGGCAGCCCCTCTAGCAAGTGACATTTAAACCCAGCTTTGAGGTTTTGGGGGAAGGGATTTGTCCAGGATGAAGGAATAGTAAGTGTCAAGTCTCTGAGGCAAGAGCATGCTGAGTATGTGTGAGAGGCAGCAGGGAGGCCAGTATGGGCAGAGCAAAGTGATGAAGGGACAGAGTGGAAGGAGATCAATGGGGTGGGGAGACAGGGCTTCAGGTCAGATAGGGCCTTGAAAGCCATCATAAGAAATGTGGCTATTACTCCAAATACTTGTTTCTTTGTATAAAATCACTACTTAAAATTATGATTTTGAAAAAAAGAAAATGCTTATAAAGTTAAGTTGAGATGCATATGTGAATGCCAATCCTGGGGACTGGTTGGTGGCTTGGAATGAGTGAGGATCATAGCTGCTGGTGGAAGTAGTAATGGGATGGGGTTGGGGAATGAGGAAGTTTACAATCTCAGTGTTGTAAAGCAATTATCAAAAAATTATACATTTCCCTGTGGTGAGGTTTCTAGAGGGAATTAGAATGTCAGGACACACACACACACACACACACACATATACTTAAAATATTCACATTATCTAGTGATGTTTTCAGTTAGGTTAATATGCCACTTTTTAATTTAAAGACTGTTTCAATTTCAACTTACACAAACAAACTTGCAAGCCTTGCCTAATCTTATCCATGATTTGCTGAAGATATAGATATTTTTTAATTTAGGGATTTGATCCTACAAAGTTGAGACTTCTGATGTGGCAGGAAATATGAGATTAGCTTCGTTAACTGGGCCACATATGTTTCCTTTTATGACTGCAAAACCCAATCTGCTGTATCTACTTAGGCATCCGAAGAAAAAGAAAAAATAAAAAAATTCAAAATCAATTTAGCATATCAAGTCTTCTGACTGAAAGGGTTAGTGACATGCAACCTGCAAACTGTTTTGCAATATTGGCAGTTTTTGGGCTTCAGAGATACAGATAATCTTCACCCATCTTTTCTACTCACACAGCAACTTTCAAAGTAATGTGCTGAATTTCCAGGCATTTCTCAGACACTTACCTGTATGAGTCATTGCTGCTCCAAGATCTGGCAATTCCTTTTTTCTCAGTGCATCTTTTCTGCTAAATCTGCTCCTTGCCGATGGAGACACCATCTTCTATGTGTGCAGTGACTGAAGTGTCATTGAAATGCAGTTTTATACCAACATCCAAACAACAGCTAGTCTGTTTTTAAGCAATTTACTACTCTAATGCCCTTTATCTGAGTGCCAGGCTTCCCTCGTGTTAATACCACAACCTCAAGGCAGGTGTTGAGAAGCAGCCTGTCATTGACTTATCTTCCATTGGTCATTAGTATGCTTGCAGAGAGCGAATGACCTTCAGCCAGATGCCTTCCTCATTATGCCAGTAGAAATTATGGAAATTGGGAAAGAGAATGGATGGGTGAGGAATCAAAGACTTAGAAAACAATGTCTCCCCACCAGTTAGCACAGAACATCACCAGAAGCCACACAAGAGGTTTCTCCAGCAGTCAATATCCAATCACCCAAAGCAACTTGTTGCCCCATAGGATAAATCCTCAAATGGAAATATGGCTCTTGAGTGCCCTATCCCATCGATTTTTCTTTTCTCTCTCTAGCTCTTATTTGTTCCAAGCATTTTTTTTTGATCCTTCTAATTAGTACTCCTAATTCTGCTTCTGAGGTTTATCCGTTGTGAAGAGGGCAAGGTAGCAAAGAGGATGAAGAGCAAGTGTTCTGGGGCTGGAGGTATTTATTTTTGAAACTGAGTTTCACTGTTTACTAGCTCTAGCTCCAGAGTCCTCAGTAATGACCTCACGCATAGCTACAATGAAGACGAATTAAATAATGTACACCAAGTGCTGGGCAATGAAAATGTGTTCTGCATATTGCTCATTCACTCTGTGTGTATCTTTGCACATGTATGTATATATGTAATATACATGTATGTTTACACACACATATAATGTGAACTGTGCTTCTTTCCAAGTTTACTTGATTCTTTTTCTTGTACTCTTTTCTTCCAAGAGGCTTCAATACCCTCTTATTCCTTGGAAGCTATATACACTTTTGAACAAACTCTCATCAGATTTTATCCAAAGGAAGAGAAGAGATGGAAAAAACTATCATTTTGCACAACTCCAGGTGAATCACTTTATAATCACAAAAGCACAAATGTCTTTGTAGACATGTATATTATGCATTTATGCAGGTGTATGAATTTACATGTAACTACGTAAACACTTTCAACCACATTTCCCATATTAGCAAGTGTTACTTGTAGAGTGCACTGAATTAGTGGCAGCACTGGAGAAAAAGAAATCAGGAAACTTAGAAAGTTCTTATTCTTTGTTGAGGATTGTAGGATGAAGATATGTTTGGGGAACACTTGTAAACATGATAATTATACTTTAGTGATATTCCCTTAAAGGTGTATTTAGCTAGTATTAACTAACCAACTTTCTCCTTAGTCCTTCTGTTAGTCTGCTCAGGCTGCCATAACAACATAGCACAGACAGGGTGGCTTAAACAACAGGAGCTTATGTTTTACAGTCCCGGAAGCTAGGAAGTCCAAGATCAAGGGGTGGGCTAATTTGGATCCCTGGTAAGGGCTCTCATCCTGACTTGTTCATGGCTGCCTTATTGCTATGACCTCACATGGTGGAGAGAGGAAATAAGCTCTCTGGTGTCCCTTCCTATAAAGGCACCAATCCCATTATGAGCCTATCTCATGCCCTCCATCTAAACCTAATTACCTCTCAAAGGCCCCATATCCAAATCCTGTCCCAGTGGGGATTAGAGCGTCAAAAGTTTAAATTTGGAGAGTAAATAATTCAATCCATAGTAGTGTCATAATTAAAAATGGACTTTTCCCTATAGATGGCCCCAGGTCTTTGTTTTTAGTGTTCTGATTCTTTTTATTTTTTATTTATTTACTTTGACTTGGTTCCTCAGGAACATCATCTTCTAAAATCATTTGAATGATTTTGCTTTTGTTTCAGCACATGGCCACAAACATTATTCTCCAATCTATGATTTTCTAACTTTATATTTAGACCTAGTTGTCTTTATTTCTGTAGGATATTTCCAATTGGATATTCTGTAGGTAGACGGAAGAAAATACTGAATAGATGTATTAATTTCTCCACCGCAGCACTTTTTTTTCATCCCTATCAATCTCATCAATACCAGTGTTTTACTGACCTACCATCTTGGTGATTTCTTCCTCCTTCTGAATTTCAAAATCAATTGTTTTCTGTAATCATATAAAGAAATATGTGAATTGATACAAGACCTTTCCTTTCAGTGTCTATTTTCATAGCATTATGCTAGTTGGTGAGGAAACTACCAAGATAAATAGAAGAGTTGGCAGTCTAGAAGGGTGTTTGTCAAACGATGGCAAGCCAAATCCAGCCCACTGTTTATTTTTATAAGTGAAGTTTTATTAGTGCTCAGTCAAGCCCATTCTCTTACAGATTGATTATAGCCACTTTCACCTTACAACGCCAGAGCTTAATGATTGCAACCAAGACAATACGGCCCGCAAAACCTAAAATACGTATTATCTGGCTCTTTACAGAGAAAAGTTAGCCAATCTCTGATCTAAAAGGTGGTGGAATGTATGTGTGAAAATAAAAGATACAAATGTGTGCATCAACCCATATTTAACACTTGAACTTAGGTATGTCAAACACACACAAAAATGTTAAGGTCCAAAGTAATGTGATAATAAAGATGAAGGAGCAATTAATATCTGCTGAACGCGACACATTGAGTAGGAACTTCACCAACTAGCTCATATTTCAGGAGCTCAAAATTAGCATAATTTTGATAACAAGAGGTGAGCAGAGGCAGTTCTTTCAATAAACAGGTACTGAGTGCCCACTGATCTATTCCAATAGATGGAACTTTACCCAGGACGGGAATCTGTCACTTCCTCCTGCCCCCGCAGGGCTTAGCACAGAGCCTCGAAAATAGTTAACACTATTTGCTATTCAGTGAGCTGCTGAAATAGTGTGTAGCAAATGCATGGTACCATTCTGCAGCATAAACTGTAACAATCTTGAGGAGTCGTAACTTCAGGCAGGATTTCTTGGCGCAGAATATATTGGAGGATGGTTAAAACTGGAGTTCCACGGTGGGTAGGCCATTTCCCAAGGATAATGATGGCCATTGTCACTAAGATTCGTTTGTTACGCCAGCCTGAATCCTCTGATACCCAGTCCAGTTTTCAGTCTGCGGTGATTTTCATGGAGTGCGTTGTTTGCTTCAGAAAGAAAACTCCCCGTCATCTGTGTCCTTTGAAGCGGGAACTCAGTAGGTGGTACTAATATTAGAACGAGCTTATGCCATGGGCAAACCACTCCTGATTCTTTGCCATACTTCTCAGCATGGAAACAGAAATCTTATAGAATTTTCCACTAAAACATCATTCCTTATGTCTTTGGTGGATGGGGAATTAATTTTTTTTAGATCTTGGGTCTAATTGAATTAGCTCATCACCTTCGGCTTCCACTGATAACTCCATCATAGCCTTCAGCTTCTGCTGTCTCAACTCAGGTTATTTGCAGGTTTTAGTTACTGGTGACTCCTAAGTCTCCAGCCCAGAGCTTTCTGCTGAACTCCACATCTGCAGTTCTCCATATACTAGACACGTAGACATCTCAACATCAGTATGTTCCAACTTGAACTTATTATCTTTTAGGATTAGCTGGGGCACCAGTATAACCATCTTTGTTCCCGAGATTAATGGACGACTGTGTCATCTATCACCTGGAAATCATCGTGATTCTTCATATCCTTCCCCCCACTGACCCTCTCCCCAGCAAGTCCTAATGATAGCCTCTCCTGAATGGATCTCCAACCTATCCACTTGCACTTACCTTTTCAGGTCACCATCACCTTTGTCTGTACCACTAAATGCCCTTCCTTATCAAACCCCCACCTTTCCATCTGACCTTGGCCCCAACCATTTTCCAGGGACTTGCAGAATCTCTGCTATTAAATGCAAATCCAATCATTCACCAATCTTAATAAAATGTTTTTCTAGTTAGCCTTTGCCCTTGGATAAAACTTTAAACTCCTAAAGTCCTTCTGGACTTGTGCCTTCCTACCTATCCAGGCTCTTTTTGTTTTATCCTCCCAGTTCCTGAAGACTTGCCCCTGAAGAACAGCCTCCGGGCACTGCTCTCTCCCTTAACTCCTGACACACAGAACTTCCCACATCAACCCTATTCTCTGTTGCCCAGAACATTCACATAATCAGAGCCATTCTTTCAGTATTTCCATCCTTTCTATCTTTCAGATACTATTTTAAATATCACCCATTGATATATACATCCTCCCTTGCAGCTTCCTCCCCTGTCGCCAGGTTACGGTGGGCCCCTGGGCTGTATTGTCTCATTTTACTATGTACTTCTCCATTAAAACAATTATATCACTATGTGTTTATTCAGATGGCTGTCTCCGTTGCTCGTTATTAATCTCTATTAATTTTGTTCTCATGGTTGTAGTCCCAACCTCTACACAGTACTTGGCCTATTGCAGGAAGGCCCTCATGAAATATGTGTTTAATGAATGAATCATACAGCACATCGACTGTGTGCTAGACGTGGTTCCAGTTGCAGAGATAAGATGATTAACTCCTGCCCCAGCATCGTTCATAATCTAGCATTGAAATTCCTCTTAAAACAGAGAAACTCTCTTACCTCTTGACGTGAAGCTATTAAAAGACTTGTAAGAATCGTTTCCATTCATCTTATTGTCATTTTTATAGGCTAATTTCATTTGGGGGATTCAGCCCATTCCAGCCTCAGTCACTCCGGGGCTGTGGGACTGTCCTCCAGGGATGTTCTATGTGACTTTAACTTCCAACACACTCAGGCAGGAACGATAGTGAGCTTGGGCTCATTGACTGTGCACTGAGCCAGAAATTAGCTGTGAAGTGACTTTTAGTGTGGAAAAGAAAAATAAGTATTAGAATCAATTACTCATATATAAAGAAATTAGCCTTTGCTAGGCTGATTTTTTTTCTTTTTTCTTTTTTCCACTTAGGATGAAAGAGAAGGATGAATGGAAAGAAAGGAGAGAGAAAAGGAGAAAGGGAAAAAGGGAGGAAGGGAGAACATGAGGGAAAAGGGAAGGAAAAAGGGACAGAGGGAAGGAGACAAGGCTTTCATAAATTCTAGTCCCCCAAGTTATGTGTTTGTAGTGTGTTAAAAATAAATAAATAAATATTAACATTTTAACTCACTAATAATTATTAGTAACATCTAATGAGTTTGAGACATTAATGTTTTGTTAATGTATTTAATTACAGTGACAGTCTTAGGAGGTAGGTTCTATTATTAGTCCAGGTTTATAGGAAAGGAAACTGAGTAGGAAACACACACTTCTTCTGTGTGTCTGTCCTTTACTACTCACATAAAACGCTTCACTTCTGACTCTTCTGGTGACCAAATGTGCGGAGGATTTTCCCACATCAGGCAATTCTGTGACACCAGCTGGGGGTCTTACAGTTTAACTTAATTCTGACACTGCTACCTGGAGATGGCATCAGATCCCGTAAGTTAAGACCTCAGTTCCACAACATAACCCCTTTCTGTACTTCCCCTTTCCTCCCTCCACACACACATATCAGATGTCAAATGCCAGTCTAGTTTGTCACTGGTGCTTCTGACTGATTGGCTATAGCTCAGAGGTTCCCACCATCCCCTTCTAGGTTCCATTAATTTGCTAAAGCAGCTCCCAGAACTCAGGAAAACAGGGTACTAGTTTATTATAAAGACATATGATAAAGGATACAGATGAACAGCCAGATGGAGGAGATGTAGAGGGCAGGCATGCGGGACGGGGCATGGTGGTTGCATACTCCATCTCCTGGCACCTTCGTGGGTTCCCCCACCTGGAAGCTCCCCCAGCTGAACTACTTATTTTGGGGATTTTTATGAAGACTTCATCACAATAAGCATGATCTGTCATTAACCCAATTTCAAGCTTGTCTTGCCTCTCTGGAGAATTGAGTATGGAGCTGAAATTCTAAGTTTCTAATCATGGCTTGGTGTTTCTGGTGACCAGACCCCTCCAGGAACCTGCCAAAAGCTGACTGCTTAGAACAAAAGACACTGTTATCACCCAGGAAATTCCAAGGGATTTAGATGCTCTGTGTCAGAAACTGGGGTCCAAAGCCAAATATTAGAACAAAAGATGCTTCTAGTGCTGTTATCATTTAGGAAATTACAAGCGTTTTAGGAGCTCTGTGCCAGCAATGGCTTGGGGAGGAGGTGGCAGAGACCACTGTCTATATTTTTCTAAGGCACAGCCTGATCCATCAGGCCCTTAAGGATTCTGAACTACAGGTTTAAAAACAGGTACAGTTTCTTGCTTAGGAATCATTCCTGTTTCAGGACTTTCTGTTGCAGCCCTGCTCCTGGGACCACTCCGTCACCCAGAGGGGAGAATAAAATTTGAGGTGATGTGGGAAAGAAAGAAAAAAATGATAATATAGGACTTATACTAAAGGTCTCTGCTCCTGGCAAGAACTGCATATTCATGCCAGCATGCTAAGGGTATGGGACTTCACCCCACAGAGCAGAGCCCGGCTTTAACTTACCTGATCCTTTCCCAGGTAAGTACGTGAAAGCAGCTGAGAGAATGTGAGATTTCCTCTCCATTCACCTTCATGCCAGAATCTGTCTTTCCTCCCAAGTAGTGAGTCATTGTAATAATTGGTCCTTAATCATGGACAGAGCTGCTTACTCTTTCCTAAAGGAGGTGTACTCATCACTAAGTGGCAGGTGCCCATGTCTAAGAGGGAGCGTCTGTCAGCAGTCCAGTCATATAGGAGTGAGTGGTGAGTCACCTGGTGTAACCTTGCTGGTCTAGGGGTAGCTTTCAGTGGGAGCTGCAAAGTACCACAGCAGCTGGCAAGAGCCAAAAACATGTCTACAGAGAATACAGAATGTTCCATCACATTCCACCCTTTGAAGTTTTGAAGCTAGACAATAACAATAGAATTAAGTGCCAGAAAGCACCATGTTTCATGATTATTTTATAAAAAGAGACTGATAAGCAAAGCTCACTCAGATACTTTCTATTTATGAATCATGAAAGAAGTGATGTTGGAAAAATAAAGACAGTCCCCATGTCAGGGGAGAAACAATAACAATAACAAAAGAAGCAGATATGCAGAGACCCAAGCAAGAGCCTCATCACTGAGGAATGTTACAAAGATTATACGTCAGAGAAGACTTTTTTTTCTGTTGCTCTTGGGGTGTGGGTGTGAGAAGAACTTAAAAGTTTCTACCCGTTTCCTTGTACAGCCCCCTTTCCTTTGAGCGTCAGGATTTAGATCCATTTAAAAGGATTTGTTTGAAAGAAGCTTCTTATAGTTGGGCAGTTTGTCTCTCTCTTTCTCTCAGGCCTTTGCGAATGAACAAAGCCCCCACTTGTCCCACACAGCGCGCAAAGAGAAGTTTGGTGTGGTTTTTACTGTCCATTCAGGCTCTGTTTTCTGCTGGTTGTAAGTGAAATCTTTAGAAACCGCCCAGCGGGAATCCTTTGCTTGGGGCACGGGGTGGGGAGGGAACTTTGAAAAACCTATTGAACCTCTGGGAGCTGTTGGGTATAAGCTGTTCTTTTTAGACTTCCTCACGGGCAGTACGGGAAATAAACACACACAGGAAGTCACTTAGCCTCTCTGTGAACTTCGTGTTGACATTTGCTTATGAAAAAGTTCATTGTGAGTACTTAAGAAATTTATGTATGTGTGTGCGTGTTTGTGTGCACATATATATGTATATATGTACGTAAACATTTTCCAATTCTCCCCTATCAGGCTGCCTGTAAGGTGAGGCTAAAATTAAATTAACAATGGGGGAAAAAAAAGAATAACACACATAATATAGGTGTGGGTATCTTGTACAATACTGTGTTTTGGGGAGTAGAAGCTAGACTATGTCACATTTCTAAACAAATTTTTAACAATCAGTGGGTTGCCCTTTCTCACATGTACTTTGTACTTTGTAGTGTTTTACACTAACTGCTTGACCCAGAATGTCATTGTGTATGTGTAATGCTTGGTTCACACAATTCATCTTTAGTTATATTATTCTTGCTTTAGAACTGAAACAACTTTAAAATCCTCAGTGATGGATCACTGAACCCCTACTGCCAACTGGAAATGTTGATTTAAAAAGTCAGAGGGGAAGAACACTAAATACATTTTACAGGTGAAAATGTAGGTACGTGGGCAAAGAAAAAGAACACAAATGTCCAAAAAAAGCAACCATTTGGTTGTTAAGAAGAGAAATCCACTTAAATTGTTGAAGGCAAAGCGGGGGAGTCACTGGAGGTCAGTCACAAGACTCCCAGGAAACATGTTACAAGCCTTGGGGAAACCAGAAAGCCTTGCTTTCTCTGTCCATCTGGGTCACATGGCCTCTCAATTTCGCTGCATTCTGTGCATCTGCTCCTTTCACTTTGTGTAGTCAGTCATCATTTAACTGCAATTTCTACTCAAGATCACCTGTGCAGGAAAGACGGAATTAATATCTGGATGCAGTAATATCTTATGTAACTCAGTATCAGGAGTACAGCCAAATTTTGCAAGAGACTGGAGCCAAAAGCTAAAGAAGTCTTCCTGAACTGAAATGTCCTTCCATCTCTTTTCCTTTAAGCAAGCATGTCTCTTGTCTCTTGTCTCTGCTACTCTCTATGCTGTTTTTCTCCACCTCCCCCTCCCTCTCACTCTTGCTTCTGCCACCCCTTCCCAGATAGGCTTTGTTTGTTTCTGCATTCGTACAACCAAACTCTTAGTTCAAAAGCCCAATGGAGATTTATGCATCATTGAATGGCAGTTCCATATTTCCAGGAGAAGGTCATTTGATCAGCCTACCAGGTCTGGACTAACCAGGTCTACGTAGGCATAAGCTGTGTTTAGCAGGAGCTTGGAACCCTGGCTGGGCTGCTTCACTGGTGAAACACGCCCACCACCATCATTATTATAGTTAGTACATGCAGTATAGTCCATATATTTTAACAGTATTTATTATAAAGGATATAAATTCTCCTGAAGACTAACTTTAGCAGTAGTTTTAGGTTACCATTGGAATATATTTAAAGTAATTTCAGTATAAATTTATCGACTGTATTTCTAGAATTATCTTGCAGTTTCTTCCCACTGAGGAGGACATTCAGTGATGGAGATTTAATAACTTTTAAAGGAGACAAATGTGGGCAGTTTGAATTAGCTATTGTATCATCACTTACTATGGAACTTGCATTAACTTAAGTGCTTTATCACATGGTAATGATACTACCCACCGGGAAAGGTGGTGTTATTCCATAATGGTAACTGGTGCCCATGCCTGCATCCCACAACAGTTTTGGATCATTGACTTTCTCAATATATATTGTATTAACTTTTACTTATAATGGCTTCTCTCTTAATATGTCTTTCAGAGTATGTGGTTCATTCGGCAGCCTTATTCTTTGGAGATGACAGGTTGCTAATCACGTAATTGACCCTAGTTCTGCATCTGTTGAATCTTTAATCCTTAGCTCTGTATCCTTCCCAGCTGTGTGTCCTTAGGCAAGTTGCGTAAACTCTGTGTTCCTGTTTCTTCAGTAAAATGTACATAACAACATTATGTCATTAGATTGTTCTGAGGATTTAGAGAAATGCATGAAAGACATAGGAGTAAGTCTTTCATGCATTTCATGATAAACTCTGTTGTTATGATTACTTCTTTTGTACTTGTTCTCAGAGGTGGATGGATGGGTGCAGTAGCTGCCTCTGGTGACCATCTCATGTCCTCCAGCCCCACTGCTGGCTTTTCTCTGATTTCAGCTGCAGCTGTTATGGACTGTTCTCATTCACCAGGCACTGACAGCATGTGTGTCTCTCCACTTTATGCCCCAGGGCCTCCTCTGATACCAAGTGAGCTCATTTTCCCATGTCTGAACACAGCTTAGAAGTGCTGGGGGTAATCATTTCCTTTTTTGAGGGCCACCTTTACCCAGTGCAGATAGAAGCCAGTGCACAAATGCTCCAGCCTCCCATATTTCAGTGGACGATTCTGGGTGGCTTTTGAAACTTTCTCAGAGGTCTCAGCAGAATTCATTGCTTTTTACTTTCTAGGATAGATCTCTGTAACACACAGTTAATATTGATTCTTTCTCATTTTCTGATCGAGTCTCACTGTTCCTTCCCTCCTGATTTTTGTAATCATTCTCCCCCGACCACCACCAAAAATACCCCCAAATTAGTTCTTGCCTTAGAATCTGTTTTAGGAAGAATCCAAACTAAGACAATATAATAGAATAGTTGAGAGCACAGATTTGGAGACCCTGCCTAGATTTGAACCAACAATATTGCTTAATAGTCAGTTACGTGTCTTTACATTTTTAATGTACCTCATTTCTTTCTGCATCAGTTTGCTCGCCTATAAAATGCAGGTAATAATAGTAATCACCTCATAATATTGTTATGAGTACCTATGTGAGTTACACAGTGCAAATACAGAACTTAAAACAGTGTCTGATCAGTGGTAAGTCGCCTGTACGCGTTATATCTTAACACCCCCTTGCAGTGCTCCTTCCACAGTGTAGAGATCTTAGTGTCAGTTATTCCCTCCTGCCTTGTGTCATTTTTCTTTTCCCCTTACTGCAGCTTCCTGCTGTCCCTCCCTTTGTCTTCCTTTTGTTTGCTGGTGCTGACTGAGTAGAGAGAAGAGAAAGTGTTCCCTGGAGCTTTGCAATTTCGGGAAGCATGTAAGAGGGCCCTTCTTTTGTGCTGTGCCTGATTTTTTTCTTGCTCCAACAGCCCTGACCCCTGACCTGTTGGCAGACACTAGAGGATGCTGCCAGCTTTTGGTTATTCAGAGGCTTTTTATCCAGACTCTTTGCTCTTCTTTCTGGCTGCCTGCCTTTTGGCTGCTAGATACTACCTGGCATGGCTCTCAGAGGGCACACTCAAGGAGGGAAAAGATAGCAGAACTCGAATTAGCCAATTATGGGATTTAGCAAATTAGGGCTTTTGGATCATTGGGCTTTGGTTTTCTGAGCCATCTCTCTCTTTTCTTACCATGGGAAATTCAGAATCAGCCTTTTGCAATGGCAGTATATTTTTCTTTGTTTGAGATATATTAATTAAATACATATAAAATGCATGGATCTCAAGTGTTCAGTCTGATGAGTTTTGGAAAATGTATACATTCATGCAATGACCACCCAAAATAAGACGGCAAACACTTCCATCACCAGAGAAAAATACCTTATTCCCCATTATAATCAATTCCCCTCAACTCTCCCAGTAAAACTTTCTGATTTCTATTACTATGTATGTTTTCCTCATCTTCGACTTCACACAAATGAAATCTCACATATCTATTCTTCGGTACCTGGCTTTTTATTTGGCATGATCTTGAGATTCATCCATGTGGTTGTGTATATCAGAAGTTTGTTCTATTTTATTTCTGAGTGGTATTACATTCTGTGAATGTATTCTTTTTTTTTTAATCCATTCTCCTCTTGTTACAAATTTGAATGAGTTCCATTTTTGGACTATTATGAATAAGACTGCTATGCACACACTTATAAAAGTATTTTTGCATAAATATATTTTTCTCTGGATAAACAACTAGGGATGGAATTTCTGGGTCATAGGTGGAAATATATTTAGTTTTCTAAGAAACTGCCAAGCAGATCCCATTTTATCCTGCCACTGACAATGTATGTGATTTCTAGGTCCTCAATAAGCTCACTAACATTTAGTTTTGTCATTCTTTTAGTTTTCTGGTGGGTAGGAATGGGTATCTTATGTAGCTTTATTTTATATTTTCCTGATGATGAATGACTTTGAGCAGCTTTTCACCATGCTTACCGACCACCCCAATATCTTCTTTTGTGCATTGTCCTTTCAAGTCCTTAATAGTAGGGTAGTCAAGGCCATTTGACCCATATTTTTTAGTCCCTGCTCCACTTGGAAGCAGATGCTTCTGATGCTCTTCCCATACCTTCTTGGCATTTACTTTCCCAGAACATGTCAACAATCTTCTGAGACTTTCTACATGAAAACTTTGTTTTGGCCTATGTGTGGGGCAGGCCAGAAATGCCAGGGAATTAATGCCACCAGGAGCAGCCCTCAGCAAATGATGAATGGGAATCAGAGGATAATAGCCCTGCCTCCTTGCACTTTAGAGTAAGGTAAAATAATGCTGACGCATGTTCCACACTGTCTCCCAAAGCCACCAGTGGAACTGGTCTTTAGGTCTCCACAGGAACAACTTAGTCAATGGTGCAAACTTATGGGCTCCTCTTTTCTTGGTCACATTTCCTAGTCTCCTATTTATTTTCTCTAGGATCACTTCCAAAAGGAACTACTGGCACTCAAGTTTTTCTGTTGCGATCACGTTCTGGAGAAATGTAACAGAGATACCTCTCACCAAAGGCATGTGTTGGGAGATAAGAGTTATTTTGTGAGAGACTAACATGGAGATTTAATGAGTTATCTGGTGAAGTTGTGACATTAATTTCCTGGGTAGCCACATGAATGAAGGGACCAGATGAATATGGCAGAAATCAGTTGTCAGTGCCTTATAGAAATAGAAGACCCTGTGGGCTGGTGACCGAGGGTTGGACTAGCCTTTTGATGTTCTTTAGGGTCAAATTAGAAAAAAACCTTAAATGAAAGACTAGGAGGCTTGGACTTTGCCTCATAGATAATGGAGAGCCACTGAACATTTTTCAGCAGAGAGTAACACAATAAAAGCAGGTTTCTAGAAAAATTAATGAAGTGTTATTGTGGAGGGCCCATCGAGGCTTAAGGTAGAAGGTTCTTGATATAGTTTTATATAAGCAGGTAAAATCCTGTAAATGGGCAGTTGTAGTGGGAATGGAAAACACAACATGAATTCAAGAACTACTGAAAAGATTCGATAGAATTTGGTGACACTGATAATAGAAATGGAAGGACAGATAAATGAATCAATGTTGAAAAGGAAGTTGGTTTCAAAATATTGCCATAACACTAACAGAAATAAATAAATTATGGGGAGATGAAATTTCAAAATAAAACAACTCATTTAATTTTATACCCAGTAATTTATATTTTGGTTCTATTTGTGGGGACTGATAGTTACACATCCATCTCCAGCAGATGTTTTAAGATCTGGGACTGGGATTTTGGAGAGAGTTTGTACTGCTAAATAACATCTGAGAGTCTTAAAGCTTTGGCCATGAATAAGATCACAAAGGAGGAAAGTTAAAAGAGTGAAGAACACAGAACTGAGGATTAAGTGCTGGCCAAAGGCCTCACTTGGGGAGTACAAAGAGAAAGATAAGCAAGTAGGTGAGACTAACAGGTATTCAGAGGGTCATGGAGCCAAAGGGAAAGATGTGGGAATAAACACTGATAAAGCCTTATGAGGTCAAGGAGGATGAAGATTCCTTGAGCTGTGGAAAAGCTAATGCAGGATCTCGACCTCATTAAGCTCTCAGCCTGGTTGGAGAGCTGAAATGTACATATATAGGGAACACTACATAACAATGTAATCACACGCTAATGGGTGCTCTGTGAGAGCAGGAAGGCAAAGGGACAGCATAAACTATAGGCATCAGGAATGGGACCAAGCAAGAGGTTTAATTTGAGCATGAGCATTGCAAAAGAGGGAGAGAAAGGAATTTGGAGGGGGAAGACCACCATGAGTAAAATCATTGAGGAGAGACTGATGCTTTTTGGGAGCACAACATAAGAAATGAAGGTACTTACAAACTTACTTATGCATACACTACCTGCTTTTCCAAGAATTTAAAGGTCCCTGAACTAATCTACATGTGAAAGGATGAAGGTCCTAACCACATCTAGTCTTGAATGAGTTACCTATAGAATCAACTGAGCTAATGAGTGGGATTAATTTTAGTGACTATAGATGCAGAGCAGAAACCAGAATACTTTCAGGCCCAAAGGTAGTTTGTGGGCTGGGGTGGGGCAGTGGTGGGGTACACTCATTTAGTCTTTGAGGTGACTGTTGTATGTGTTCAAATAACAGGGCTTTTTAATATAAATATGGAGTTTCTGTACTTAGAGCCAAGCTCAGAGATCCTAATTTTATAAAAGTGCAATATCACTTCTCCAACACAGGTTTGTCCTAGAGAGTGTGCAGTATCGTTCATCTCTGCTTTGTTGCACCTGTCCCTGTCATTGAACTATTTACTGAACACTTGGATAGGATGTATGGTTAGGATGATGATGGAATAAGGCTGGAGACAGATTGTCAAATACATTTGTCTACCTTAACAAGGCTCTGTTCTCTAGTTTTTGGTTTAAATATTTTAAATTGTTTACCAGTTAATTACCAATTTAAATGATCTTTTCCCTTTCCAAATATTGAGGCTCCTAAGAGAAAAAGAGCACCACCTAGCTCCTTTGGACCACTGAAGACCTTACTTTCTTTTGGTTACTCCAAGATGCCCAAACCTGTCTTCAGAAATCTGATCCTCTAAGTGTCTAATAGTATCGGATTCTAGTCCAACGGGAGCACAGTCTCAGATCAAAGTTTCTTCCCCACTCGGTTTCCTGAACATAATGTCAATGAGATTATCACATTTCCCACTGATTAAGTTTGCATGTGCCCATAGATTTATATGTAGAATTTATTGTGAAAGCCACTATACCACTTTGGTAAGAAGGTATTGCAATTTGATAATATAAAGTATTCTCTGAAAAGAATTTATTATATGCCTATGTGTCACGGCCATCCAAGGACAAAGAAGGACTGAAGATACAAGTGAGTTTTGTTTTAAGTTCATTCTACCGTGTATACACTTATGAATGACCAGATATACTTAACATTTGGCAAAATGATATTTTCCTGTTCGTATATTTTTAATTACATTAGTAGGGCGGTTGGGGGTAAATGATGATTTCAAATCTTTCATCATTTTACTATCCTTGGGTAGTGGTATGGTGACATGTTGGAATATGTTCAGATTTCTCCTGTTGTCTCCCACATGGAAGCAATAGACTGATGGAATTTAAAGACCATTTACAGTCAGGAACCAATCTGTGCTTCAATCCAATCCTCGTAAACCAAGACTTTTGTTTACTGCATTCAGATGAGATGAATGGTCAGTTTCTAAGGTGAATGCTGCAATGAAAGGACGTTTATGTAACTGGAAACATCACTGTTACTGTCACCGCTAAAACATATCGCACTTCTGAAGGATGGAGTTGCACATTACAACTGGGAAAAAAACTGTTTTCAATATGATCAGTTTCAATGAGCCTTTGTGTTTTGTGATCCAGTCAAAACTCTAGTGATGAGAAAACACTTTTATCCTTATCAGAGCAATATTTAATGCCTCTTCTTAAGAAATCAGCCATTTCCCTTACCCAGCCGAGTCCTGTGCCATGATCATACATGAGAATGCATGCTGCTAAATAGAACTGGCTTGGGTTTTATGCAGAGCTGTCTTTACATTGCTTTTCTTTCTTCTTGATAGTCTAGCTCCACAGTGAGAGCCTATCAAACTAGTAAGTCACGAGTGACCATGAGCCCTGGCTTCAGCTCCCAGTGGAACAGCAGCCAACCAGCCTGGAATACATACTCCTTCCCAAGGGCCAGCTTGCACTACCAGTCCCACACCAGCTACACCTACTGTACTGGACACCCTGCTGTAAGTCCCCTGTTCTTCTGTGTTTATTAAACTGGATGCTTAATGCAGGTACATTTTGAATCCAGAGTTGGTATCTGCTATTAACTGGGCAATTTTTCCAAAGCTATAGCTCTTCTCAGGCAAAAATATGCTGCTCTTGAGTAAAAGAGATGAGCAACAGAAAACATCTTAAGTGTTCAAATGGCATATGTTTGGATGACCATTGCTGGAAACAGATGTTTCATTTAAAATGATTTCTAGGGGAAATAGGTTGGCAAAACTTTTGGAATTGTGTTGGTGTGGAGACTGAATGTATGGATGGCTCTGTTTTTATTTTCTGGCTTCTTCTTGGATGTTGCTTATGAATTCAGTGGTCGCTTTTGCCCTGGGAGAGGGTGTCTTTCAAAATGACACAGAGGAGTCAGTGGATCCTGTACATCCCCACCTTTATCCATGCCTGTTGATGTGAGTTGAACAGATACTAATGTACAGATATAGATTCATCAGTAGGGTATTTTCCAGTTTCCACTACACAGAAGTTTGAGAATATTGGCATAGGTGCTCAAAGCACAGGAGAAGTAAACCTTAGTGGGGAGAAATGAAGTCATGGAATTTGAGAACCTTCTAGAATAGGGTACATGTTTCTGCCACTATGTTTTTCTGTGTCTCTATCCGACCCTCATAAACTAAGATTTTTGTTATTAAAAATTATGCTTGCATACTTGGAAAAGATCATGATGAATGTAAGTTAGAAAGACATCTGTTTGCTGCTGAAAAATCCAGATACAAGACTCTGGGTTAATGAGACCTTGAAAGTGAGTCTTCATACTGCTCCTAGTAACCCCTCCAATTGTCACTCATTGCAGATATGGGGTTTTCAGCCATTCCAAAGACATATTGTGGACTTCGGCCCTTTGCAAAATCCTGTTTGCTTTTCAAGGTGCTAGAATTCTAGTGTCCTGAGCTTCTAAACTGAGAGAATGTGTCTCAAATATCACGTCATAAAGTCACTTTAAAGAAGACTCCAGAAATCCACTTAAAATGTAAATTGGTGTAACTGTTAAAAGGTGATTAGAAATAACTATCAAAATCTAAAGTGCACACACCTTTGACTCTGTAATTAAACTGTTGGCATTTAATTGGACATGCGTAAGGATGTATGCACAAGGACGGTGCTAGTAACGTTTTTGAAATTACTTGGAAAAAGAACCTAAATAACCGTCATTCATTTTAATTCATCCATTCTTTAAAAAAAAATAGTTAAGCATTCTTAGGCTTTTATTTTATTCCAGTATTCTTCTAGGTGAAAAAGGCATAGGCGTGAACAAGACCCAGGCTTATTCTCATGAAGCTTCCACTCTAGGGATGGGAAAAGCTAGAAATTACATAAATAAACATGTGAATAAATAAAAAGAAGCAAACAAACCAGGGGCATATACAGTAATGTTAAATGATATGCAGAGACTCAAAATAGGTTGAAATGAGAGAGAATGACTGGGTGGCTACTTGAGTTATAAAGTCAGCCAGTCCTAAAGAGGGAGGGCAGATGACATCTGAGATCTGAATGGAAAAAAGATAAACTCTGCAGAGTTCAGGGGGAAGAGCATCCCAAGCCGAGAAAACAGTGTGAAGAGCCTGAGGTAGGCATGACCTGGATATTCACTATACAGAGAGAAAGCCATGTGCCTGGGGCTCAGCTGGGAGAGACCAGTCAGAAAGAAAGGGAGGGGCCAGAGTATGCAATACTTTGTAATCCAGAGTAAGAAAATCGATTTTATTTTATTTAGGCATGATGTGGAACCACTGGAGTATTTTAAGCAAGAAAATTCTATGACATCATTTAAGTTTTTTAGAGCTCACTCTGACTGCTGGGTGAAGAATTTCTCATAAAAGAACAAGAAAGAAGTCAGGGAATCAGGTTAGGAGGGTATTATATACACACTCACACACAAATATACACGTGCCTGTTTGAATGGTTGCTTGTATAGAATGGAACTGGAGCTCTGCAGCAACAGGAAAACTTCTTGTATATCCTTTGATCCATTTGATGTTCATTATAATGTAAAAAGAAAGTTGCATATGTTTGGCAATAACATTTTCTTTAGTAACCAGTGGCATATCTTAAATGTCTCCTTAGCTTTTCCCTTCAGTCATTATTTGCCAAGCCAGATGATGACAAATTATAATGTAATGAAGTATTCAATTTATATTCTCATTGGTCTCAAGGTTATCTAAAACTAGCTGATATTTATTGAGCATTTAATCGTTTCTAAGCTTTGTAACCAGCACCTTTATGTGTATTATACATGTGTGTGTATATATATATATATATATATATATATATATATATATATATTCAAAATAGCTCTCAGAGGTAGGTTCTATTATTATTATCATTTTTAAAGATGAGTGAAATGAAGCTCAGAAAAATTAAATGTCCAGAATTACATAGCTAATAGGGGGATCTGAGATTCAAACATTGGCTCTCTTGCTTCCAACCAGTATTCTTATCCTTGTCACTGTGTCCCTGTGTCTCTATGTACATGCTGAGGACTATTCTACCTGAGATAGAACTCTTTGACATCATTTAAGTATGCGTGTTACTCCTTAGAGAAGTAATTGTCTTTAGAAATCTCGACTTTAAGTTTGGGGATAGGAAAGGCAGAATGGGTACCTCCTGAAATAAGTACAGGATATCCAGCCACTTTTTGTGCCTTAAAATCTAGAAATTGATACTTTTTTTTTTGTCACACCACTGAGAGTAAAGTGGATCAAGTATGGAAAGTAGAAGCAGAAGATTGGAAAATCCTTAAAAAGTAGTCATGGGTGTTGTACTTCTGATTTCAAGGGTACTCTAAGGGTCAGCTTTAAAGTCTACTTGACATTCTTCCATTCTTTCAACATTTAAACTTTTCTACCACATTTTGCTCCCGTCAGATGGTGTTAAACTCTTGACTCTAAGATCGGTGCCTATTTAGCTTTCCTACTGCCTTGTGAAAGGAATGATATCATCTGAAAGTAAACCAGAGGTTCTGTATAGGGAGACTCACAGAGCTGGTTTATGATAACCACATCCAAAAACATGGACTACCTCATTCATAATTTTTACTTGGGTCCATTTTGCAAGCCAAAGTACTAGAGAAATAGTTTGGCTTCCAAAATATGAAAGTAGATTCCATAGTTGCCATGTAGTATAAGACCCACAGAGGTTTTGTGGTTAAAACCACAGAAACGTAATTCTTGTCTGAACAGATTGCCAGTAATTTTCTTGAGTCATATAATTTAGTAGCCTTTAATGAAGCTGTAAATGCTTTGCCTGTCTTGTGAGATTCTGGCCCTTTTCTCTAAGTTACTAGTCTGATTGAAGATTTCCAGATCTTAAACTCATTTCCTGGGGTTACGAGGGTGTCAGGCAATGTGATGTTTGTGTGGTCAATACATGTGACTCAAAGGGTTCTGTTTTGTTTCCATTCCCCTGCAGCTGAAGAACCCTCATACCCCACGTGTGTCTGGGCAGTTACCTTGAAATTGGCATCCCACAGAAATCTCAGAATGCAGTCAGGCCTCCCCTGACCAAGCCTCATGGCCTTGTACATTACTGTATTGGTTCCTAATGGCTTCTGTAACAAATTACCACAAACCTGCGGTCTTAAACCAACACATATTTATTCTCTTAGAGTTCTGTAGGTCAGAAGTCTGAGATGGCTTTTGATGAGCTGAAATCAAGGTGCTGGCAGACATGCACTCCCTCAAGAGCCTCTAAAGGGGAATCTGCTCCTTGCCCTTTGTAGCTTCTAGAGCTGCCTTCCTTGCAAACCTTGGCTTATGGGCCCATCTTTCATCTTCAAGACAGGCAGCATAGCATCTTCAAATCTGTTTCTGCTCCATCTTCACATTGTCTTCTCTGCCTGTAGTCAAATCTCTCTCTGCCTCTCTCTTATAAGGAAATGTATGTCATTACATTTAAGGGCCCATCCAAATAATCCAGAATAATGTCTCCATTAAAGAGCCTTAATTAGTGACATCTCCACAGTTCCTTCTGCCATACGAAGTCACACTCACAGGTTCTGGGTGTTAGGTTGTGGGCATCTGGTGGGCTAATTTTCAGCATACCACAACCATGATATCCAGTGACTCAAGGGTAATAATTTAGGGCTTTCTGAAATTGATGAGCCTTCTCACTGAGGCAGATGATGTGAGAGGGTTCTGTGAGTGGTAGAGAACTGAAATGGATACCCTACATCAATTCAGAATTATTGACAGTTGCTAACATAAGTTTAAGTTTTCTGAAACCCACTCTTTTTTTCCACTTCTAATGTGAGATGATGACTATCCCATTGGTACCCAACCCAGTGCATATCTTAGAAAATGTGAAGACAAGGTTATTAGAGCTCTACTAATGTTTAATCCATTGCACTAGTAAATGAAGAAAGCCTGCAAATGCAGAAACCATGTCTAGACATCTTGGGTGATCTTTTCAAATTGGGATATAAAATAGCAAAAAGAAATATTCAAAATATTCAAGTAGCACAGCAATATAGCTGATTATGTAAATCAAATACTAAATATACCACACTCTTTTTATTGCCAAAGGAAGTTAATAACATGTTAATTTCTTACCTAGCCATATTATTTATAACATATTTCATTCATAAAATAATTCTAATAAATTCCAAATAGTATATTGACCAGTGTGTTGATTTTGATCTATCATTTGATACTTTTTCCAGCAGCTTAATGATAACTCTGCTTCATGACTTGACATGGGGAACTACATCAGATTTCCAACTACTCCTATGAATTGGTAACCATTAAGTGATCATGTTAATCATAAAAGAAGGGGATTCACTGGGATTCATTCACAATGGGATTCATTAGGCTGCACTTCATACTAGCTCTCTACTCTCCCTACATCTGCTCTCACTTGCACCTTGCTCTTCTCATACCTGAAATGATGTTACTGTTTGGGTGATCTTAGGGAGATAGAAAAGGAGAAGGGAAATGGTAATGGATGAAAAGTAGATGGGGATTATCTGATAATCATTGCAGAGGCTAGTAGCCTGTGTATTATTTTCTCTTTCTCTGTTGAGAAAGTACAATATGCCTCTGTGCCCCACTGAGGCTAATCAAGAAACAGCTTGTGCCAACCGGGAGGCAGTGACCAGATAGAGCCCAGCTAATAATGAAGACAAAGTAGAATGGACTAAAGATAGGAAGAGAGGAAGAAAATAAAGTAATAGAGTGTGCTCATTGGTTGAAGTGGCCTGAAGGTAGTGAAGGCTTCTGTTTAGGCCCTGTTTCTCCTTAAAGAGAAGATAAGGCAGGTAAGGGAGGAAGAGTGGGCAGCCTGGTGCTAGATTTCTCTTTCTGAGACAATCTGCAAGGGAAAGGGTGGAGACATAGAGCTGTCTTGCTAGAAGACTATCTCTTTTAGCCAATGACTGGGTTTCCGGGAGTCTGCCTGTCTAGGAACTTGTTGACAAATCACTGGGACAACTGCCCTTCCATCAAAAGTTAAACTGTCAAATAAAGCAAAGGTTTCAGAAACCTATAAGAAGGAATATCATCACCAGTGAAGGCTTATTGCTGTCCAGAGCATTTGTCTATATCCATGACTCAGTAGACCTCCTAGCTGCTTCCTGAACCCAGACCCCACTTCTCCCCATGGGCAGGGACAAGATTTGTATTGGAGGTTTATGGATGAGACCAGAAGAGTTTGCAGGTTTCCTTTCTTCTATATAAGGACATATATGCTTCAAGGTTACCCACCAATTTTGGAAATCAATAGCAAGTCCTCTCTAACAGATTTCCTATCTCTGTGCTCTAAAACCAAGGCTACAAAATGTCTTGGAATCACAGCTTGCTTGTTTGTGGTTGCTGAAATAAAACACACATGCTAGAATTTAGGTTATTGATTCTTTTGTTGTCATTATCCTGATTACTATTATTCTGCTAGCATGTGTGGAAGTGTTTCAATACTTTAACAACTGTTATAGCTGGACACTAGCTTAATAATAAATCTGCACAAATTCTTGGGGCTATGGATAACTTTTTTAAGGAGTACAGAAAATGGACAGTTTTCAGTGAAATAATGACTAGATCTTCAGCTTCCATGAATTCTCTTTTGTAAACTGATTTGCCTGATAACTTGGTAGTATTTCAATAGCTAGGGTCACCATATATCATAGTTTCCTGGCTAACACTTAGTTCCTAGAGTAGTTATTAATAGTGTCCCCTTTTACTCTCAAAAATGGTCAAGTTTGGAAGATATATTATATGGTTTCCCTACCACATCCCTTTACAGAAGAAAACATACTCCTTGCACATAAATCTTACTTTGGTCTGTTGCCTAAGGGTATAAAAACTTCCTAGAGGGTCACCACCAAAGCAGATGCCTCATGTAATGATTAATCAGGCACCATAAACCAATGGGGCTTCCAGTCTTTCCCAGCTATATATACATATATATCTGTGCCAAGGGAAAAGAATAAGATATCATAATCTGGAACTTATGTCTTTTGCAATTATTTAAATTCATAGTGAATTTTTGAGATGACTTAAAACTAGTGTGGACAAAGTGAAGGTTCTTGTGGCCAGGATTCTCACCTGGCCCCGGTCGGCTAGCTCACTACACAAGTGTGGCCAATACGTTGCTATTGACTTTATATAAAAAGCTCTGCCCAGTGCTCTGGGAGACATGGTGGCACAGCTGCAAGGCTGCAGGAAAGCAGAGACTGGAGTGGTGGCAGTCCTGAGGACAGAAACTGAGACAGCTGGAGGGCAGAGAGGCCCAGAGGCAGAGACCGGCTTGCTGCATGCAGACTCACTCTGAGTGGACAGGATTCTAGTGACTGACCTGTCACCATGGGAATAAAGTTGGGTATAAACCCTTTCACCCCAAGAACGTTCCTTTGTCATTCCTCAGTGTCACTGAATCTATAGTGAACTTGCCTGGGGCTGAAACCCATTGGCAAGACACTAGGAAAGAGCATATATCATTTTTCAGCATTGTTCAAGGAACATGTGAACAGAGTTTGAAGACCAGTACTCAATGGTAATTTTTCCTAAGCTTTTTTTTTTCACATCATGGAGGCTGCTTATAGTGAAAGAAGCTGCTCACAGTCCAGAACTTTGCCTCAAACTTTGCATTGCTGCTCCAAAGGCTGAGAGAGTATATATCTTTGCACAGCTGTATCTCTTTCATATTATATCACATCTAAGGTTATTGCTCCCCTTGACCAAAATCTCCTATAAAACTCAATATACAAAACATAACAACATGGTTACCTTTATTAAGGCTGGGGTAAAGAACTATATGAGTTGAGATTCTTTTGCTGCAAATAACAAAATATCTAACTGACAGTGGCTTCAAAAAGATGTATATTAACTGTCTTAATAAAAAGTGTAGATGTAAAGGTGCGTATTTTTATTTGCCCGATGTAGCTACAATGATACCACCCAGTCCACATGCTTTTCTGTAGAGTGACATTGCCATTCTCCCTCCAAGAAGTGTGATCTAAATACCCTTTTCTTAAATCTGGCTAGCCTCTATGATTCACTTCCATCCAATTGAATGTGGCAGAAGTGATGCTGCGTAACTTCTGGGTCAAGGTTGGAAAAGGCCATGTAGCTTCAATATGGCTCTCTGGAAAAGATTAGTTTCTGAATGCTTTCTCATAGGATATTCTCTTTCTGAACCTAGTCACCACTCTGTGAGGAAGCCTAAGCCCCATGGTGCGGCCATGTGTAGGTACTCTGGTCAATAGTTTCAGCTGAGCCCAGCTTTCAAGTCTTCTCAGCCCACACGCCTGCTGGTGAGTGAAGAAGCCTGCAGATGACCCAATTCTCTTGCTGTCTGAGCCACTTCCAGGTATTTGTGCCTGCCTGTCTAAAGCCCCAGATGTGAGAGAACAGGAACAAACCACTCCCAATGTGTCCTGGGCAAATTCCTGACCCTCAGAACTGTGAGCGCACAGTGGTTTTAAGTCACCAATCCTGGGATTGCTTGTCACTCAACAGTAGCCACTGGAACAGTTGAAGTTTGGTGCAGCAGTCAGTCAACATCATCAAGGAGGTAGGCTCTTTCTTTCCTTTCTGCCATCCCCAGTGCGTTGGGCTGTCACCTTTCCATAGCACAAGATGAAGCCTACAACTCCAAACATTTATCTTATTATTGGGCAATAATAATACCCCAAGAAGGAAGGAAGAGAGAAGGGGATTTTCATCCCATACTATTGTTTTATCAAGGAGGAGAATCTTCCCCAGAATGCCTTTGGTAGATTTTCCCTTATATCTCACTGACTAGAACTGGTTTTCTTGCTTAATTTTAGACTAATAAGAGGCAAAAGAAAATAGACTTTCCAGTATTGATCTAAATCATGCATGCTGAAATCACCTGGGGAATCTTTAAAAACAACAGCAAAATAATCCCAAGCTTAACCGCCAACCAATGAAAGCAGAACCTACTCATGCGATTCTTCTGCACAATCATAGCTGAGAATCATTGGTTTGCAGCCTTGCCACTAAAGTGTGGTCTGTGGACTAATAGTATTAGCATCACCTGGGAACTTGTTACAAATGTTTCAGTCTAGACCTATTAAATAAGAATCTGCATTTTATCAAGATCCCCAATTTATTTGTATGCACATGAAAGTTTAAAAAGTGCTGATATAAGCAAACTATGATCTATCCCTTGGGGCCAGGCATATTATTATCTATTCAAATTCAAGGTTTATTAGAACAGAAAAAGGGAAAGGACTACTGGAAAGCATCCAATAGTGTTGACTACAGGGGCCCAAACCTGTATTATTTTGCCTGCCTCAGTACACCCTGAGGCATCTCCTTAGAAGGTTAAGTCTCCTTGGAACACAGATTTAAAAATCACACATTAAAAGCTAATCCCTGCCTTTATATACATAAAACCAGGTTTGAATCAGCTGTGATACTTCTTCAATATCAGTTGCTGCTCATTTGCTGAAGAGCAAGGAGAATATGCTTGGTCCTACTGTCCTAAACTTTCCCCCTTCTGCAGAATCCTTCAGGGACTAAGGCTCGTTTCACTAAAGCATGCTTGCTTCTTGACTGTACTTTCTTGGTGTCTAGTACTCATATATGCTACCTAAAACAGCTGAGTCCCAGCTGTGACGACCCCCTCAACCCTCTTAAACCTTGACTGAGGTCGTGTCTTCATTCAGCAAACAGTGAGTACATGCTTGAATCTGGACATTGTGCTGGTTGGGCACAATCGTAAGAGGTAGGGTAGAAGAGGAAGAAACTGGAGAATAGTACAAAGTGTCCATATTTTCAAGTTGCTTAAAAGGTGTTGGGAAGAGATTTGAGGAAACAGACGGACATTAGATGTGGTAGCAAGGTTCGAAACCAGGGGTTCTCACATGCTAACTGTGGACTCTTGAAACACTGTATGTTGAGGAAGCTGTGGACATGAAATGGTTAAGCATTTAGACTCCGGAATCAGACTGACTTGGGTTCATATCCCAGTTCTTCTGCCTAGAAGCTGGATGACCTGGGGCAAAATTTCTGCCCTTCTCAGTGTCTACTTCCTTTTCTATAAAACAGGAAAATGATAACCTACTTCCTGAGGTCATTGTGAGAAGTTAATGAGATAATACATGGAAAGCTGTTTAAAAACGTGTTTTCCTTATGAACCACTTAAAATAGAAGTTATATTAAAACAGGAAAAAAATCAATTCTAATCTGAGATATCAGAAAAGGCTGACAGACTCCCAGTTGGCACTATTGGATGGCATCTTCTCTAACACCCTGGGACTCAGGATTGGAATTATTGAGAGCCTCTCAGGTCCACGAAGATGTCTTTATGTCTCCCTGACAATGTCAACTTTTCCCCCTCATTTGATGCTGAACAGCATGCTTTCACAGACATGACCAGGAAGGCATAACTTTCCTTGAGTTGGTCATAACTAATGAGACCTAAGATCTAACTGCTGTTTGGTGTATATGGTTTTCTCCCCAAAGGTAGCATTTGCCAGATAAGACTGGATTCCTGTTCTGCTTCTCTCTCCTGACCTTTTATCCCCCATCATATAAAGAGCTGAGGCTTCATGTGGTGCATTTCATGCCCTTTGTTCAGTTCCCAGCCATTAGAGTCTTCTTGCCTTCCCGTGCCCCATCTCCAGAATGCATGGCTTACCACCACTTAATTCTGAGTGTCCAAAAGAGATGTTCTGGGGAATGTATTCAGTCGTGCATCAGGCTTAACCCATACTTCCTGTGGCAGAACTTTGGATTTTGTGAGATATTGTGGAAACTCCAGGAAGGACCTCGTGCAGCTCAAACCTACCTCTGCTAACTCTCAGTTTTGTATGTTCTATTTTTTTTTAAATCCCTGCCTTGATAATTTTTAAAGATTAACACTGACATCCATTAAATGCAATACAGCATCACATTAAATAGTAAATTTTAAAAGCATCAATGAAATGTTACCTTACAGAAATAAACTAGTTTCAAAGACTTGAGTTGATAGCATGGCATCTTGTTCAATTTGGTTATTATCACTGAGCTGAGATTAAACTCACTTTATCCCATGGGATCTGATACATGAAAAGAACTTAAAGAAGAAAAAGTGGCACCACTGTTACAAAAAGGCTCAAGAGATGGAAAGGTTTTGGCCTATGATCAACATTGTTCTAAATGCTAGGGCTGACATAATTTACTGGATTTGTTCATTACCTATGTGAGTAAAGCCTCCTACACTTTTTAAGCTGAATCTTTGAAAGAAAAAAGAAAAGGCAAAATATACTTCCATTGTAATCCTTTTTGAACAGAAAAAAAATTTCAAGTTCAAAAATGCTTCTGATTAGATCCCCTCACCCTTTGAGGGAGGATGCATTTTATCAATCACTTTGATGGTGTGTTCAATGCTGTCTCTTAAGGGCAAGCTTTGCAGCAATCGCAGGGAGTAAACTTGGACGTGTCCGTTTATCAGCTCAGCTCACGGGGACACCTCCTTCATCAGGCATGAATGAAGACCCCTACGGCTGGGTCTTTTCTGTTCCATTACAAAATTAGTGCAGGTTCTTTTGGGGTAAAAAGTCAAAGGTTTTGAGTGATGATGACTGAAAATTTCAGCTCTCTTCTTTCCTAGCTTATGGAGGGTAGTTATTTATCCTTTCACTTTTTGGTTGTGGATGCTTATTCTTCAGTAGCTCTTCAAACCTGAATGTGTATTTACATACTAGTAATAGAGACATAATAACAAAACTATAACAAAGTGTGCACCTCCAGACCCAACAGCTAGCTTCAGACACAGCACTATGGATCCCAGGTGCCCCTTTAATGTGTCTCCTTCCAAGCCCCCTGAGGTAATCATAATCCAGGATTTTGTTTGAAGCATTTCCTTTGCCTTTCTTCGTAGTTTTGTCATGTTAGGTACTTAAACGTATCATCACTTAGTTTTGAACAGTGTAAGTGCAAAATGTACTCTATGTATTTCGCAATTTTTTTGTTCGTTTTTGCTCAGAATCAGGTTTTTGAGACCCATCCATTATGTGATTAGCTGTAGTTCATTCAGTTTCACTGTCGTATTATGAAATTGTTCGTATCATGATTGATTCATTTATTTCAATGTGGATGAGGATGTGGACTGTTTCGTGCTTTTATTCTGTGACCTGGTCCCGTTGCCTATGCCAGGGAGTGGACTTTCTGGGTTGTGTGGTATGGTATATTTAAGCCATCCAGGCAATGCCAGGTTGTGTCTGTACCACAATTTATGGTTGAACACAAGTCTCTTTTATTTCCTTTTGTGTGAAATACCTGCAATTTCTCTTCATTTTTCTATTGAAATAGTTGACTTTTTCCTTATTTTTTTTTCTATAGTTGGATAATGATCTTTGGACAGCTCTGTATATAGCAAATATCTTCTCTCTGTGGCTTATATTTCATTTTTATGATGTTTTTGATGAACAGCTTTCTTAATTCTTAAAACAGCAAGATTATTAAGATTAATTCTTAATTTTAAGATTAATTCTTAAAACAAGATTAATCAATCTTTTTTTTTTTTAACATGCAGTGCCTTTCATGTGTTGAGAAACTTTTTTTTTACGGCAAGGCAGATGGTGTCGGTCTCTTCTATCCCATCCCCCTTCTAGGCCAACAGAACAAACAAGCCTAACTTTGTCCTCTGTTTCATAGGAAATTCACCCTCAGTAAGCCTTGTAGGTATATTTCTGCTGGGAATGTGAGGGTGATTAAGGGGGGTCATGAATTCAGTGCAGGGCCTCATCCTGGATCCCTCTATCACCCTGCTTCTCTTATCTTTCTCTGCATGATCTCTGGAAACACCAAGAAGTTGTCTGGGAAAGAATAAGGCTATATTTACTCAGGTCCCCTTGGGACCTCAGATTCCACCCCAGACAAGTGTACCAAGGAAGGTCTTTGGAACAAACTCAGTGTTATCCCTGAAAGAATTCTGTTGTGGTGGATATAGGACCTAACAGAAATGGAAAGCTCATGACACTTACTATTCTGGAACTTCCTTTTCTTCACTCAACAATGTATCACAAACATCCTGTCCTTGCCAAAAATATACAATCTATCTTCCTTTTAACTGAGACATAAAATACAATTATACGACTTTGTAATGAAGCCGTATCTAAATCTTCTCTTATTGGAGGTCATGTAGGTGGTCTGGAAATGTTATTATGTAGCCTTAGAGTGAATATGTGTGTGTGTGTGTGTGCAGGCACATACAAAGTGTGTATATATGAGTGTATACATCTGTGAATATAAATATCCCCATATTGTTTCCTAGCACTGTTTCAGAGAAATGTGATTGCTGTGACTAATGATATTCTCATTTAAAATTTTTATGGTGGCTGTGAGGTTGCCTTTCCATCAATGGTGACAAGGGTGTGCTTCACTCTAGCCTATCCTGGATACTATTGGTCTATTAGACTTTTGTTAATCTGGGTGAAAATGGTATTCTCTTGTTTCAGTTTACATTTCCCTCATCACTAGGGAGCCCAACCGTCTTTTCAAGTGTTTATCAACCATTTATATATTTTTTAAAGAATTGACCTCCTTTCCTGAATCAAAATAGAATGAGTATAAAGCAGTGTAACTAGAGATGTTTGCCATCTTACTACATTGTATTTTCATCATAAAAGCAGTAGAATAGCATTCATATAACCTGCAAATTGGTATTTTTGTGACTATTTGTACTTAACCTGAAAAATCACAAAACTAACCATGCTAAAAATTAATGGATTTGTCTGGGTTCACTGCTTGAAATTTTTTTTTGTTTGTTTTGGCATTTTGAAACGAGATTTTCAAAACGCTTTCACCAACATTGTCTGGCAATTACATGTTAAATATTTTTAAATCAACAGATGTGAATTAAACAAAACAAAATACAATAAAATCCTTATTAATTCATTACTGCAAAAGTTTACCAAGTGTTCTATTCTTGGGATTCTAATCCTGTCCCACAGGACAAGCTTTTAGTGAAAATATTTTTAAATGTTAATGACCAAATGTAATAAAAACATAAATAAAGCTCAGGAAAATCCCACAACTCAGAATAAGAGGGAATATTTGGGAAGATCCAGGGTACCTCAGCTCTCCCGGTAATGCTCTGTTTCTGAAGCTGGGTGACTTGGACACAAGCATTTGCATATATGCTGTATAATTTCTCATATTTATAATATTTCTTTAAAAATACACAATCTGCACTTGCTTTTTCCAGTTCCACAGTGGCACCTACAAAAGGATTATCACTGTAAAGCTTAATGATCACATAGGAGGGGTTTCGAATGCCAGCATATTTGGCAGTAATTCTGTACAGGGATGGTGGCGCTGATCCACTAATTCTGAATGGCCTGGATGCCTGTACTTCATCTGGCAGACAAACACTTCGATGATAGCAAGTACGAGAATTCTTTTCATTCATATGGCACCACGAGTAATAAACTGTCTTAAAGGCATGAAAAATATCCTGCAGGAAAAGATGAAAAATGGGGATGGTACATGACTCAACAAATCTGCTCAACCTCACTCTGGTAAATATGCAGTTTTTAAATTTAACCAACTGTTCTCCTTGATGGACAGTTTGTGTATACTACACTATAGACCTGAAGCTCACCTTAGTCTGCTTCTTAAATTGAGAGAATGCATTGCTTCAATCTCTCAAAATGCATTTGTTTTCAAGGCCTGTGGGTAAGCATAGTGGATGTCACTACCTATTTGGACATCTGGCTCATTTTGAAAGATAATAGATTGAAGGTTAATAATCGTCACTTTGGGATTTAGCAATTTAAATGCGTTGGAATATTTTGTGAAGTGGTCTCCTTAGGATGGGCAGCTCCATCTGTTTATATGAATACAACTTTGGTTGGCAAAGCTCTTTACTGATAGACATGAATAAAAACGTAACCTTGGGTGGGGAACACATACTTAGTGGTCTGCATTTGGCCGTGGTGTGGGTTCTGCCTCCCTCTCAGGCATCAGAGAGGAGATTTACCCTGTCTCCACATTGCATCAGAGTGGTGGGCAACACTACAGGGTGTGCCCTGCAAACTTTAGAGCACAGTTCATTTAGGCTTCTATGAGTCCTTCATACTCCCATTATGATCCCAAACAGGAAAATGTCAGTCCAGGGAATGAATAACACTGTACACCAAAATCTCTTTGATTTTTCTTTATTTGTTAATATTCACTGAACCTCTACACCCAGGAAGTGTAGTTTCCTCAGCCTTGAACTTTGTGTACACCTTGGAGATCTTCAAGCACCATCTGAATGGAATTTCTTACCGCAGAGTGATTTCTTTGACTATTTTGAGAGAACACAGATCAAGGACAGAGGCCTGATAAACATGGTACATAGTGCCATTACTTTGATTATTTTGCTTATTTAGCCAATACCTGTTATATATTTAGGGAATACCTACTATCTTAGTCAGCTTGGGCTGCTATAACAAAGGACCACAGATGGAGTGGTTTAAACAACAGACATTTATTTCTCACAGCTCTGGAGGCTGGAATTCCGATACCAGGCTGCTAGCATGACCAGGTTCTGGTGAGAGCCCTCTGCCTGGCTGGTAGATGGTGAAGTTCCCCTGTGTGCTTTCCTGGATGCCTGCTGAGAGAGTCAGAGAGAGACTGAGAGAGATCTCCCTCTTCTAATAAGGCCACTAATCCTGTCATGAGGATCCCACCCCCATGAGCTCATCTAAACCTAATTACCTCCTGGAGACCCCCACTTCCCAATACAATCATATGAAGGCTAGGATTTCAACAGATGAATTTTGAGGGGACATGGACATTTAGCCCATGGCACATACTTTGTGCCAGGAAATTCCCTAGGTGCTGTCATATATTTGTTCAGGTATTCATATGGCTGGTTTCTGTAATGACGAACCCAAATCTCAGAGAAAAAACAAAAATAGAAACATATTTCTTATTCATGTGAAGGTTTTCCACACAGAGATTAAGGGTGTTCATTTCATGACACTCCCAACTTCACAGTCTCCTGGAGCCTTGGAGTCACCTCTGGGACCTGGTTCATCCAGCCTGCTGAGAAGGCAGGAGAGAACAGAAAACTGCCATCAGGTGGTCTTTGCAAATCCAGCCTTGCAGGGGGCACACATCACTGCCGCCGCATTGCACTGGCCGGAACTCACATGTGATCCTGCTGGCTGCAGGAAAAACTGGGACCTGCGACCGACCATATTGTTCGGAAAAGAGAAAAGGTGTTTGATGAGCATGAAGCCGGTCTCTGCGAATGTGCTATAATGTTAGACGAGGAGGTTCCTAATTGTGGAGCATCCCTTCTGGTGCGGCATGATAGACAAGAGGCTGGTGAACTGATACACACCTAAGAATTACGGAGAGTGGTGAGTACTACAGAGGAAAGCACTGGGCAAATGGGATTCAGACGAACAGCAGACAGAAGGGAGCGCTCTAAGGGGGATGAGGAGAAAGAATGTCTTCGGAGATGAAATTTCACCGGAGACCTGAAAGAAGGGAGAGGGCCAACTGTGTGACATCCGGAGGAAAGCTTTCCAGTCAAAGCGCAAAGTCAGGGTCAGAGTTGACTTTCTGTGTTTGAAGCGCAGAAGGAAGGTGAGTCTGGCTGGAGCAGAAGTTCAGCTGTTGACTGAATGGGAGTGGGATGGATGAGAGAAGGGACACAGAGAGGCAGCTTCTGCAGGGCCTGGGGGGTCTTCCCTGATTCCATGTGGAGAGGTTTTGCTGAGCATTTCAGGTATGTTATCTCATTTCACTTTTTCAACAAATCTTAGAAGTGGATATTATTGATTTGCCATAAAGAGATGAGGACATGGAGTCTCATGGAGTTCAGATAACTTCTTCAAGATTACGTAGCTATACCAATAGACAGTGGTAAGGATTAAAGATGGCGGCGTGAGAGGTGAGACAGAGACTTCCTCCTAAAACCGCATCTAACTAATACAACTACTCTTGAAAGAGCAGCAGGAAAGAGGACTGCAACAAACTGCATACACCTGGAGACAAGAGCAGACCTCACTGAAAAGGGTAATGTACTAAAGATGTGACCCTGCGGGATCCAACCCTTTCCCCACCCCAGCTCACTGACAGGAGGAAGAGGAATGGAGCAGGGAGGGAGTGGAGATCTGGGACTGCTGAATACCTAACTCTGGAGATCTGCTCTGGGAGCACAAACCTGCATTTCATGGTGCTTGCATGGTACTCTCGTGAGTAGGGGGTTGGAAAGCTAAGACAGGCAGAATTCCTGGAGAGACTAAGATTCCAGCTGCTTGTGGAAAGCAGGGATCCATATCCAGCTGCTCTGGGACAAAAGAAAGGAGGGCAGTCTGAGAGACTTCCTAACAAAGAAGCGCTTAGCAAGAGGGCTGCTAAAGGGGCAAGGATTGCACAGACCTAACTGCTCAGGAGAAAGGACAGGTAGACAAAATTGTCTGGATGCACTCTGCCCAGCAGGTTGGGAGCTTTCACACTCTTCAGGTGCTCCAGCTCCCTGGCTGCCTACACAGCTCCAAGAACCCCTTCCATGATAGGAAGCCTGCTGTGCCTTTCTCCTGGCCAGCCACACCAGGCTTGCAAACCAGGAAACCCTACCCTGGCATTAGGCCAGCCAGAGGGAAGATCTGTCTACAGCAACTAAAAACGCAAAGCACAGAGGCGTATACCTGTGTGCTCAGCCCACTGGTTCAGGCAGTGGAGACAGGCATAGCATCCAGGAACCAGGAAACAGCTCTTTCCTCCACCCAGGCCCCAATACCACTCCTCTGCAACCCCCGACATTGCTTCAGGGTCTGAGCAGCTCCAGAGAGTAGAGCTTCTGGGCACAAGAGGATGCCATAAACAAATATGAAACACTAAAGGAACCTGGTCCAGAGTAAAATTATTAATACAACTCCTGAGAAGATTTAAATGATATTGACCTCATGACTCTCCCTGAAAGGACGTTCAAAATAAAAATCATTAATATGCTCATGGAGGTCCAGAAAGATAATCAAGAACTCAGGAATAAATTATGGTCGGAGATCTAGTCAAGTCATTGAAGAGCACAATAGATGGTATTAAAAGCAGATTGGATACAGTGGAGGAGACCATAAATGAAGTAGAAACTAGAGAAGAAGAATACAAAGAAGCTGAGGCACAGAGAGAAAAAAGGATCTCTAAGAATGAAAGAATATTGAGAGAACTGTGTGACCAATCCAGACGGAACAATATTCGCATTTTAGGGGTACCAGAAGAAGAAGAGAGAGAAAAAACGATAGAAAGTGTCTTTGAGGAGGTGATTGCTGAAAATTTCCCCAATCTGGGGAAGGAGATAGTGTCTCAGGCCATGGAGGTGTACAGATCTCCCAACACAAGACATACAGTGATTAAAATGGCAAAGATCAAGGATAAGGAGAGACTGTTAAAAGCAGCCAGAGAGAGAAATAAGATCACACACAAAGGAAAGCCCATCAGGCTATCATCAGACTTCTCAGCAGAAACTTTACAGGCCAGAAGGGAGTGGCATAATGTATTTAATGCAATGAAGCAGAAGGGCCTTGAATCAAGATTACTTTATCCAGCAAGATTATCATTTAAATTTGAAGGAGGGATTAAACAATTCCCAGATAAGCAAAAGCTGAGAGAATTTACCTCCCACAAACCATCTCTGCAGTGTATTTGGAGGGACTGCTACAGATGGAAGATAGATGTCACCAAGGTAATAAAACCACAGTAAAGAATGTAGAACAGCTAATTACTAAGAAAATGCAAAATTAAATGAACTATCCCCAAAGTCAATCAAGGGATAGACAAACAGTACAGAATATGATACCTAATACATAAAGAACGGAGGAGGAAGAAAAAGGAGGAGGAAAAAAAAATAAAAGATCCTTTAGACTGTGTTTGTAATAGCATATTAAGTGAGTTAAGTTAGACTTTTAGATAGTAAGGAAGTTAACCTTGAACTGTTGGTAACCACGAATCTGAAGCCTGAAATGCCAATAAGTACATACTTATCCATAATTACCCTAAATGTAAATGGACTGACTGTACCAATCAAAAGACACAGCGTCACTGAATGGATAAAAAAGCAAGACCCATCTATATACTGCCTACAAGAGACCCACTTTAAACCCAAAGACATACATAGACTAAAAGTGAAGGGATGGAAAAAGACATTTCATGCAACTAATATGGAGAAAAAAGCAGGAGTTGCAGTACTTATATCAGACAAAATAGACTGCAAAACAAAGAAAGTCACAAGAGACAAAGAAGGACATTACATAATGATAAAAGGGTCAATCCAACAAGAAGATATAACCATTATAAATATCTATGCGCCCAACACAGGAGCACCAAATATGTGAAACAAATACTAACAGAATTAAAGGGGGAAATAAAATGCAATGCATTCATTCTAGGAGACTTCAACACACCACTCACTCTGAATGACAGATCAAACAGACAGAAAATAAGTAAGGAGACAGAGGCACTGAACAACACATTAGAACAGGTGGACCTAACGAACATCTACAGAACTGTACACCCAAAAGCAGCAGAATACACCTTCTCCTCAAGAGTACATGGAACATTTTCAAAAATAGATCATATACTAGGCCACAAAAAGAGCCTCAGTAAATTTTAAAAGATTGAAATTGTACCAACCAGCTTCTCAGACCACAAATGTATGAAACTAGAAATGAATTACACAAAGAAAATGAAAAATCCCACAAACACATGGAGGCTTAATAACATGCCCCTAAATAACCAATGGATCAATGACCAAATAAAAACAGAGATCAAGCAATATATGGAGACAAATGACAACAATAATTCAACACCACAAAATCTGTGGGACGCAACGAAGGACGGGTTAAGAAGAAAGTATATTGCAATACAGGCCTACCTCAGGAAAGAAGAATAATCCCATAGGAGCAGTCTAAACTCACAATTAACGAAACTAGAAAAAGAAGAACAAATAAGACCCACAGTCAGTAGAAGGAGGGACATAATAAAGATTAGAGCATAAATAAATAAAATTGAGAAAAATAAAACAGTAGAAATGATCAATGAAAGCAAGAGCTGGTTCTTCGAGAAAATAAACAAAATAGATAAACCCGTAGCCAGACTTATCAAGAAAAAAAAGAGTCTATTCACATAAACAGAATCAGAAATGAGAAAGGAAAAATCACTACGACAGCACAGAAATACAAAGAACTATTAGAGAATACTATGAAAAAATATATGCTAACAAACTGGATAACCTAGAAGAAATGGACAACTTTCTAGAAAAATACAACCTTCCAAGGCTGACCCAGAAAGAAACAGAAAATCTCAACAGACCACCAGCAACAAAATTGAAGTGGTAATCAAAAACCTACCTAAGAACAAAATGCCTGGACCAGGTGGCTTCACCACTGAATTTTATCAAACATTTAGTGAAGACCTAATACCCATCCTCCTTAAAGTTTTCCAAAAAGTAGAAGAAGAGCGAATACTTCCAAACTCATTCTATGAGGCCAGCATCACTCTAATACCAAAACCAGGCAAAGACACCACAAAAAAAGAAAACTACAGACCAATATCCCTAATAAACATAGATGCAAAAATACTCAACAAAATATTAGCAAACCAAATTCAAAAAACAATCAAAAGGATCATCCATCATGACCAAGTAGGATTTATTCCAGGGATGCAAGGATGGTTCAACATTCGAAAATCCATCAACATCATCCACCACATTAACAAAAAGAAGGACAAAAACCACATGATCATCTCCATAGATGCTGAAAAAGCATTTGACAAAATTCAACATCCATTCATGATAAAAACTCTCAACAAAATGGGTATAGAGGGCAAGTACCTCAACATAGTAAAGGCCATATATGACAAACCCACAGCCAACATTATACTTAACAGTGAGAACCTGAAAGCTTTTCCTTTAAGATCGGGAGCAAGAGAAGGATGCCCTCTCTCCCCACTTATATTCAACATAGTACTGCAGGTCCTAGCCACAGCAATCAGACAACACAAAGAAATAAAAGCATCCAGATTGGCAGGGAAGAAGTTAAACTGTCCCTCTTTGAAGATGACATGATATTGTACATAAAGAACCCTAAAGAATCTACTCCAAAACTACTAGATCTAATATCTGAATTCAGCAAAGTTGCAGGATACAAAATTAATGTGCAGAAATCTATGGCATTCCTATACACTAAGAATGACCTAGAAGAAAGAGAAATCAGGAAAACAATTCCATTCAAAGTTGCATCAAAAAGAATAAAATACCTAGGAGTAACCTAACCAGGGAAGTGAAAGACCTATACTCTGAAACTACCAGACACTCATGAGAGAAATTAAAGAAGATACCAATAAATTGAAACACATCCTGTGCTCATGGATAGGAAGAATTAATATTGTCAAAATGGTCATCCTGCCTAAAGCAATCTACAGATTCAATGCAATTCCTATTAAAATACCAATAGCATTTTTCAGCGAACTAGAGAAAATCATTCTAAAATTCATATGGAACCACAAAAGACCCCGAATAGCCAAAGCAATCCTGAGAATGAAGAATAAAGCTGGACGGATTATGCTCCTCAACTTCAGGCTTTACTATAAAGTCACAGTACTCAAGACAATTTGGTACTGGCACAACAACAGGCCCATAGACCAATATAACAGACCAGAGAGCCCAGATATAAACCCAACCATATATGGTCAATTAATATATGACAGAGGAGCCATGGACATACAATGGGAAAATGACAGCCTCTTCAACAACTGGTGTTGGCAAACTGGACAGCTACATTCAAGAGAATGAAACTGGATTATTGTTTAACCCAATATACAAAAGTAAACTCGAAATGGATCAAGGACTTTAATGTAAGTCATGAAACCATAAAACTCTTAGAAGACAACAGGGGCAAAAATCTCCTGAATATAAGCATGAGCAACTTCCTCCTGAATGCATCTCCTCGAGCAAGGGAAACAAAAGCAAAAATGAACACATGGGACTACATCAAACTGAAAAGTTTCTATACGGCAAAGGACACCATCAACAGAACAAAAAGGCATCCTACAGTATGGGAGAATATATTTGTAAATGACATATCTGTCAAGGGGTTAACATCCAAAATATATAAGGAACTTACATGCCTCATTGTCCAAAAAGCAAATGACCTGATTGAAAAGTGGGCAGAGAATATGAAGAGACAGTTCTCCAGAGAAGAAATTCAGATGGCCAACAGATACATGAAATGATGCTCCACATCAATAACCATCAGGGAAATGCAAATTGAAGCCACAATGAGGTATCACCTCACTCCAGTAAAGCTGGCCACCATCCAAAAGACTAAGAACAACAGATGCTGGTGAGGATGTGGAGAAAGGGGAACCCTCCTACTCTGCTGGTGGGAATGTAAGCTAGTTCAACCATGTGGAAAGGAATATGGAGGTTCCTCAAAAAACTAAAACTACAAATGCCATTTGACCCGGAATCCCTCTCCTTGGAATTTACCCAAAGAATACAATTTCTCTGATTCAAAAAGACATATGCACCCCTATGTTTATTGCAGCACGTTTTACAATAGACAAGATGTGGAAGCAACCTAGTTGTCCATTGGTGGATGAATGGATAAAGAAGATGTGGTACATATACACAATGGAATACTATTCAGCCATAAAAGGAAACTAACCCTGCCATTTGCAACAACATGGATGGAGCTGGAGGATATTGTGCTCAGTGAAATAAGCCAGGCGGAGAAGGACAAGTGCCAAATGATTTCCCTCCTTTGTGGAATATAACAACGCAGCAAAACTGAAGGGACAAAATAGCAGCAGACTCAGGAACTCCAGGAAGGAACTAGTGGTTGCCAAAGGGGAGGGGTGTGAGAGGGTGGTTGGGGAAGTTGGGAGAGGGGGATTGTGGGGTATTATGTTTGGTACACATGGTGTGGGGGATCACGGGGAAAACAGTGTAGCACAGGGAAGGCAAACAGTGAATCTGAGGCATCTTACTACACGGATGGACAGTGACTGCATTGGAGTACGAGTGGGGACTTGATAGTGTGGGTGAATGTAGTAACCACATTGTTTTTTCATGTGAAACCTTCATAAGAGTGTATATTAATGATACCTTAATAAAAAAAAAGATCACATAGCTATACATGGAGAACATAGGCAGTGATTCTGTAACATCTTTCTATGTTGACAGAGAGTAACCTCACTAGTTGGGGGGAGGATATAATAATGTGGGTAACTATTGAACTGCTGTGTTGTATACTTGAAACCAATATATGATTGTGTATCAACTATACTGCAATAAAAAAAAATCACATGGCTGTTGAGGAAGAGGAGTCAGATTCACACCTGGGCTGACTCCAAAGCCCTGCTTCTAACCACGATGGAGCTGTGCTGTCAACCAAGTTCTTTAGTCAATACTGAGGACTTGTTTTCTATTCCTTCATCAAATGATACAAAAGAATGTGCTCGGACTTCTTAAAATTCTGACAACTCGAAACCACTGAGACTGGTCCGATGTATACTTAGCAAGAAGATATTTAAAATATTCTTCATTTGAAATTTTTTCTCAAATAAATATGCTTTGTTCTTTTATTAAGAATTTTAGTCACATTTTTCGTCAGTCATGAAGTTTTGATGATGTAAGGACATTTGTGAGACAAATGCAAATCATTTTATACAGTAATACTACTCTCAGCTACTCCCCTCTCCCAAAATGTACACTGACCTTATTCCAGATTTAACTCACAGATTCTCCAACTCATTTTTGGTAACCAACGGGCCCCCTTTGAACTACCATTTAGCTTGCCAAGTTTATATTTGTTCACAGTGCTGCCACCTACACTCCCATCTCTATTTTCTTGACACCTAGCTTTCCTTAGACATATTTACCTAATTTAGAACTTCTTCTGATGCATAAATTAGTAGATTAAATCACTGCCAGTCTAGTAAAAAGCTAGCCCCCTGGAAATCCTCCATCAGTTAAGGATGAAAGATAACATGGAGTTTTATTCTAACAATATCATTCATTTTTTCCTTCAGTTCCTTCTTTTTCAGTTTTATTTTTCTCATGACATGTTTTCTCTAAGGAGGACAGATACAAGCTGTCTCTTGAATCAGGATTACAAAAGTAGTTCAACATGAGACATGTACGTATGGAAGAGTTGTCCCCTGATTAATTGTCCATAAATGATGTGAGATTAACAGAGAACAAGGAATCCTGCCATGTGTTCCCATATATGCAAAGTTGCTTCTTGGCAAGGCTAGTTGATAAACGTTGAAATTATCATATGATATGTACATGTAGGCACAGAAAGTCTCCCTTTTGTTCCTCCTTAATCTACTAATGCATGAAAAATCCAAAAGATCAAAAAATTATTTTTTCCTTTAAGGATAGGGAGAACTCTGTCATCATTTATAGAGGAATACTCAGCTATAAACACCCCACTGGGCTGAAAGAAATTAAATAATATTTTTTAGAAGAAAACTACAGGCATTTAGAGCAGGTAATCTCTATGAACATAGTACGTTCACCTTACCATCTTCTTTCCTATGATCTCTTGTAAAGTGAACACAGTGCAATGAGCACTGAATATAGTGTCAGCAGACCTAAGTTTGTGCCTGGACTCTGCCATTTATTTGCTTGCTGATTCTGGGCACATCATTAGTAAATTTTGGCTTGGTATTCTTTGCTGCAAAGTATGATAATGTAGGTGAAAGTAACTTAGTAAATATTCAATGTTATATTGATGGGAAAATGTTAACATCATTAGACTCAAATTTTTTGGATTCAACCTCGCATCCTGACACTGAATCTGTCTTATTCTTTTTGCAAAATTTCTCCATCATGCCTGGACCTTCCTAACTTGTAAGCTTTCTCTTATTTTGCTTCATTCAAAGCTTTCCCTAAACTTCCTCCAGGATCAAGGAAGCACCTTTTAAGTGTAGACAGAATCATAGATTCATTCATCCATGCATTCCTGTGGCAAATGGCAACTCTCCTTTGTGCCTCCTCCATCCCTATCCTTACTCCTCCATTCTTCCTGATTCCTTTTGTCCCTACTTTTCCCTTTTTCCAGGCAAATACAATCTTATTATTCCCTTGGACTTAATGAATTTTAAGACTCTTTGAATCAAATGATACTCCTCTTCTGGAAACAAAGGGAGTCATTTAATATTCCCTTAATTTTCAACTCAGTGGAAATATCACTTCCTCCAGGAGGTCCTTCCTGACACCATCCTCTTCTGTACTGAAACATTGCTACAGGTTTGTAATTATATAGTATATGATTGCATGATATTATATATAATTTGTTTTTGTGGGGAAATGTGTTTGAATTACAAAGTGATTACAATTATCTTTTTAAAATACAGGTTTTTCTCATTGAGAATGGCTTATATATTCAGTCATTCATGTATTCATTTTCTTTGACAAATATATTATTGAGCATCTGCCATGTGCTACATGTTGGTCCAGATGCCTGGGGTACAGAAATGAAGATGAATTTGCTTAAGGAACTCATGCTTTAAGGGCCTAGGAGACACACACAGATCATTAGACTCACAAGGCAAGCATCTTTGGAAAGGGCCATGGAAGCACCCAAATGATATGCTGCCTTTGCTTTCTAACTGTGGGTAAAGTGAAGATTCCCATGGCCAGGATTCTCACCTGGCCCTAGTTGGCTAGCTCACTACACACATGTGGGCAATACATTGATGTTGTATCTCTATAAAGAGCCCTGCCCAGTGCTCTGGGCAACATGGTGGCACAGCTGCAAGACTGCAGGAGAGGAGAGACTGGAGCGGTGGCAGCGCCAAGGATAGAAACTGAGACGGCTGCATGGGCAGAGAGGCCCAGAGGCAAAGACCAGCTTGCTGCATGCAGACTCGTTCTGAGTGGACAGGATTCTAGTGATTGACCTGCCACCATGGGAAGAAAGTTGGGTATAAACCCTTTCACCCCAAGAACGTTCCGTTGTCATTCCTCAGTGTCATTGAATCCATAGTGAACTTGCCTGGGGCTGAAACCCATTGGCAAGACACTGAAGGTGACTTTACAGAAGAAAGGACACTTTAGCAGAATCTGGGGAAATTGAGAGTCCACTATATGTATGGGAAGTCACGAAAACAGACAAAATCACAAGGCAAAGGCCTACTTCTTTACACATCATCAGCCTCCTGGGCTGAAATTAATCTACAACATTAGAGAATTGGTTTAGATGAGTTTTCATGTATCTCTCCTAATTCTGTGCTCCTGGTTTTTTTTTCTTAATAATTTATTTTGGTATCATTAATCTACAATTACATGTGCAATATTGCTTATTAAACTACCCCCTTCATTAGGCCCCCCCACCAACCCCATTACAGTTACAGTCCATCAGCATAGTGAGATGCTATAGAATCACTACTTGGCTTCTGTGAGTTGTACAGCCCTCCCCGTGCCCCCCCAATATTACATCTGCAAATCATAATGCCCCTTTTTCCCCCTTGTCCCTCCCTTCCCACCCATCCTCCACAGTCCCTTTCCCTTTGGTAACTCTTAGTCCATTCTTGGGTTCTGTGAGTCGGCTGCTGTTTTCTTCCTTCAGGTCTTTTTCTTTGTTCTTATATTCCACATATGAGTGAAATCACTTGATATTTGTCTTTTTCGGCTTGGCTTATTTCACTGAGCATAATACCCTCTAGCTCCATCCATGTTGTTGCAAATGGTAGGATTTGTTTTCTTCTTGTGGCTGAATAATATTCCATTGTGCATATGTACCACCTCTTCTTTATCCATTCAACTACTGATGGACACTTAGGTTGCTTCCGTTTCTTGGCTATTGCAAATAGTGCTGCGATAAACATGGAGGTGCATCTGTCTTTTTCAAACTGGGCTGCTTCATTCTTAGGGTAATTTTTCTAGGAGTGGGATTCCTGGGTCAAATGGTATTTCTATTTTGAGTTTTTTGAGGAACCTCCATACTGCTTTCCACAATGGTTGAACTAATTTGCATTCCCACCAGCAGTGTAGGAGGGTTCCCTTTTCTCCACATCCTCGCCAACATTTGTTGTTGTTTGTGTTTTGGATGTTGGCCATCCTCACTGGTGTGAGGTGATATCTCATTGTGGTTTTAATCTGCATTTCTCTGATGATTAGCGATGTGGAGCATCTTTTCATGTGCCTGTTGGCCATCTGAATTTCTTCTTTGGAGCAGTGTCTATTCATGTCCTCTGCCCATTTCTTAATTGTATTTATTTGCTTTTTGTTTGTTAAGGTGCATGAGTTCTTTATACATTTTGGATGTCAACCCCTTTTTGGATATGTCATTTATGAGTGTTTTCTCCCATACTGTAGGATGTCTTTTTATTCTACTGATGGTGTCCTTTGCTGTACAGAAGTTTCTCAGCTTGATATGGTCCCACTTGTTCATTTTTGCTTTTGTTTCCCTTGCCTGGGGAGATATGTTCATGAAGAAGTCACTCATGTTTACATCCAAGAGATTTTTGCCTATGTTTTTTTCTAAGAGTTTTATAGTTTCATGACTTACATTCAGGTCTTTGATCCACCTTGAGTTTACCTTTGTGTATGGGGTTAGACAGTAGTCCACTTTCATTCTCTTACATGTAGCTCTCTAGTTTTTACAACACCATTCCCCGTTTTATTCCTCCTTCTCAGGATTCCTTTGGCTATTTGGGGTCTTTTGTGGTTCCATATGAATTTTAGAATTATTTGTTCCAGTTCATTGAAGAAAGTTGTTGGTATTTTGATAGGGATTGCGTTGAATCTGTAGATTGCTTTAGGTAGTATAGCCATTTTGACGATATTTATTCTTCCTAGCCAAGAGCATGGGATGCATTTCCATTTGTTAGTGTCCTCTTTAATTTCTCTTAGGAGTGTCTTGTAGTTTTCAGAGTACAGGTCTTTCACTTCCTTCGTTAGGTTTATTCCTAGGTATTTTATTCTTTTGATGCAATTGTGAATGGAATTGTTTTTCTGATTTCTCTTTCTGTTAGTTCATCATTAGTGTATAGGAAAGCAACAGATTTCTGTGTGTTAATTTTGTATCCTGCAACTTTGCTGAATTCAGATATTAGTTCTAGTAGTTTTGGAATGGAATCTTTAGGGTTTTTTATATACAGTTTCATGTCATGTGCAAATAGTGACAATTTGACTTCTTCTTTACCAATCTGGATGGCTTGTTAGTCTTTGTTTTGTCTGATTGCTGTAGCTAGGACCTCCAGTACTATGTTGAATAACAGTGGAGAGAGTGGGCATCCCTGTCTTGTTCCCGATCTTAGATGAAAAGCTTTCAGTGTCTCGCTGTTAAGTATGATGTTAGCTGTGGGTTTGTCATATATAGCCTTTATGATATTGAGGTACTTGCCGTCTATACCCATTTTGTTGAGAGTTTTAATCAGGAATGGATGCTGAATTTTGTCAAATGCTTTTTCAGCATCTATGGAGATGATCATGTGGTTTTTGTTCTTCTTTTTGTTGATGTGGTGGATGATGTTGATGCATTTTCGAATGTTGTACCATCCTTGCATCCCTGGGATGAATCCCACTTGATCATGGTGTATGATCCTCTTGATGTATTTTTGAATTCGGTTTGCTAATATTTTGTTGAGTATTTTGCATCTACGTTCATCAGGGATATTGGTCTGTAATTTTCTTTTTTAGTGAGGTCTTTTCCCGGTTTTGGTATTAGAGTGATGCTGGCTTCATAGAATGAGTTTGGAAGTATTCCCTCCTCTTCTATTTTTTGGAAAACTTTAAGGAGAATGGGTGTTATTTCTTCTCTATATGTCTGGTAGAATTCAGAGGTGAATCCATCTGGTGCGGGGGTTTTATTCTTGGGTAGTTTTTTGATTACTGCTTCAATTTCGTTGCTGGTGATTGGTCTGTTTAGTTTTTCTGTTTCTTGTTTGGTCAGTCTTGGAAGGTTGTATTTTTCTAAGAAGTTGTCCATTTCTTCTAGGTTTTCTAGCTTGTTAGCATATAGATTCTCATAATATTCTCTTATAATTCTTTGTATTTCTGTGGGGTCCGTCGTTATTTTTCCTTTCTCATTTCTGATTCCGTTTATGTGTGTAGATTCTCTTTTTCTCTTAATGCGTCTGGCTAGGGGTTTATCTATTTTGTTTATTTTTTCAAAGAACCAGCTCTTGGTTTCATTGATTTTTTCTATTGTTTTATTCTTCTCAATTTTATTTATTTCTTCTCTAATCTTTATTATGTCCCTCCTTCTGGTGACTTTGGGCCTCATTTGTTCTTCTTTCTCCAATTTCAGTAATTGTGTCTTTAGACTATTCATTTGGGAATGTTCTTCCTTCTTTAAATAGGCCTGGATTGCAATATACTTTATTCTTAGAACTGCCTTTGCTGAGTCCCACAGAAGTTGTGGCTTTGTGTTGTTGTTGTCATTAGTCTCCATATATTCTTTGATTTCTGTTTTGATTTGATCGTTAACCCATTGATTAATTAGGAGAATGTTGTTAAATCTGCATGTATTTGTGAACTTTTTGTTTTCTTTCTAAAATTTATCTCTAGTTTTATACCTTTGTGATCTGCGAAGTTGGTTGGTAGAATTTCAATATTTTTAATTTACTGAGGTTCTTTTTGTGGCCTAGTATGTGGTCTATTCTGGAAAATATTCCATGTGCACTTGAGAAAAATGTGTATCCTGTTGCTTTTGGGTGTAGAGTTCTGTAGATGTCTGTTAGGTCCATCTTTTCTAGTGTGTTGTTCAGTCCCTCTGTCTTTACTTATTTTCTGTCTGGTTGATCTGTCCTTTGGAGTGAGTGGTGTGTTGAAGTCTCCTAAAATGAATGCATTCCTTTCTATTTCCTCTTTTAATTCTGTTAGTATTTGTTTCACATAGCTGGCACTCCTGTGTTGGGTGCATATATATTTATAGTGGTTATATCCCCTTGTTGGACTGACCCCTTTATCATTATGTAATGTCCTTCTTTATCTCTTGCTACTTTCTTCGTTTTAAAGTCTATTTTGTCTGATACAAGTACTGCAACATCTGCTTTTTTCTCTTTGTTGTTTGCATGAAATATCTTTTTCCATCCCTTCACTTTTAATCTGTGTATATCTTTGGGTTTGAGGTGAGTCTCTTGTAAGCAGCATATAAATGGGTCTTGCTTTTTTATCCATTCTATTACTCTTTGTCTTTTTATTGGTGCAGTCATTCCATTTACATTTAGGGTGATTATCGATAGATATGTACTTATTACCATTGCTGGCTTTAGATTTGTGTTTACCAAATGTTCAAGGGTTGCTTCTTTACTATCTGACAATCTAACTTAACTTTCTTGTTAAGTTATTGTAAGTACAGTGTGATGTTTCTTTATTTCTCTCCCTTCTTATTCTTCCTCCTCCATTCTTTATATACTAGGTGTTTTATTCTTTGCCTTTAGTTAGTATTTGGATGGTCTTCTTTCTTTGCTATGATTTCATTTTCTCTGGTGACATCTTTTTCGCCTTAGGGGTGCTTCCCTCTAGAGCAGTCTGTTTAAGATATCCTGTAGTGGTGGTTTATGAGAGGCAAACTCTCTCAACTTTCGTTTGCCTGGAAATTGTTTAATCTCTCCATCATATTTAAATGATAATCGTGCTGGATACAATATTCTTGGTTCAAGGCCCTTCTGTTTCATAACATTAAATATATCATGCCATTCTCTTCTGGCCTGTAAGGTTTCTGTTGAGAAGTCTGATAGTCTGATGGGTTTTCCTTTGTAGGTGATCTTTTTTCTCTCTCTATCTGCCTTTAATACTCTGTCTTTATCTTTGATCTTTGCCATTTTAATTATTATGTGTCTTGGTGTTGTCTTCCTTGGGTCTCTTGTGTTGTGATATCTGTGGGCTTCCGTGGACTGCGATACTATTTCCTTCCCCAGCAAGGGGAAGTTTTCAGCAATTATTTCTTCAAAGACACTTTCTATTCCTTTTTCTCTCTGTTCTTCCTCTGGTACTCCTATAATGCGAATATTGTTCCATTTGGATTGGTCACACAGTTCTCTTAATATTCTTTCATTCCTAGAGATCCTTTTATCTCTCTCTGCCTCAGCTTCTCTGTATTCCTGTTCTCTGATTTCTATTCCATTAACAGTGTCTTGAATCTCATCCAGTCTGCTGCTAAGCCCGTTGATCGCTTGTCTGATTTCTGCGTTGTCTTTCCTCACTTCCCTCACTTCCTCCCTCAGCTCTTGCATATTTCTCTGTAGATCCACCAGTATGGTTATGACTTTTGTTCTGAATTTTTTTTCAGGGAAGTTGTGCATTTCCATCCCTTTAGGTTCCGTCTCTGGTATTGTCTGGGTCTGGGTAAGTTTTGTTTGTACCATATTCCTTTGTCTTTTCATGGTGATAGAAGTGGTCGCTGGTAGGTGCCACGTATGTCAGATGGGCTCTTTAAGACTTTTAAAAAGAAAAAAAGAAAAAGAAAGAAAGAAAAGAGAGAAAAAGGAAGAAAGAAAGAAAGAAAAAAGACAAGAAAAGAGAAAAAAAAAACTCGCCGGGAGTAGATTCTGCGGGTATGCTGTAGGTGGCGCTGTTGCTCCACTATTTCGCAGCTGCAGCCGCAGCCATGCCACTCCACAGGGCCCTTTGTAGCTCTGTCCGGGCCAGAAACGAATGGGAGGCTGCTGATCTATGTGGAAGTTTCAGTAGGGCTACTTTTTCCTAGTCACCAACCAAGGGGTCTGAAATTCCCCAGGACTCCCAGCCTGCTGGGCTGAGTGTGCTGGGACGATCCTGCTCTTCCGTTGGGCCCCTATCTCTTTAAGACCCCTAAAAAAAAAACTCGCTCTTTTCTTTTGCCCTGGGAGCCGGCTGCGAGGACCTGGGTGCATTCCCAGGCTCAGATCCTGCACCCTTGTCCCTCCAATCTCTGATATACCACGCGATGTGTGTCAGTGCTCCCAGCGCAGATCACCAGGGCTGATTATTTCGTGGGCCTGTACTTCCACTCCCTCCAGGCTCTGAATCATCTCCTCCTGCTGGTGCGCTGGGTGGGCGAGTGCTCGGTTCCCCCCGGGTCGCGGCTGCATATCTTACCCACCTCATGGGGTGCAGAGTCCTCTCAGGTGTAGCTGCAGGCTTGGTGCTATCCTGTATCTTCTGGTCTCTCTTTTAGGAATAGTTGTTGTATTTTCATAAATATATATGGTTTGGGGAGGAGATTTTCGCCGCACTGCTCACGCCGCCATCTTCCTGGAAGTCGCTCCTGGGTTTTTGACAGTGTTTTGAGTATCTTCACTGTGCAATATAATGTGCTGATATCTGTGGAGAAAATGCTAGCTTTATTCTCAATCAGTTTACCCTGTGGTTAGACATGATAAAGAGGTTTCACCTGTTCAGCTAGCCAACATCAGGAGTTCTTGAAGTGCTGTATTGAGAAGGTTGTAAGATCAAATGTAGATTCATTGCAACAAGAGCTGTGATTGATTACTGATGTCTGTCCTGATAATGGGAAGGAGTAAAGCAATGTAAATCATTTTTTTTTCCTCTTAGAGCTTAAATTTAATAAGTTACCGAAAACCTTATGAAAATAAAAAGTTAAAGTGATGAATTAAAAAAAAAAACAAGAGTAAAGCCTGAGTGTCATTTTATGAGTATTAGTTTTATTAAGGAAAAATCCTCATTTTTAATATTCTTTTACCAACTAGTCCAATGTCTCTAGACAATATAAGTGATTTTGCATTTTGGGGATGCAAAGAGAAACTCAGTTTAATAGTCCCTGGGCAAATTAGATTTCATATGCTCTCCTAACAGCCTGTTTTCTATTACAACACCCCTCAGGTGTGTCCCCCCATCACAGTGTATGCTCTTTTGGGCAGGAACCCCTGAGTCAGTATGCTGAACCCTGTATCCTCAGCAGCTAGCACAGAAGATATTCCAATGTAACTGCTGAACAGAGGTATTTAATATGTAACTGTTGCCTGAGTGCTGAGTGAAAAATGGAAAGTACCCCAGCATAGTTTGTGTAACTTTTCAGCTATCTAGGTAGATACAGAAATGATCACATGTGCAGATCCTAAAGAAGATGTGAAAGAATGTCAGAGAGTCAACTGAAACCAACAGTGTGTGAGGAAGGGAAGTTAGAGGTGATGTTATTTCAGAAATAAAACTTTATGAATCTTGCATATAACCAAATAACAAGCTAGCTTTTCATTTACACAATGGAAATGAACATTAAAGTATTCATAAAGACTAGTAGAGAAAGTTATTCTGATGAAGTTTTAAATGCAAAGAATGAATATATTTTATAGATTATCCCAGCATGGAACAGATTTTGATGAATACAGTGTAGACCATGGGCACAGAATTCATTTATGCAGATTCTTATGGCACAGCCCATTGGAGTTCTTGAAATACATTTAGCCCATGTTTAATAAAAGCTCCAAAAATTCGTGATTTTCTTTTGTGTCTCTATCTTTCCATTTTTCTTGTAACCTATTTATACAAGACAGGCTATTCGTATTGTTGAGTGTAACTTTGAGAGAAATTTCATTATTCATTAAATTTTTTAGAGAAATGTTTCCATTCTAGGAAGTGTTCCCTTCCAGCTAAACCTTACAATCTTTTAAAATTAGAGACCCATTTTTGTCCTCACCAAGGCAATGACCCTCCTATTTAAGCTAACATTATAGATCAAAATATGGATTATAAAATTTTGCATAAATGTGAAAACTTCACTTTAAATGCTTAGTAGTTATGAAGTCAGCCTCTTCATCTTCAAGCTATAGCACATTATTTTAAAATTCTATTGCAATTGCTTTTCAGGAAGTCTTTTCTTATTTTATTTTTCTATCACAAGTTAGCATTTCAGAGGCGCAATTTGTGACTTTGTAAGGAAGCTGTTCTTGGATGTCTTGCTACAGGGTAGAATTATCAAGGATGAGGGTCCTTTATCACTTCCAGGCATAAACACCTGAAGATGGTTGGAAGACCAGCCTCATTCTGAACTCAAACATAGAAATGTTCTTGTTATTTGACTATTGCTCAGATATCTAAACCTACCTATTGTAATTATAAAATTATATTAGTAACCTGATTAAAAAACAATGACAATCACACCTTCCAGAATTCCTTCTTACTTCAGTGTTTTGTGTATTTTTTCTTAGCTAATCTGGCGTTGACCTTTGAGAGTTCACAGGCAATATCTGATAATGTGCAAAAAGACAATGGAGCTTCCTTGACTTATGGAATTACACTCCAATAAACCCATCATAAATTGAAAATACCATAAGTCGAAAGTGCACTTAGTACATCTGTGGGGAAGTTGGGGTTCCTATGGCAAGTGTCCTCACTGAACTTAAACCACTTGATGATGTAACTGGCCTGTTGCTAGGCTACTGCTTCCACACCCATAGGCAATAAGCTATTATTGCGCTGTGTAGAGAGTTCAACCCAGTGCTCTGGGTGGAGGCAGAGACACTAGTGCTTGACCTACTGCCAGGAAAACAAGCCAGGTAATAAACCTTTTCATCCCAAGAACATTCAACTGTCATTTCTTTGGTCATACTGAATCCATAGCAAACTGGCCTGGGGCTGAAACCCATTAACAAGACAACATCTAACCTCCCAGATATCCTAATTTACTTAACCCAGCCTATGTTAAATGTGCTTAGAACACTTGCATTAGCCTACAGTTGGGCAACATTCTGTAACACAATACTTTGAGTAAAGTATTGACTAGCTTATGTAATTGACTATTGTACTGAAAGTGAAAAACAGAATGGTTGTAAATGGGTTGCTTGACCCCCAGGACTGGCTGCCGCTGCCCAGCATCATAAGGAAGGACTGCATTGCTTATGCTATCCCAGGAAAAGGTCAAAATTTCAAGTTCAAAGTATTACTGAACGTGTGGGCTTTTGCACCATTGTAAAGTGGAGAAATTTTAGGTTGAACCATCATTAGTTGGGGACCATGTGTAATGTGAAAGATTGCTAGAGAGACATAATTAACATGAAAAGATGTGAATAAGTGAGTAACTCATTATCTAATACTCCCTTCCAGGATTTAAAGCCTGAACACTATTGGATAGAGATAAGGTAGTTCCTAAGCTTGGCTCTACTTGAGGAATTTGACTGCCAGACGATTGCATATATTTCTTTATGAAGAAACTTTTAAGCTATTTTTTAAACATAAAAATGGTCTAGAAGTCTACTTGCCCATGAAGTTCAGATGATTATATATAACGAGGATTTTTCCTCTGCAGAGTAAATAACCTCCTTCCCATGTGTATATTGATATAAACTCTCGGTGCATTTGTTTTATGATTTAGCACAGATGGTTTCTCCCTTGTTTGAGGCTGAAAAATGGATTTCCTTTGGCTCCCCTGGAGTTCTTTTCCTTTGATGGTTAGAGAGTAGATGTTAGCTTTTCCTGAAAATCACACTTAAAGAAAAGTATTGCTATGCCTTTAAAATGCTTTTTTTAATTTGTGTATATTTCAAAAAGAAATGTACTGTAGTAGTGTCTGTTGTTAGCACACATTAGAATTTATGTTCTCATGATAACAAATCCCAAAGAGTCATAGAAAACCAGATTTTAAGAGAAATCACATGGAAATCTATTATACTGAGACAAGTGCTTGGCATTTATTGTGCTCTTTATTTTACATATTTTATTAGTGTCAGTATAAGATTCAAAAGCATATTACTTTATTTGTTTATCATATTTAGAGGTAAAAATTTAATCAGACTACATAGGCTATAGTCTGAAGATCTTTTGTGGTATGGTAAAGAAGATTTAAATATTTCTTTCTCTATTTAATCTAAGCTATTCAGAATTGCTACATATGTTTCTAGGTCAGTATCATTTAGTCTGGCAAAAATGCTTTGTATTTACTAAACCATTTAAAGTCATTAGTTCATAATTATCAAAACCATGAGGTACACAGTGTTATGTTCCCTAATGTGATAAATGTAAAGAAAGGGGCATGGCTTTCCTTAGATGACCCAGGATTTGGGGGAAGGGAATTAAAGAGATATTAGGTCAGAGTTTTCTTCTTTATTTGCTTGTTTTTGTTTTGTTTTGGGGGCAATTTTGTCTTCTGAGGCATGGCATTGAAGAGAGCTCCTCATTCTTGTACTGTGAATTTCCAAATGGGAGCATTCTCTGCTTGGACCCATTTTGTCTGAGTTGAACCTTATGATAAGAGCAGGAGTAGCAGCTAACATTTATTGTGTGAGTTATATTTGTCAGGTAACAAAACTCTTTCAACATGACTTCATTTAATTATATTAATTATCCATGAGATAGAGGCTATTGTTATCAGCATTTTATAGATGAAGAAAATTAGGTTTAAAGCTTGGAAATGGACCCAGTGTCAGGAAACTGATAGATATTATAGGCTTGCTAACATCGGATGATATGCTTTTCGCCAATATACTGTGTCATGAGAAGAATCCAGCTGAATAGGAAAACCAGAATAAACCCCACCATTAATCAGGATATTGTAAAAGCCCTGTTCTAATTCTCTAAATTACTGTTGGACAAATATAATTGAGCTTCAAAAATAATTTATCAGATTAAGATCCTACATTGTAATTTAATCCTTTTGGGGTTTGGTATTGCTATGAGCACAGAGCTGTTATAAAAAAAAAAGTCGGGCTTCACAAATCCAATGAATTAGTAGTTCTAATTTGCTATCTACCAAATTCGCATACCTACCAAAGAAAACTAAGCATACAAAGATTCTGACTTTCGTATATGGATCTTGGCCAAACTCATTTCCTCCTGGGGCCAGTGTGTTTGCAGATGTCCTTTAACCGTGGCATGGGCTAATTTTCCTCCATGCTTCTGTACCTTGTTCCTTCCAGCCCCATTCTTCTGATCCCTCATGCCCTGCTTGCCACCACTTCAGCTCCTGTTCATGTTTTCTTCCATCTGTTCACTATCCCTGAAAAGCTTTGCAAATCTTTAATGGTTCCAAGGGCAACTGATATGTGTTGGGGCAGGGTCTATAAGGAGTCAATAAGAATTTTAAAGCCAACTTTAGAAATGCTGTAATTCAGTGGCAGGGTGAGTGAGTGTTGTAAATTGAAAAGCTGTGCTGCAGATTAAAACTAAATCAATATATGCTAAATAATTGGATGTCTGTATTCTTCATGCAGCTTTGTCAACCTCCTTTGTCCTTTGTATAAATCTTCCACACATTTGCTCTGCACAAATATGCATCTAAGTCTCTTTCTCGGCCGCCTTTAAAATTTTGGATTTGCAGCACCTCTGCTCATTTTATTAAGGAAAAAAAATCTTTGTAAAGAAATGTCAACTATCAATAGAAAGTAATGAGATTTTCCCAACATGATACACTGGGGCTTTTTTTTTCCGCCGTAAGTTGCTCATAAGCCACACATACTGTCCTTTCCAAGTTGGGTTGAATTTTATTTGCATTTACTCTGTCACAGATGAACTCTATCTGATTTGAAAATAAAAAATCCCAAATGGACTTCCTGTGTAAAGTATATTGAAAGTCCAAAAATCAAAGACAATACTTCAAATTAAGAATAATGAAAAAAATCATGTTTAATACATCTGATCATTATTGAAGTAACAATCTCCATTGGTTCCATCTGGAGTTGGCAGGGAGAAGAGCACACACAGACAGTTAAAAGGAAGCCACCTTCATTCATAGGATAGCGCACAGCCCTGGCATTTGGTTTTACACTCCCTATTGCTTTCTTTCTTGTGAACATTCCTGCCACTCACATGTAAACTAACCAACTAATCTGCACATAGTTATTGATAATGATTATAGAGTTGAAAACACAAAGCATTAACCAAACTCTAATCTCTCTGAACAGCCTGATTCCTTGAAGTAAGAGCAAAGTGGCCATATTTCTGAGGGACTGTTGTTCTCATCATCTGCACATCCTTTAAATGTTTCCCACAAATGTCTCGCACCACCTTTCCCATGTCCAGATGACGAACATATGTTCCTGTGTTTTTTTAAAGCAAGATTTCCATTGATCTTAAAACCCTGAATAAATAAAGAAAACCTGGAAAACATGGAAGTAGAAAGGCCATGATCTATGTAGGGAATGTTGTAGTGTAGGAATCTCAAGATTTCCCCCATTTGGGGTCCTAAGGTATTTAACCTGCTTTTGTTGATCAGTGTAATAAAAGATGCGACTGTAACTACATAAATAGTTTTGCATAAATTGTATGCCCTTCTCATTAAACTAAGCCTGGCTTTTAAACAGTGATTAGCCATTGGCAACTTTGATTGACAGATATAACACGTAGATAAGCTATTGGGATCATGATAGGCACATGATGAAAGAGCTGTTCTGTCTTTCAACATCATCATTCATCATAGATGGCTGTACCTACCACCATCTTCTCTTTACTCATGAGATGAATGGGAAAGTGGCTATCAAAACATTATTTTATTTCATTTATTCAATAAATGCTTGTGGTCTTTGTAGGATATTGGGGTATAAGCTGAAGGATAAGTAAAACACCATCTCTCCCAGTGGGCATTCACATTCTAGTGGAGGAGCAAAGCATATTAGAAACAAATAGCAACATTCAATACAATATAATAGCTGGCAGAAAAGAGATAGCTACCTAGTGCAATGGAAACTCCAAGGAGAACGTGGGGGGAGAAGCTGGAAAGGAAGAAGAGATCTTCCTAAACTTGACTCAACTCCCCAGGTCCAAGCACTGAGAACCTAAAAACTTACTCTGCTCCTTCCTGCACAGGTCCTGGGTCACCTCATATCAACTAGAATAAGAAACTCAGCTCCATTGATTTCCTTGAAAATGTCCAGTCGCACTGCTTCTCTGACCTTGAATAAATTCACTGAATATTTCATGACCCCAGAGTGGGGATAATAGATGCTCACAGTCTTCCCGCATCTTCCTAGCTTGAACCACCACTCATTCTTTCTTTTTACACCCTGACATTAAAGAATGTCTCTCCTAGATGTTTTAAGAGTGCTCAAATCTTTAAAAAATTTTGGCAGCAGCCTCCATTCACTCCATCACAACAGACTCACTTAGTCCATCCGGATTTACTAGAATATCTTCGAAGCAAAGACAGTTCTCCTTCAAGTAGGAATTGTCATTACAACTGTGAAAGAGTGACACTTGTATAACACAAAGAAAGCTTCACTGAGATGATGAAAACTTAGCTGAATTAATGAATGACCTGGGGCATTCCTAAATAAATAAGATTAGGGCATGTTTATTGAGTGCCAGGCACTGTTCTAAGCATGTGAAGGATAGTAGCTCATTGCATTTAGCAGAAAACCTGAGTTTTAGTACTAGTCCTGTTCCTGATTTTACTGAAAGCAGGAAGAGATAAAGCGCAAAGAGTTGTAAAGCCAACAGACCCAAGTTCTACAGATGATAAAAGGCAAACTGGCATTCAAACCCAGAGGTTAACTGGAGCCTGTACTTTTAAAGAGTATATTGTATTACAAAAGAAGCAGGCACTGAAGAGCATACTGAGTCTGTCAAAGCACTCTAGGTGTCAGTTGGAAAGATGTAAGAGACACTCAAAATAATAACAAATTAAGCAATTTATGAATATGTTCCATGACATAGAAAAGTCTAAGAATAACTGAAGTTAACACCATCACCTGTCACATCCCATGGCTAGAATTTGGTCATATGGCAACACTTACTTATAAAGAGAGGCTACAAAATGAAGTTTTTATCTTAATGACCATGTACGAACAAAAGTCTAATACTATGTAAAAAGAGAAGAGAGATGGGGGGGGCACCCCGCAACCTGTGCTGAAGTGTAATAAGTCTTCATATTTATCCTCAAATTCTTTCAAGGTCCATTCCTTCTCTAAATAATTTTAAATTAGACTTGAGTTACAAAAGAATTTTGATAGTCATCAGATACAACAGATGCATCCTTGTTTTGTTTCTGCAAAACACAGACATGTGGAATCATTGGGGTGTATTCTTTAAAGATGTGTGGGCATGTTTTGAGTTGAAAACAGCAACATGAGAACAGATGTATCCACAATGCCTACAGGTACAACCTAGGTTCTGTGACAAGGACTAGCCAGAGATTTTGCTTAAGTCAGGAACAGAAGTGCAGGATGGCATATGTTTTCTGAGGGTAGGTAAGAATACAGATCGGAAGCTGGGCAACCGTATAATACTGAGAGGAAATCTTTGGCCTTTCAGTACTGATGGGGCACTCACTGGTCTTTCCTTTTCATTGAGTTCTGATCGAAGAGTTACTATATAAATAAATGCTCTGCAAAGGGCAAACCAATTATCAAGGGTTAAATTTGGCAGTGTGGGAGAGGCATTGCTTTTATAAAGTTGTAAGTGGGTCACTGATTAAATGAAGCCAGAGCCCTAATTGATACTGTGTTCAATTTCCAAAGTCAAATATATTGAAGAGCTGAACATGGGACAATAGCAAACCCCTCAACTGCTTCAAAAGTGAGTAGAGTCTAGGTGGGTGGTGCTAGACAAAAAGGGCCCTGTTTGTAGTATTATGTACCAGACATTATATTAGGCAATGGGGCTCAGCCATGTGGATCTTACATTCTGGATAGGAGATAAGAAGAATTAGTTCATTAATACCATGATTAAATATAATAATAATAACATATTTAACAAATAATACTTTAAATAAAATAAAATATTTTAAAAATATTAATAATAAGCAAGTAGGTAATAAAGGTCTGATCTGCCATATGGTAGTGGGATGTGCTTAGAGGAAAAATATAGTCAGGTAAAGGTTACAGAGAAATGGAATGTTTAGAATAAGTGGTCAGAGGACATTTCAATGGAGACTATGCTGAAATGGAAGAGGAAGTCAAGCAGTGATCACAACATGTGCTATGGCCCTGAGCTGGGGTAGTGCATGGGTATTCTAGGAACGTCGAGGCCAGGGTGACCACAGCAGAGTGAGTGTGAGGGAGAGTGGTAAGAGCTGAGGTCAGATGTTTCTGGGGAGCAGATTTGTAGAGACTGGCAAGCTGAGATAAAGACTTGGCATTTTATTGGAATGTGGCTATTATTACTATCCGTAACTTCTTCCTTCTGTTGCCTATGTCATATTTCTTATTCCATAAGCCAGCCCTTCATCTCAGCAGAGTTTTTAACTTGGTGGATTAGTTTAGGCCATCATCCCTGAAAGGTTTGGAAGCCTTGTATTCTCCATGCCTGTGCGGCTTTCCAACAAGTTATACTATTGGACATGAAATTACTAAGAAGTATCTCAGAAAATCTCCTGGGTTCCAAGAGTATTCCTCCCTGCCTCCATTGTATGACATCTGAAACTCAATTTCCTCTTCGTAAATGACGTGGATTATCCAATCAGCATGTGAATCGCCTTTGCTTATTGCTCGAGTGGCACCGAGGACCCCAAATGGCCAGGTGATGGTGTCAGTTTCCAATTCGGTGGAACTTGCATCACCTTCCCAACCATTCTTCCCTTGGGAACTAGGACAGCTAAATCAGCAGAGCCTAGATTTGAAGGAATAGAAAGCAAATATTTTATAAATGGGATATTAGTTGTAGTAGTGGGGAGGAACCACTCTGTTCCCTGGCTATGAGAGAAACAGCCTGTATATCGGTCGCAGGTTCAAAAACTATATTGCATCGTATAGATTAGTACTCTGAGTTTCCAGAGTGTTGCTTCCCAACGGATGCCATGCCTGAGTTTTCTATAGGCTATTCTACTGATCTATCAGGTCAGCTTCTTCTACATAATGGCAACACCAGTGAATTCCATGGGCAGGAACCCATCTCTGGACTTTTTTGCTGTCAATGAGTTCCTTGTCAGAAGCGATGTTTTGTGAAATGGTCATGCCATCAAAAGCATGGAGCAGAGGAAATGCAAATCAGTGTCTACAAATGTTTACACTTAGGAAGATACATCGCCCCTCCCCTTGTGGCAGAAGGCTCCAGAGTAATCAACCTGCTGTCAGGGAGCGGTTTGATCTACCTGGGACTGGTGTCATATAAGAGGCTCTGTGTTGGTCTCTAATGCATGCAGGTTAGTTGCTTAGCAATTGAGAGCCTGACTGACCTTGGTGAAGGAAATCCAAGCTTTTGAACACATGGGTGCCCACAATCCCTCTGCCATGATTACTTTTTAATTGAACACATTAGCAAGAACCGGAACACTAGAGAAGGGCTGATGGACATCTGCTGAGTGTATCTGTACTGCCACTTGATTATTGAGGCCCTCCTCTGTAGTGGATGGCATTTGGCTATATTCACATAGATCAAAAATATATTTACATGTGCCTTTCTCAGGGAGCTACCCAGATACCTTCTCCCCAGATTTCTTTATTCCCCATGTTCCAATGATGTTCAAGTCCCTGACCACTCAGCCAAACTATTACCCACTGCCTGGGAATCAGTCTAGACCATTTTCTCTAGTTATCTCTGAATCTAGAGAAGGGACAAAAGAATATAGTGCTCAAATTCTCTCCAGCAGATGTTTCCCTTTGATTTCTGTTTAAGAAAAACCCTACATTGGTGAAATGATGCTGAAGAATCTATGTCCAGTTGCTTTTGCTTTCAGTATATTGCATTATACACCAAGCCCAAGTTTTTATGCTCAGTTAAACTGTTCATAAGAACTTCCCAGGAAGACTTAAGTATAGATGGAAAGGAGCCCAACACAACAGGAGCAGGTGCTATATGCATTACTTGATCAAACAACTGGCTTCTTCCCTCAGGACCTGCTCCCGATCCATCTCTACCTCCCATTTCCACTTGGTGGACACACGCAAACTTCTGGCTTGATATGTCAGTAACATGATTGGCAGCTCAGATGACGGTTTCTGGGTGTCTCGCAGTGGAGTATACACTATCCATGAAAGCCCAGTGGCAATCTAGGAGCTGTTCCTCAAAAAGGGTGAGTCATCTGTAGAAGAAGATACACCTTTGCTCTGAAACCTTAAAGGTCTGCACTGTGAATGTCCTTCTGAAGGTTACTAGCAGGTTTATGAAACACACATACTTAACACAAGCACTTAAAACCCCACTGGACCTCCTGTGGGATTTTTTTTTTTAAGGCCCAAATGACAGAGCAGCCTTCCCTGCAGCCTGGATCTATGGCAGAATCTTCTCTTGCTCTGAGCCCCACTCAGAATCAGACACCTTAAAGTCACCCTTTAAATGTTATATATTGAAAATATATTTATTTAAATATGTATATTTATATCCCTGAAATTTGATATATTTTGCCTCAAAAATCTAAATATGTACCAAGTTAGCATTATGCTTCTTTCTTAATTCCAGGTAGTGAACGTTGCCACAATTTGAAAGTATCTCAACTTGCTCCAGACCCCTGGAGTCCCAGAAACTTCACAGAGATAGTGGGCCTCTGAATTCCCATGTTTTGTGTCTATGCTCTGGCATTCATGTGTCTCAGTTAGCCTTCTAAGCTTCACGCCACTTCATGCTCTCCAAGTGCTATCGGCAAAATGCGATCAGTGTAGTGAACCAGTGAGGTGATCTATAGACTGTCCAGACAATGAAGTCCCGATGGGCTAGAGTGTGACAGAGGGAAGGAGAGCTGGCATAGCCTTTATGCGATACAGTGAAGGCATACAGTTGTCCATGCCTGTTGAGAACTAATAACCAGTGTAGGAGATAATCTGTTAATCGGAATAACAATAGTATTTAAGTTCATGAGACTGGGTGAGTTCACTGAGAAAGTAAGTATAGAAAAAGAGAAGAGGTCTAAAAAGAGAAGAGCGCTGCTGAATAAAACCTAGGTCGTTCTAATATTTAGAGGTCAGAGAAATGAAGCTGGACCAATCGGAGTGCCTGAAGAGCGATGGCCAAGGTGCTCAGGACAAATCAGGAGGCAGTGGTAATCAGAAGGCAGGTGAAGAAAGTATTCCAGAAACTATTGATAGATATTCATCAGTTTTGCTGAAAGGTGAAGAAAAACAAGGACTAAGAATTGAATGCAGAATTTAACAATGTGAGGGACTTTAGCAACTGGAGCAGTTTCAGTGAAGTGGGGAATAGGGGGCCACAAGCCTGGGGAAAATGGATTCAAGAGAGAATGGGAGAGAGTAATTGAAGAGGACAAATACAAAAGGTCTTTCAATGAGTGTTATTGTAAAGATGATGAAAGAAATTAGTGTAAAACTGGAGGGAATGAATATCGATGCTTGTGTGCTGATGGAAATGATCTAAGAGAGATGGGAAAAGCAAATGTGTTTCAGGAAAGAGGAGAGAGAGGTATGAAGGAAGATAGTAAACAGACAAGAATCAGAGGAGGGTTGTACAGTTGGGGTCCAACGATGATCTGCAGTCAGGGCTCATAAAAGGGAGGAAGGACCGGGACAGTTTCAACTCAGTATATCTGGTTATTCTGTGAGAGGTGGACTCAGAATGGTTCTTTTTCTCAGCCTTCCCTGTGCACACACACGCATGCACACACACACACACAGACAGCTCTCCACGAAGGCACAAATACATTAGCATTGAAGCATGGAAAACTTGAAGGCCAGGTGGAGGTGCTCATAAATATTCATCAGAACCTCATGCTGGTGTTCCCTGGCATTCTGTCCTCAAATATCACTGTTATGTTTTAGAACCAACTATTTTTACTGTTAGATTACAAATTATCTCGGGACCTGGAGAAGCCTTTGTGCAATTTAAAAATAACCACGTATATTTCATGATTTAGTAAAGCAACCACAGAAACATTCAAAAACACAGATGCTATGGATGGCTAAAGGGACAGCTGCTATAATGTCATTGAGTCAGGAAAAAAGAACATCTTGCTTTTCTGTATTATAAGGTCAGACATTTTTTGACCCAGAGTAGCAGTTTGCTTATATTGTCAACCTAAGAGATGGACAAACTTTATATGGTAAAGGAAGAGATAGTAAATATTAAAGGGAGAGATAATAAATATGTTAGACTTGTGGGTAATAGAGTCTCAGCCACAACCATTCCATTCTGCTATTTTAGTGCAAAAACAGCCATGCACAATGTATAAATTAATAGGTGCATGTTCCAACAAAACTCCATTTACAAAAACAGGTGGCAAGTCGGATTTGACCTACAGGCTATTGTTTGCCAATCAGTCTTTTACATAAATTTGGAAAATAAAAACATTTATCAGTGATCCTAAAATTTGAAACTTTCCAATATTCAATAGAAAAGAGCTGCACAATATAGTCTTCTAAAATGTTTTGCATGTTGTATTTAGCCACTCAAAGAACACTACACAACTTTGTGAACTGTTGGGTTTTCTGTGTATATTTAAATTCCTTGGCTTGTTAAAATATGCTTAGGAGGAAGGCAGTTCTTTAAAAAAGTACCTCATTTTAAACAAGAAGGGGCACTAATTCCAATTAACTGAGATAATGGCATTTAACTGGGATAGAATGTTACTTACTATACATATACTTTATTTCCAAGGATTTTTTTTTAATGTGGAAATAAATATGTTTAGTCCTAAAGTGCTTAGTTTGCTTAAGCTTGGTCAAAAGTAAATATTGTCATATCATAAGTATGAAATAAATATTTTCATATTATTAATTTTCATATTATAAAATTACATTCCTGTAATTCATATTATTGCTAATATTCATACAACTTAGTCTTTTGAGAAATACATCTATTGCCTTCATAGTATTCTAAAGTCTAACCCATCAACACCAATTCAACTTGACACAAAGAACGACTAATTCTAGAATGTCTCCCTTATTTATGAATTACAATGTAAGAGAAAAGTCTGCCTTAGTGATTAGTTCTTTACATGCAGGATCCATTCCTCCCCTTTTTTTCCCCCTTTGGAAAACCACCCTTTCCTTACTTTCATATGTGCACTTCAGGTAGAGTTGATCTCAATCCTTGTTCTCTGGGATGGCATGGCATTCACCTAGACTGGACCAGTCAGAGCACAGCACACCGCAGATGTAGGCACATTCTCGTCAGTCTTAATCAGAGGCATTTTCAGGACTTTCTCTTGAACACCTGGCAGAGAGGCACCTCCTTTGCCTTGGGGAGGCTGGTGAAGTAGAATGTGATCCTAGCACCTTTGGCGGATATGCCTCAGTGAGAGTGTAGCCTGCCTGAGAATAGAGATGTTTCTGAAGGAAGCAGAGCTGAGAGAGGGCAAGAGAGCAGACCGTGATGACTTTGCTGCAGGACCTGCATAAAGTCACAGCCATAAGAGCCTATCGGTCCCCTTTTTGCTCAGCCAGTTTCAATTAGATGGTCTCTTAGCAGCAATTTATTCACCACGATTTGGGCTGTTCCTTGTGAGCAGCAGCTCCTTTAAGACCTTAGTGTAATGCCATAGGAAATCTCTGAGAAGGGCTTTACAATTTCTATTTTACAAATGAAGACACCAGGCAAAACAATATCATAAGGTCTCTATTTCTGCATTTAGAAAATAAGTTGCTCAGTAGCATCCATGATTCATATTTACACCTTTAGGCCTCCAAACTCTTAACTATCCTTTTCTTTTTCCCTGAAGGGAAAATGGCATGGCAAAGGGAAAACGGTCATCGCTTTTCCTTCCATTTTGTTCAGCCTCTACCATTTACAGCTTTGCCTCTGGAAACCCATCTATTCCCTGGCAGGGGAACATGCTAGAAACGTATGGAAGTCAAGGCTGGAAGCAAATATAAGTAATGGAATTGGGTAACCTATAAAATATTATATACTATATCTGTATCTAATTTATAGTTAAGCACATGAATGTGCCATGTTCTCATATGAAGAAGTGAATTCCTCTAGTTACTGATAAGGCAACAAAGTCTGGCGGATAAAAGCACATTTCCTGGAATCGGGCTTCTTCGATGTAAATCCCAGCTCTGTTACTTCCTAGCTGTGTGACCTTGGCCAAATTATATGCCACTCTGTGTCTCCATTTTCTCATTTATAAAATAGGAGATAGTATTAGTACCTACCTCATAGAGTTGCAATGCAAATTAAATGTGTTAACCTATGCAAGATGCTTAGAACTGGATCTGGCATAAATGCTCCCTCAGCCACTGTAGCCTATTACTATTATGATTACTGATAACATTAGTAGAATCTGACACATTCTCTCAGATGTTTTTTGGTTTTCATGTATTTTTGTAGCACTACAACTAGGATAGTCTTTACCTAAGCATTGTTGTGTTTTGTGGTCCTAGTAGGGTAACATCAAGACCTTACCTTTCCAAGCAGGCTGGCCTTCTTCCCATCCTCCCTCCTTCCTTTCTTCCTTCTTTTTTATTTTTTTTTTTGCCCCTTTGGAGGGGTTGCTGGGCTAAAGTTGGGTGGACTATTTGTCAGGACAAACTGTATTATACTGTGGTAACAACATATTTCTGAAATCTCAATGGCTTATATTTGTTTATTGCTAATCCTACTCCTGCACTGCCAGTGAACTCTGTTCCAAAAGATATTTCAGCAAGTTAGGCTAACAGAGATTCTACCATCTCAGCATGTGGCATCAATATTCCATGCAGCAGGAGAGAGAGCACTGATGATATTGTTTCTTCTTTTAATATTCCTGTATTTTTCCAGAGTTAAACATTTTGGAAAATGTTTACAAGTGAAAATAAAATAATCTTGTTCTAGGATGAAATAATCCACAATTATAGTAAAACCATGATCTAAAACAAAAAAAATGAAAAAACAAAGAAAATCCAAAATGCTTATCACATCTAAGGAAGAAAAGGAGTGATTTAATGACACATGTTCATTTAGAAGAACACTTCTTTCTTTCTTTTAGAATTAACTTCAGTCCTTTTGTTTCATCATTTAGCACAAAAGTCAAGAAATTTAGTGGTAATTTAAAAAATCATATTGTACTTTAATATTGCAGCTAAAATCTTGAGTTTATTGATGATTTAAATAAATGTAGTAGAGAGAAAATTTCCCTGGTCACTAATAATATATAAATAGATGAAATCATGGGAGTATGCACTACCAATAAAATTAAAGTTTAGTAACACATAAATGCTTGTGAACTTAAGAAATTTTTGAAAGTCATTTTACTTCCCAAAGGCAGTAATAATGATGCAAAATAATGAGATCTTTAATGTTATTTCATTTTTAATAATGTTATGTATCCATTAATAAGTCTTTTAAATTCAGCAATAGTCCCTTTCCACATTATTTTCACTAAGTACTTCCTAGTTGAAGAAGAATATATTATCCTTTACTTACACTCAAATAACTACCATTAATTTTAGTGAGTTTCTAAGAATGGAAAATGAATTGGAAAACAACTATGAAGAATGAATAAACTCCTGATCTTTTTTCCCTTAATAATATGAATTGTACATCTTAGCAGATAGTGTATTAATCTTGTATCATTCTCAGAATGCCAAAGAAATAAGTCTTTGAATTTCTCCTTTCTGTCTTTTTGACTATGATAGAAACTTAACTATTGACTGATTTAATTTTAAAACTCGGGTTTAGATGTTAAGGATAGTTTTTCTTCCTTTCCTTCTTTAACTTCCATTTTTTATTGTAATAATTCATGTTCTTAGTTAATCTGCTATTTCTAAAAGGAAAATGAGGGAAAATAGTGGCCTACTGATCTGGCCTTGCTTTCTGCTTCCAGAGGCCACTATTTGGTGATCTTTCAATGGTTCCTTGATTATCGTTATAGTTCTCAATAGCATACTTCCTATTATTTCTTGATATTTTGATTTTGGATATTGTCTTCAATTTTCCCCTTACAGATATTGAAACTTTAACTCTCTTGCTCATACCATTCTCATCGTACTTTTCCCAATATAGGTATACCTCAATATTTATTTAGATGATTATTCAGTATTCACATTATTATAGCACATCTGAGCTGTGATTTCTACTGAAATTATACCTTATTTTTTGTATAATTTTTAATGTATCTTGAAGTTAATAATCTCCCTCTTGATGCTGTTTGGGTAATTTTCCTTTTCTATTCTGGATGGCTGCTCTCCAGACCTGCTGCAGGGCTGGGCTCCTGTGATATCCTTCCATACCTGTCTTGAGTCCATCTTCTTCACTGAATCCATTGCCTTTGGCCCCAGTGTTTCCATTTTCCTTTGCTTACACCCTCATTTTGGTGATATATATCTTCCAATACTTTCGCATGATGGGCTATGTGGAAGGTTAATTTTGCTTCATTTTTGGTTCACATCTCATTGACGGTTTGGTTGGATATAGAATTCCAAATGGAAATCGTTTTTCTTAGATCACTGAATGCATTTCTCCTCTGTCTATTAGTTTTGAATGTTGATGTTCAGAAATCAGATGACACCTGATTCCCAATGCTATGTATACGATCTGAAATTCCACAGTGAGGTGGCTTGGTAAGAGTGTTTTTATCCATTTATCTAGGAATTCAATAAGACCTTTTAATTTGGAGAATCATGTTCTCATTGTGTGAAAATTCTTGAACATATGTTGATAAATTTATTTCCAAATAGAGCCTTTGCAGGCCTTGATAAAGAGTTTGGTTTTACGTTGGTTGCAGGAAGAAGGCTTTGGAATAGTCACAGGGAATGATATGATAGTGTGAATATGTAAATCATGATACTAGTAATCTTTTACATCCCATATGAATTTTTTATTAATAAATTCATAATAAATCCACTTGGCAGAAAATAAAATTTAATTTTGGAGTAGCTACCACAATAACATAGTCCAAAATCAAAAAGTATATGAAAGTATATAGTGATAAGTCATACTCCTATTCCTTTCTCCTGTTGTTCATTTCCCAACATCCACCAACTTTTTTGTTATTTGTGTATGCTTATGTCCTTTAGGCAAAAATTAGTGAATAAGAATACATACTCTCATTTTGCTCATTTTTGTGCAAACTATGCACAAAATTTTACTTTTTAAAAACTTAATAAATCTTTAAAATATTTATATATCAACAATTAGAGAGCTTCTTCATTCTTTTATATAACTGCATAATATTCCATTTTAGCCACATGGCATAATCTATTTGTTCAGTCCTCTATTTATGGAAATCATATTTGTTTTCAAGTATTTGCTATGAATAAGGGATAACCTCATAAATATGACACTTTGAGGTGTGAAAATATACCTGTAAACTAAATATCCAAGACTGAAATTGTTAGGTCAAAAGGTTAATGTTTTTGTAATTTGGCTAGACATAGGTTGATTTTTTTTAAATATCTAATTCATTGGTTACAATCTTTGATTCTAGATTCAAACCGACATGCATTCAAATCCCAGCTTTTTGACCACTACCTCTGTAAAATGAGCAGTTCCTACCTCACATGCCCCAGCTAGAGCTGTTTCCATTCATATGTGGTTAGAATCCATTATCAAGTGGATTGAAAATAGGGATATTGAATGTGGAGTTAAGTGCTTAAAAGATTCACCTATGAAATGGCAGAGAGAATGTAAAGAGTTTGGGATGATGGATGAAGGGACTCTTTCAAATTGGGAGACATGAGCATGTTTAAATGTTGATGGGCATGATCTGTTGAGAAGAACCAGTTGAATATGCAGGAAACAAGAAGCAGAGAATTTATGGGAAGAAGAAGCTGATAGCAGCAGGAGAAATAAACAGGCTTACTGGGTTTACATGATAGGAGGGGCACCCTCTACAGTGACCAGAGGGTTGATAAAGATCAAAGAAAAAGGAAACTGTAGCACTCTTAATCTTAGTAGAAGGTAGCTGAGGGCTTTTCCATCTAGTCAATTCAACTTTTTTGACTAAAGTAGGAGGTAGAGTCATCTTCTGAGACTAAGGGAGAAAGGAAGAGTGGAAGGGTCAGGAGCTGCATCTTTGACAGGGGTAGAAAATGTTGAAGCTGTTGTTTCAGACAATGAGAAGTTGAGTTGATCAAAGAAATCGACCATGATTCCCAGCCAATGCTGTACTTCCAGTTGAGTTTGGTGACCATGAATTTACAGTGGAACCTAGCTGTCTTTCTGGGGGACTTCAGCTACTTCTGAGCTCAGCTGCTGAGGCACAGATTATGTACCATTCACTTGATTTTCTAGGTAAGCAGCAAAGGGGAATAATGGATCACCAAGAGAATTTTTAAAATAATGAACCATGGGATTAAGCTGAATAAAAAGTGAAGTGTAGAAAACAATAGATTGGGAAAAAGTAGAGGGTTCAGAAGGGTGAGAGCAGCTTAATAAGTAAATGGGAAGGAGAAATTGTAATGATATTTTCAGTATTAAATAAGATGATGAACACAAATCATTTAGCACCACCCTAGCACATAGTTAGTGCTCGATAATATGCTATCATTCATCATCATGAATGAAATGTGCTCTACATTTATCTGACCAAGCACTTCTCTTTGAGTCTAAAGCATATAGGAATCTTTAAACAGAGAAAGTAGAAAAGAAAGTAGAAAGTAGAAAACCTTCGAGACAGTTGCTTATTTCAAAGGTATAAAATCAATCCACTTTTTAAATCTGACAAGCCGACAGAGCAGTTCGTTTTTGGTTTCCTTATTTCTATTGCAAACACATTGCTCCAGCTTTGAGAGTGATAAAAGTACAAGACAAATGAAATTTGACCTGGTCAAATCGAGCGTTCCTGTGATAGCTTTCAGAAGCTGCCACAAATTGGATATCTGATTCAAAGAAGGCCTGGTTCCCTTCCTTTCACCTCCCCATCTTTGATGAGGTTGGGTTGTGGAATTGGACATGGGAAAGGTGGAGGACGGAGGACACGTCTAGGTCCTTTGATGTTGGCAGAACCAGGATATATATTGATCAGCTTTGATTACTTAATCCTCTTGTAATTCTGTTATTCTAATGAAAGGAGACTGTGAGTCTCCAAAAACTAGGGGTTCTCCTGTTTACTAAAGACTATAGAGGGAGTGGGAGAACAAATATGCACAGCTGAATTCAAACAGAAGTAACACCATGGAAATCATCTAATTTATTATCTATGGGAATGTGAAAACAGAGAAGAGAGCAGAATTTTTAGTAGTCCTGGATGAAAGATTAAAATAATTCAGAGTGATTTGTTGCAAACTGTGCGACAGGTCAGCACATTTGAATCTCATTTGAATTCAGCAACAATGCTGAGAAGGGGTGTAAGCAGAATATCTTTGGTTAGCTCTGCATGTCTTTTGCTGGCAGTGGGTAAAATGAAACTCTTTAGCTGTCCATAGGTGTAGAATTTAAACTGAAGTGCTGTTAGATGCCGGAAGCTTTCCAGTGGACATATTTATCTTCCCTATTGATCCTCTTTTATTTTGTTTGTTTGTTTGGTGTTCTTTATTATCTGTCTCTCTGGTTAGAGGGCATGACCTAGGTTTGTTTAGATCCAGTTCCTAGAACACTGCCTAGCTGAATGAATTAATGACTGATGAATGAATGTATAAATTGTGCTTTCACCACATAAATTCTCTTTTTTCAGGAAAACATTTGATTAAAACTACATATGAAATTTGATATTTTGAATCACCTTCACAAAACATCAATTTAAGGAGAGTCAGTGGGTAGATCCAAGACGTGTGATACAGAGGACTTGAACCACTGTTGGTTATGTGAAATGTCTGCCATCTGAGCTGGTGCCACCTGACACAGTGGCATGTCATGAAGGGAGCTATGCTTTGCTTGATCAGGGTGTAGGATGACACTTCATTGGAAATGTCTTCAAGTTAAAGAATTTGGAAGAACGAGACCAACAGCTATATAGACAATTTTTCCATTAATTGACTATGAGCTGGGAAAGCACCGGGTTTTTTCATTGAATATAGAACTGATGGCAAATTGTGATTTCAGTCATCATAGTTACACAATTTGCAACACTTTTTAAGAGCATTATAAATAGTGTGTCTTAGAAAGAAGAGCCTCTTGATATTTTTCTTTCATTTTTTTCCTCTTCTTTTTCCTGTGAGTTCTTAACTATGTAAAACATTACATCCCGATTTCCTAATGTGAGAAGCAAATAGATTTCTGGATCTTTTTTTTTTTTACTTATTTATGAATGGTATGTATATTACACACAGGGTACATTCCTTTCTGTATTATTTTTCTTTGCAAACTCTGAAAAATCCATATTTATAAATGGCTTCAAAAATCCAATAAAAATGGAAGAGGACTGCAGAATAATGGCTACCTTTCAAGTAGAGACGAAGCTTTTCAATTACCTAGAGTTGCCTGTCTCTAGGAATACTTTGTTATCCTTGTGCCTCATCTGTTTGTAGTGATCCTATATGTAATGAGGCATGGCATGCACAGTGTCAGGTGAGGGTCCTGATAAGGGCGAGAGCATGATCAGATCGTTCTTGTCTAACACACAGTGCTTCTCTTCATTATCCTTATCTTCTTTACTTCTTCTCTTAGTACACTTTCTTCAGTCTTCAAACCCAACATGTAACTATGTAGCTCATATAATTTAACAGCAGGATTCACAGACATTAGTTTATTATATGGTAGTATTATTAGTTTTTTATTATAGTATTCCATCAATTAAAGAGCAGAACAGTTTTCATTGAATTACCCAAATAAATTTCCACGATTTAGAATAAATTGATTTGTAAGAATACTTGCCTTTATTATCTTATTTTGGGTGATTTTCGAAGTCTAGCTCTTACTAAGCTTTGTATTTATGTCCCTTTTATATCTTTCCGAACTCCCTAGCATTCTCTTCCTGAACTTTATGCCCTGAATTGCTTACACATATTTTAATAACAGTGCTTGTTTTTAGGAAAATAATTTTCCTAGTAGATTTGCTGTATTCCTATGTTCAAACAAATTCATGGAAAAGCTATGACTTGAAAAATAGATAATATTAAGGTATAATCTACAGACAGTAAGAATCACCCTTGTTAGTGTAAATTGTATGTGTTTTGACAAATGTATGTAGTCATGTCACCATCAGCACCTCCAAATTATCCATGCCTCTTTGTACTCAACCCTTCTTCCCACTTCCAGTCCCTGGGAACAACTGATTGTTTTGACTGTTGCTCTAGGTTTGCCTTTTACCAAATATTATACAAGTGAAATCATGTAATATACAGCATCTTAGAATATAGCATTTCTCATTTACCATGATGTATGTGACATTTATCCATGTCATTACATATATCAGTAGTTCATTCATTTTTATTGCCAAGTAATATTCTATTGTATGGATATATCATTGTATTTTGTTTTGTTTTGTTTTTTATCCATTTTCCAGTAGAAGGACATTGGGTTGTTGTCAGTTTTTTGCAATTCCAAATAAGGCTGCTGTATATATGTTTGTACAGGTTTTTATATACACCTGATTTTTTATTTCCCTTGGGTAAATGCCTAGGAATAAGATTGCAAGATCATATGGTTGAGTATATTTAACTTTATAAGAAACTGCCAGTTTTCCATAGTAGCTGTATTATTCTGCATTTTCCTCAGAAACATGAGATATCCAGGTGCTCTATATAATCACCAACAAGTCATATTGCTATTTGTCTTTCTTTTCTGTCTTTCTTTCATTCTTCCCCTCTAACAGATATGTAATGGTACTGTATTCTGGGGTTTCTTGAATTAATGTTCTCCAATGACTAATGATGAGAAGCTATACATGTACTTATTTGCCATCCACATATTTCTTTGGTGAAGTATCTGTTTGAATTGTTTGTCTATTATTTACTTATTGTCAAGTTTTTAAAATTCCTTACACATTCTGAATACAAGTTCTGTAGCAGACTTGTTATCTATGATTTCTCTCAATATGTGATTTGTCTTTTCATTCTTTTACATTTTTTTAAATAATTTATTTTGGATCATTAATCTACAATTACATGTGCAACATTATGATTATTAAACTACCCCCTTCATCAAGTCCCCCCCACCAACCCCATTACAGTCACTGTCCATCAGCGTAGTGAGATGCTATAGAGTCACTACTTGTCTTTCTTTTACATTTTACAAAATAGAAGTTCTTAGTTTTGATAAAGACTAATTCCCAGTTTTTTTGTGTGTGTGTGTCATGCTTTTGGTGTTGTGCCTAAATTGTTATAAGAATTTTCTCATATTTGCTTTTTTCTATTGATTTTGCTCTTTTATTTATATATATTGACAATTAATGTTGTAAATATTTAAGGTGTATAATCTGAATATCTGACATACATATGCTAACTTTGTAGGTTTGGGTTTTACATTTGCAGATAATTTTTAAACAGAGTCCATGACAAAGATCAAGGTTCATTTTCTGCATGTGTATGCTCAATGTTTTCAGCACCATTTGTTGAAAAGACTATTCTTTCTCTATTTATTTGCCTTTTTACCTTAGTTGAAAATCAATAACATATATATGTAGGTTTATTTCTGGATGCTCTATATGTCTTTCCTTTATCCAATACCACATTGTCTTGTCTTCTTTTTCAAATTTTTATCCTTTTTCTAGTTCCTTTGCATTTCCATATACATTTTAGAATCAGCTTGTCAATTTCCACTTTAAATCCTGCTGAGATTTTAATTAAACTTATACTGAACTATAGATCAATATCAGGTAAAATGTCATCCTCGTAATATTGAGTCTGATAATCCACAAACATGGTATATCTTTCCATTTATGTAGGTCTTCTTTATTTGTTTTCCTCAGTGTTTTGTGACCAATCACTTTTAATTGTCTAGTTTTCTTGTTTCTACATTACATTTTTGGAATACCAACATCACAGAAATAAATGTGGTTATATAACAGCAGATAACATGGGTCAGTGTCTTGAGAAGTGAGTAGATAGTCAGCTTTTTGAGCTACTGAGTGTGCTTCCAGTCTCTCACCCTACTCTAGTATTTAATGCAAAAAAAAAAATTTCCATCTCTAGAAAATTCACTGTTCAATAGCATGCTTTCATATAGAAGGTTATCTGGGTGAATCTCACATGACTTTCCAAGTATACAGGAAATAAGGCCTGGGAAAAGGTGTGGTATGAAGTCTTATGGATTCTTCTCATGAATTTGAAAGAATCATAATTATTCCTTTTATGAAAAAAGAGAAGATTTAATTTTATTTAAAGGAGCACAAGAAGTACATACTCATATCTTCTTTGATAGCGACTCATTGTATTATAGACTAATGATTTAGTCATTGACATGTGGGTAGTTCAGAAGAATGCCCTTCAGGTCAAACATGTAAAACTTTTCTGCTTTCCAAAACTTATTCTTGAAGCCTATACTATTCTATACTTTTTTCTGCCATTTCATTTAGCAGTGACTTCAAAGCCACAGAATTTACATTTCTACAATATATTTCTGGTTGTCATGAAATTCATCTCCAGTACCTGAATTTGCTAATAGAATTACCTGAAAATGATGAATTTTATTAAAAACAAATTTGATATTTTTATTAAAAATTTTTTGAGGCACATTTAGTAACTAACTCATACAGTTTTCTTCTTTCCTCCATCTGAATGGAGAGAATCAGTCATCTGGTGTCTTAGCCTACCTAGATCACGCTGCAGCAGTAAGCCCAAAATTTCTGTGACTTAACACACAAGAACTGGCTCCTATGCAGAGATTCAAACTCAGGCATCCTTATGTTGTTACACCTTAACACCTTAAATTGTAACAAATACTCATTTGAATGTGGTAAGACATTTCAAATAATCCTTGTAATCCTCTTCTACAAAACAATTTACCTCCCACCAGATTTCAGTTAAAAAGCTAAAAAAAATAAAGAACTTATGCCCGAAATCAGTCTGAGACTTACTATAGCCCCTCATTTCACAGATGAAGAGATTAAATCCTGAGTGAAATAATTTACCCAAAGCTGCACAACTAGTTAGCAGAACCAAAACTGAAACTCATGTCTCTTGGCCCAAATTTCTTTCCCTTAAATATTCTTTGAGTGTTCATAGAGTGTGTTTGAAGCACAAACCTCCCTTCTTGTTTAAGACTGAATTAACTACATTGTGTAACCCACATATATGGGCACTCTTTGGGCTTCTCCTTGCCTGTTACTTCTTGTCAATGATCCCTTAGTTTGTTTGACACTTGGGGGTTACTGTAAACTTTTGATATTAAATATGTCTCACATGGGGTGTATTATGGGATTCAGTCAGAAAGCCCTAACAAGGTTATTTTGGACATGGCAGAAATTATACGCACAAAATCTTATTTGTTCTTTTCTCATCCTGTGGCCTGCAAACAACATCATAACATCAAAGACAGTGGTGACATATGCAACAGTTGGAATTCTCTTGAATTGTATTCTGAGTGGTTTTGGCTGTTCCTGGAAATCTGCCTACAAATCCAACATACACGTTTCCTATATCCCCCACAACAACTATTGCCAAACTTCATCCTTTGAAGCACTAATGCCATGAGATTTTAGTAGGTATTTTATGGAAAACATGGGTCTGTGATCAACATGTTTGGAAATTTTTTAGATTAAGCAAAAAATACACAGAATCTTCAGGAGGACTTCTCAGAGCCTTTGTCTAATGGTCTTTCAGGTTGCATGCATTTTAGGGGCTTACTGTATGGCAGTAACAAAACACTTCCAGATTTCATGGTGTTTATACTCTAATTGGGGGAGAAAGATATTAAAAAATAAACTAAGAACAAAATATATGTGGAATTAGAAAGTGATTCGTGCTTAGAAAGAAAGACAAAGTTGGGTAGGAATAGGAGATTGGGTCCGGATGGTGGAGGGTAGGATCTAAACTTGCCTACCCTCAGTGAGGACAGGGCTCATGGAGAATATGACAACTGATCAAGACTTGGGGAAGGTCAGGATATTAACCCTGAGAACAGGAGGAGCATCCCAGGGAAAAACAGCCGTGCAAAGGTGCTGAGGTAGGAGTGTGGCTGGAGTATCTGAAAACCAACAAGAAGGCCAGGTGGCTGGCAAGAGCGCGGAGGTGATGTGAAGAGTCACATGAGGAAGAGAGGACGAGTCAGGGTTAGGGAGGTAATTGAGTAGGGCATTGTATGCGACTGGGAGGACTTTGGCTTTGCTCAGAATGAAAGAGCAAAATGAGAGATTTTAAATTAAAAAGTATGATCTAATTCTATTTTAGAAAGTCAGTGTGGCTGCTGTTTGGAGAATAGATTTTAGGGGAACAAGGATAAAAGCAGGGAGACTATTTGAGGTTTATGTAGCATCTTAGTGGAGAAATGTGCTCAGTCTACAGTAGCCGCAGTAGACGTGGTGGCAAGTGGTCAGATAGGGGATGTCTTTGACAATAGGAGTGATGAGATTTCTTGATAGACTGGGTGTGACATGTGAGAGAAAGTGTTGAAGATGACGTCAAAGTCTAGGACCTCAGCGACTGGAAAGATGGAGTCACCATTTATAGTAATGAGTAAGATTGGGAGTGGAACAAACTTTGGGGAAAGATGAGGAGTTTGTTTTTAGACATGTTAAGTTGGAGATTTCTATTAGACATCAGCATAGAGTTACCAAGAATACAGGTGGATATGAGAGGTATTGTGGCATGTTGGTTAAGTCCTTGAACCAACCTGTCTGGTTTCAGCCTCTTGGACTTTGCAACTTACAGCCTGATTGTGTTACTTTGAAAATGCCATTTTACCTCTTTGGACTCCTAATTATAACCTTTAAAATGATGATAAAAATAGTACCTATCTCACAGGGTTGCTAAAGTTATTACAAAGTCACACACACATGTATGTATATATATGTATATAAAACACAATATATTAATCACTAAACACTTTTAGCTGTTATCTTCATCATTGTCATTTGAGCCTGGAATTTGGGGGGATAGATTAACAATTACAAGTTACCAGCTCATAGATGTTATTTAGAGCCATAGAACAAAATCCTATCACCAAAGGGAATATAGAATTTTAATAGTGTGTGCTTCATTTTCCAAACTTCTTTGGCCCAAGATTTTTTTCTCCTAAACATCTTTTTCATCTAGTATTTTATGAAAGAATGTTATGAAAGTTCCTGTGTGAATGCTTGGTGAAAACTTTTAGATTAGAAAATAAAATTTCAAAAATGTTGGGAAGAAGTATTACAGTTTTCCTTAGGAAAGTCAGTTAACTGTCTCTTGGAAAAAAGAACAGAGGTTTATATGTCAGGGGGTGAAGGCAGGAGATAGAAAACATGGACTCATATTAGAGGAGATACAAAGCTGCTCATTAGATACACCAATTTTATGGTTATTCCTGTCTGTCACAGATGCATGCAGGATACAGAGCCACAGTAATACAGTCTCCAACAGATGGGAAACTATGCAAATGAGTTTTGTGTTATCAATAATTACAAGCAGTTCTCTTATTGGTCACTGGCCAGATGCTTCCATTTTTTTATGGGGGGGAGGGGGTAGTTAGGAAAGAATGAAAAGCAGCTCACTGTACAGTCCATATACTGTCCTGAGCTTTTTATTTCCTTGTAAAACCTTTCCCATAAGCCATTTCCAAAGTCTCCAGAGCTTTTCCTGGGTACAAGAAATTCAGTTCTTTATGAATGGCAATGTAGCTGACCCATGGTGAGCAGGTCATAGCTTGAATCATTCCTCTGGTCTTGGTAGAGAGATTTGTAGCAGTCCTTTCATGTGCTCACATCTGTTCTTACTTGTGGCCAGATACTAGAATTAACAGAGGCTTGGCTTGAGCCAGGGTTTGGCCACTGACCATGGTCCAAATTGAAATTGACTGACTCCTGTGAGGCTCCATCAAGCCCCCATATTCTGTCAGAATGATGCTCTAACTAGCATCCTGCAGTGCTAGGATGACAATGATTCTTCATGCAACCTAGAATTTTCCATAAGAGTGCTTATCAAATTGGTAATAGATAATTAACCCTACAACTCTTTCATAGAATCTATACAGATACAAACTGCAAGGTATTACTAATTTTTCTTCTCTCTACCAACATTTTACTAAGAGCTTCTTATACATTATTTCACCTAATTCTCAGAGAATGCTGTGACATCTTCCTGATTATCCCATTTTCTTGATGAGGTACGTGGCCACCTGAGAGGTTAACAGCATTTTATACAGTAACAAAGCTAGGTTAAGATACAGGGTTGATACACCTCCATGCCCTACCTCAAAGCCTTTGCTGTTTTTTCTATGCTTAGAGCAACTCTTACCACCTGGTGTTTCAAGTTAGAGAGCAGATATTGCACTCATTTAAGTTGGTACCTTTAATTACTGTTTCTGATGACTTTTAAGTTACATACATAATAGGAAGCATCTGTGTACAGAAACTCCCATCAGGTGGACTTTCCCACCTGGAGGTGTCTTGCTGGTGTATCTGCTGTAAAACAGACCCTATTTTCACAAGAGTTCCTGACGCTTTTTCTTCCTATGTCCATTCTATTAGGAAGGCAGTCTATTTAGTCTCTTCTGCCCTGCTAGGAAGTTGAGAATGTAAGAGGCTACAGATTTAGGTTTTGGGGTCTTTCATCACTGAGGGCTTTCTTTGCAAAACAATGTTTGACGTTGATTCACATGCACACGTGCATCTACATATATCTGTACATATGTACATATATTCATATTCATATACATTTATATGTATGTATATATATGTGGGGAGGAAACATTTCCCTTTTTTCCTTCTAGGTTCTTTGGCTGGTCTAATAATTAAAATGACATAGATCACATTAACAGCAGAAAAACAAATTTAATCTTTTATGTATGGGAGCCCCAAAGATATGAGATTCTAAGGTAAGCCAGGCAATTGGGGCTTATAAACCATCCTTAGCTAAGGAATGTGTAGGAGCCCAGGGCTTTAAAGAAGAGGAGGTTAATTCACTGGAGAATGAGAAGAGCAGATGTTTGCCCTGCTATGAAGAGAGGTCTTTCAGGTAAAAATGTTATCTCTGGTAATAGCTCTTTTTCTGGGCCTGGCCCCCTACCCTAACCAAATTCCTTTAGGTAGTTAAAGAAGAGGTAAAGTTTTTCCTGAATCTTCCTGGTCTTGATTGCTTTCTGCTCAAAATAATCCACATGCCAAAGTAGAGTATTTTGGGGTGGTAGGTTCTGCTACCCTTCATATGTATTTCTTTACACACACACACACACCCAAGCAAACTTGATGAATTTTTGAGTGTCTACCCATACTATGACCACCCACAAGACATTGATCACTCCCATCTCCCCCAGAAAAGTCCCTCATCTCTTTTGTAGTCCAAAGCAAGCAAGCCTCCTCACTATACTCACACGCATTTAGAGGTAAACCCATGTTTCACTTCTACGATAGATTAGTTTTCTCTGTCCTTTAATTTCATAAAAGTGGAATCACACGGGATTCATTCTTTGGAATCCAACTTCTGCTCAACCTGTTTTAGAGGCTCATCCATGCCCTCTTTTATTTAGTATTTGTTTTTCATTTTCATAGTTTTATAGTAGTTTATTGTCTAAATATTGTCCAATTTGTTTATGCATTTTTCTGTTGATAGGTACTTGGATTAAAGCTGCTGAGAGCATTCTTGTCCTAATCTTTGTATGGACAGAGGCTCTTATTTTTCTGGAGTATGTACCTAAGAATGGAATTGTTGAGTCATAGGGTCAGGTTCATATTTTCAAAAAATGATTTCAAATGCTGTTCTGGGTGAAGAGCGGCAAATCAAATGATTAAAATGAAAGTAAATAGCACTTAGGATTGGAGAGAGAGGAATTGGGGGTTACTCAGTCTGGAGATATGTCTAAGAGGTGATTTCCTAATTCTCTTGAAGTATATAAAGGGTAATTTTAAGGGAGAAAGGAACACGTTATCAATTTATAACAAAGTACACGATGAGAGAAAATGGGATTAAATTTCAACAAAAGAGTGCTTAGGCAGACAATTATCATAATTAACATAGAAATAGGCTACTGTCCCCAGGGGGTCTTCCAGCATAATGTTCTCTCCTTGGGAAAAAGGTAGATAAGTGAGGAAGGAAACTTTCTTGCTTTCTCATGAGTCCTTATTCTTGATTTGTCTTCTGGAAGATAGAATTTTCTCTTTAATAGGTCTTATGTGTAAGGTAACTACATTTTTTTTTTTTAATTGCTGAAGTCACAATACTGTGGTTCAGGACAAATTCTAAACTGGATGGTTTGCCAGGACAAAGCCTTATAGGTGAACCCTCTGAGAAAAGCTGGAGTACATGATTGCATGACTTATGAGTAGCATTTCTGGGGCAAGCAAGTGACAGGTGGACACACCAGATAAAAGTAAAGCTAGTGAGGAGTTCTGCTTCCAGTATGACAGAGTAACTCATATTAGACCTACCTCTCTGTATGTAACAAATATAAACTTTGGACAAAATATAAACAACAACTACCTGGAAGCATTGAACAGAGACCAAAGCAGGCAGATTCTGAAGGGGAGACCACACTCAGAAGGAGAATGGCTTTGAGTGAAACTTTCATTTTCAGGCCGTTGAGCCTGAGAAAAGACTATCATATGCACCATGTTGGTACCTAACACTCCTCACATTATCTTCTGTTTCTTTTTGGAACAGAGACTTATACTCTCCATAGCATCTTGTCAGAGTGGGACACAGAGACCACTTTGATTTGGCCCCCTAACACTTTTACAAAACAAGATCTTAGCCTCCTTTTTAATTTTTCTGTCTCTGGCTACAGTAAAAAAAATTTAAAGCCAACATATAATCCTGGTATCAGGAAGAACCAGAGCCACTGTTAGCATGTGTGATGCAGTTGCAAGAATTAGAAACCAGCAGCCTTCATGGGAAAAGCACCCCACCTGGAGAATTCATGGCAAGCAAACTACAAAAATATGTCTAGGACCGACCACTGGGTAGCACAAGTTTAGGGGATACTGGTCTCACATTAGGTTTTGTGAAGCATCCCTTCTGGGGTTGTGCCCTGGATAACCTTTTAGCTTAGGGTAATGTCATCAAGGGGCCCCTTCCTTTGAGAAGCCACTGTCCCATCTCAGATGCAACTCTGGGAGAAAATATGTTCCCAGACTGGGGCAAAGAACCTTTGAAGCCAAAATCAGTCAAAGGGAGAAATAAAGTGGGAGAAACTGTTTATTGATAACAAGCAGTCATCTTCTTCTGCTTGCCCATGTCCCTCAAGAGCTGGCTGCAAAAGGACCCTACCAAACCTCTCCAGTCCAACTTGTGCCCTCACTTCCCACCCCCTTTGTAATCACCTATTGATATGGAGATGGACTACTTCTCTCCACCCCTTGGAAACATCTACTGATATGGATATGCACTAAAGCCAGGTGAGAGATTCTGGAAATATTGCAATTTTACCCACACCAGAAGCATGTAGCTTTGTGAGCAGATTGTGGCCTGTGTTTCAGCCACAACTTACCCACTAGAAATGGAAGACTAGTGCCAACGTAGTCTTTCACACCTAAGGAAATTTTCTATTTAATTTATACCTTTTGCTTCTTTACCTTCAAAATGCTATTGTTTGTAGTTGTTTTCAGCTGTCTTCTGGACTGAGAGGAAGGCTAACTCAAAACTCCCCTGATGTCAAAGTTAGTTTTCAAGGGCATAAAAATTTGAAAACACATGCCAAAGGCTACCTGTGTAGGGTTTTCTCATAGTACCACTTGAGGTCCAAAGACACTAATTCTGATGATCCAATCAGCCATTGTTATTTTGTAAAATAGTTTTATCTAAGTTTCATCTCTGAAGAACATTATTGTTTTATCTGGAAATATAGCTAATTTTCTATCTCTGTATGTCCTTTGCAAAAAACAACAACAACAACAACAACATTGAGATTGTGCTGTTGGAATTTCAAGGATAATCTTTTTTTTTTTTGGTCATGGGAACCTATGCAGAGGTTCACTTTGGCCAACCTTCCAAAGATATGGTTAGTCCTATAGTAGTTTTCTGTTCTAGCCATAACAAGTTGTCACAAAATTAATGACTTCAAACAACACAAATTTATTATGTTACAGCTGCATTCTTTCCTGGAGACTCTATTTCCTGCTCATTTGACATTTTGGCATAATTCAGTTCCTTGCAGTTGTAGGACTGAAATCCCCATTTTCCTGTTGACTATCAGCTGAGAGCTTTTCCCAGTTTCTAGAAAGTTCCAAATTTCATGGCTCATGTCTCCCTTCCTCCATCTTCAGAGACAGCAGTGGTGAATTGAGTCCTTTTCAGGTCATATCTCTCTGATTCACTCTTTTTACTTCCTCTTTCACTTTTAAAAGTGCATGTGATTATATTGGGCCCACCTGGATAATCTAGTATACTTTCCCCTCTCCAGGAGCTTCACCCTAATCGTATTGGCAAATCTGTCACCTTTCTCATGTAATGTAACATATTCGTAGGTTCCTGGAATTAGTGTCTGGGCTTCTTGGGGGTTGGGGGGCATTCTTTGCCTACCACAGCCTTTAGACATTCCATCTTAATTACATTCTTAGATTAATTTACTCACTAAACATTTAATGAACTCTTAGTTTGCAACAAAGAATATAGAGATTAATGAACTATGGCACTGCTTCCTAAGTGCTAATCACCATAGAAACCAGACTCATATTTACAGGTGCACACTGAATTTGTTACAAATGTCAACTTACCTAGCCATCTCCTTAAGAAATAGAGATAATGGCTTTCATCACTGGATTCCTGATGCCAGCTCTCTATGTGGCACATAAGCATTCAGCAAGTACTGCTGAATTTATTAATCGTATAAATATTTGTTAAGCATCTACCTAATGCCAAATACTGTTCTAGATGTTTAGTAAACATTAGTGAATAAAACAGAGTCCATAACCCTGTGGGGCTTACATTCTTTTGGGGTACCTAATATTTTAGCTGGAATGCACCCATTCTATCACTAAGTGATCAAATGAACACACATGTGAGTGAAGCTGAGTAAATTGGCGACAGACTACCAGAGATTTTTGAGTCCCATAATAGGGTGTCTGAGTCTGTTTTCATAGGTAGTGAGGAAATAGGGAAGGTTCTTAAACAGAGGTGAATTGACAAGATATATGCTTTAGAAACACTTGATGATAAAGGAGAGGGTAACTCAGAGAACTGGATGTGAAGAATGGCTTGCTAAAGGCTTAAACCAAAACAGTGACAGTAGGAATAGAGGAGGGCATGGTCTCAAGGGAGATTTATAATACTGAAATCTGGAGAAGGGAAACTGGCCTGGTATATGGGAGGCTGGAAACAACAGAGGACATACATTTATAATCCATTTGAATATAGATGAACATTACTCTCTTTAAATTAAACAATTGCTTAATGAGAAACTTTTTCTCCTGTTAACATACTAAAACGTACACAGATAGAAACACCTCAGAGTAAAATATGCTGGCATTTTGCAACATGCTACTAATAGAACCAAAAATGTATTGTTGAACATATAGTATCCTTCAACATCCAAATAGGAAATTTAAACAATTATTCTTTTTGAAAGCAATAGAATTTATGTGCACAGCCATCAGAACTGAAAGCTTGACATGGGAAATTTAGCAGTTGAAATGCAACAAAGAACACATCAGAGGTGACCTACATAAAGAAACTTAGTACGACTGATTCCTCCTTCGGGGAATCTACTTTTGTTCTTTCTCACTCAACAGGGGAAAGAAAAAAATCCTGTCCGTAAAAATGCTGAGAAAGAAACTAGGATGGAGAATTGTTTTAGAGGGCCCATTTGCATCATGTCTGTGAGAATTTCCGATGGTTAGGTGTTAGAATTTATCCCTTCCATCTGAATATGCTTCCTTCTTTAATGGCTTTTCACCAATGGCTCTCTTGGGATTGTCTGGCCAGTGTCCCGCAGGTGCGAAACCCCCGATCAGGAAATATTCCTGCAGCAGAAGGGATCTGGAAGCATCCAGAAAGTCCAACAGAATCTTTGAAATAACAGCCCGTCTCCTGACCCTTCCACTGACAGTTCAAAATCTTTTCACGGCTAACACAGAACACATTGTAAACCACAACAAGATAGGAAACAACCACCTTTGACTTCAGATTTGCTGAAATAAACACACACACATAGATTCCAACATACCAGCAAAATCCCAGCACAGTGCTGTCAGTGGGAGCCAAAAATTCAAATGCACAAACTGTTCATATTAATGAGAGCTTGATGAGATGGTTGCAGGGAACTAGCAGAGCCAGCTGACTGGGAATTTTAAGAGACAAGAGTCAATTGCCTATAGTTTTATGTCCAAATTAACTTTATTACAGGATATGAGATGGCAGGGTTTTATTATTTTCCATATAAAGGTATACACACAACATACACACACAGATTAAGAAATAAACATATAGAAAATCTATTGTCTTGAACATTGTAAAGCTGTGACAGATAATCCTAAATGCATAGAGTCATAGAGATTATCTATACACAGTATCTTGTGTGATGGGCTACTTGAAAGACAGTTCTGTGGACTTCCAGCTGTGGAATTGTGAAATCTTAGAGCCGGAAGGGGGTTAGTTCAATCACCCCATGGACTGGGGCATATGGAGTACCTGAGAATTTTCCAAAATCATAGTGCCGGATGACTTCAGAGCCAAGTTAGAACCCACACATCTCATCCTTTCTTGAAGGATGTCCATTCAGTGTTCTGGCATTTATTCATTTTTCAACGGCTATTAACATTTATAAGGGGATAGGAGAGGTAGAATTCCAGTAACATAAAGTCCAGAACACAGGGACATTCGGGAATGATCCCTCTTTGTCTCTGTCTTTGTTTCTTGCTCTTACTCTCTCACACTGTCATTCTCACTATTATGTCAGTCTAGGAAGTTTTATTCAAATATTCTGCATATCTAAATTTTATCCCTCCCGATATCAAAACCCATGGCCTTTTGCTTTTAGAAAGAAGAGATTATGATAACTAGAGAGCCAATATTTTAAAGAATTAGAGATCCTTCAGGGAAAATTCATGCATTTTAAAATTAAATATTTAATATTTTATAAACATTTTATTCATTCCCTGATCTTAATGCTTTTAGGAAGATAAAAACAGTCAAAATATGAAAATCAAAGGACTGATAGGCAGACAATTTCCTAAAATTGAAAGGTGAGGAAACTTGAGTATGAGGGTCAATTTTTTTTCTTTGCTTGAATACAGCTGGTTATTATTACTGCATTAATCATAAGGTAGTAATGTTCCCGATGTTAGAAAGTGATGTAAAAAACAGACCAATTGCACTAAGAAAATATTTATTCCTATTGTTTATTCCAAGGCTTCTACTTTTATCACTTGCTTTATTTTTTTTTTCTAAAATGTATAGTTCCTGAGAAAGTTGAGGATGATTGAAAAAATGGCATGCCATGATTAACTGAGGGAATTTTAGGTCCCAATATAATGTGCTCAAAGAAACTCTGTTGAGATATTTCTTGCTATTGTTCCCAGATCAAAAAGTTAAGGGCCAAATAGACTATAAGCCACTTAAAGATAGAAGCCATGTCTTACTCAATTCTGTTTCCTCAGGATCTTTTTACATAGAACACTCAATAATTATTGTTTTCTTTAACTGTAATTGACCTACAGTGGAGTTGTAGTAATTGGAAAGAATGCATATCTACTATACCTGCCAATTTCTCATTGGCCTCAGTTGTATGGACTAGTTTTCTATAGACCATATTCATCATAAATCAGTGATGTTTTTGGATTTAACTGTATAATACTAAGCCTTTACATGAACTTAACAATACCAACCAGCCATCAAGGATTGCTTCCATGAATTAAAAACTATAGGAAAGACTTTTACAGAGAAGACTATGAAATTTTTTTAAAGTAACACTTAAATTCATTATATAACTCATTTTTACTTACTGTTGAGATTTTAACCAAGTGTTATATTTCCAATTTTCAATGAGTCTTATTTCCTAGAATGTCTTATAGTTGAATGGAAAGAGGAAGTAATGTCTACTTCTTTCCCCACCTTTCCTTATAGGATGAGATGAAAACAAAGTGTTTGTGTTTTCTGACCCACTTTTTAATTTATTCCCATTTCTTTTCATGGTTATAATCAAGGGAAAGTATGATGATTCTAAAACTTCTCATTGAAGAATATATTCTGTAAAGCTGTAAGCTATGGCTGGAAAATACATATATTTCAGAGTAGCATAAATAGGGATTCAAATAGAAAAATCATCCCATGTTAACTTTGAGAATTAAATTCGAGAATCTGAACTACTGAAACTGAGAGAAACTTCCTGAGTCTCCACCCTTCATATGAAAAAACAAGTTTTTTTTCCCCCAGAGGATTTATTGAAAAAAATAATAGAAGAATATCAAGCATATTGTATGGCATAAATATTTGCACAGGTTTTTCTTTCCTAGAATTACCTGCTAGTAACACTTATTTCAAGTGACATTATGCATGGTAGCATCCACTTTCTGCGATCATTTAAATATAGATCTGCATATCATTTTCTACTCATACCCTGTTCCAACTCTTCTGCAAAGATGGACAGAAACTAGGCTACAGAGGCTTAAGATGAGGGACCACATACATTGTCTTCTTTCACTAGTACTGTTCCTAGTTTTCTTATATTCCCAGAGAGCTATCTATCTTGAATACCAAGTTCTTAAAGGGAATGGACACTTTTTAATGCACATTCTGTAAAGTGGCTAGTCTCACATTTTAAATAGCAAAAAGATTTCTCTGATTTAAAGAGTGAGTTATGGATGGTAGCAGCAGGAAAGGGCTGTTAAAAGTCGTGGCAGTTCAGCCCAAAAGCTTAACCAAATGATCAAACTTAGCATCACGTGTAAAGGGAGCCCAGGTGCCTCCTGACTGATGCGCTATGAAGGGCACGATAACACCTATGTAGTCATCCTGCCAAATCAAGCTTACTTTGAATCTGATCATAAGGAAACAATCAGACAAATCCCCACTGAGAGCATTTTAGCTGGCTCGGACTGTTCAAAAAATGTCGAGATCATGAAACTGAAAAATTGACTGGGTTCATTTTAGATTGAAGGAGACAATAGAAGCATGAGAGCTGAATGACCTTTCACTGCACTGGATGCTGTTTTTTCTTTGTTGTTTGTTTTGGTTTTGGTTTTGGTTTGGGGAAATTGGAATAGGGATTGTTAGCTAATAGTGTTGCTTTAAAGTCCAAACTCTTGGGAGTAAAAGTAATGTATTTCCTTGTTCTTAGAAGATATATGCTGAATAATCAAGAGGGAAGTGTCATGTCTGCCACTTTCTTTTAAATGTTTCAGCAAAAATATGTGTATGTGTGCGGGATGGGGCTGTGCAGGGCGGGAAAACGAGGTAAGAGAAGCAGATATAGCTAATAAAATATTGGGGAATGAAACAAATATCAGGTTTAAATTCATGCCTGAATACTTCTCAAGTGAAAAAAGTTAACTCAAATGAGACAACAGAAATATGATAGAGAATGATTTTTGGCTTAAGTATCCACCTCATTGCCCAAAACCAGTTAGCCTGCCTTCCTCCTTCTTACCCTTTTCCGAGTTTGTGTTCATTAACAGTCCTGTCTGCTCTCCCTTCCAGCGGCTGTTAGCTGGCCTCCCTCTCCGTGGCTACCACCCTGCCCAGCCCCCACCATCTCAGCCACTGTGGCAATAGAGGTGGCTCATCTCACAGCTTCTTTCCTGCCCTGCTATAACCCATTCCCCAAAAAGCAGTCGTCATGATTTTCTAAAACTATAAATTCATGCTCCCTACGTCTGTTTAAAATTCTTTAATGGCGGCTTCCAAACCCACTTAGAGAAACAGAATTCAAACTCCCACCTCCATGATCTTCTTCCATCCCTGACCCCTGCTTACTCTTCTGGGCTTTTTCCTCCCTTGCCTCTCTACTGCTCAACTCTTCCAAGCTCCTTCATGCTCATGTTTCTCTGTCTCTGCGTGGAGTCCTCTTTCCTCGGTCATGACAAAGCTGGTCCCTTCTTGTCCTTTACATCTCGGCTCTGAGGACATCTGCTGAATGACACTTTCTCTGACTCTCAGGCTAACACAGTGCTCATTCCTCCTGTTCTCATCACTTAACTTTAATTCTCTGCATTTCACTTACTATGATCTGGTACTTTATACATTTGTTTACTGTCTATCATCCTAAAACTTAGGAAGCTTCATGAGGATAGACAGTTTGCCTTGCTCACTAGTATGTCTCTAGCAACTAGATGGTACTTGCCACATGCAGGTATTCCATAACTGTTGGAAGAGTTAAATAAAATTAATAGTGTATAAATGACTATAGAGCTGTATCAGTGAGGAGCCAGCCAGAAATACAGAATCTATGCTAATTATTTTTTAAAAGGGGGGGGAACTTGGTACAGGGAATTGTTTACACAGGGGATGAAAAGATATGAAGCCAAACAGGGTACTGTGAGATTATGAGCATCCTGAAGGCACTGTCACCCCGAGGCCGAGGGCAAATGGAAAAAACTATGCAGCCGGGGCCTTAGAACAGGGCCAACTGGGAGACGCTAAGATTACAGAGGAGCTTCCTCCTGATGGAGAAGCCTCCAAAAGCAGAGGAGAAGGAGAGAATAACCTACTTTTTCCTTCTCCTTGCTCTCCAGTCTGCAACACCAGAAGGGGCCGGTGGGGGCGGTGATCCCAGGGCAAAGTACCTTTGAAACCGAAATCAGTCAAATGGAGAAATAAAGTGGGAGAAACCTGTTTATTGCTTACAAACAGTCCACTTCTGCTCTCCCGAGTCTCTTGTGACCCTGTCCCAGAAGAAGAGACCCCCACCCAACCTCTCTGGTCCAGATAAACCCTAGCTTGCCCTTGTAATTACCTACTGATATGGAGATGGCTACTTCTCTCCACCCCTTGATAACACCTATTGTATGGAGATGCACTAAAGCCAGGTGAGAGATTCTGGAAATTTTGTAATTCTATCCACAAATCTCTGGCCAGATGGAGCCCAAACAGAAGCCAGTAGATGTAGGAACCTGGGGGACACAGCCTGTGACCAAGTCATGTCTCTAATGGGGACAGAGGGATGGACATGGGAACAGACTGACCAGGAACCTACCCATACAGGAACCTCTCTCTGAATGAGAAAAATATAAACCCACCCTGAAGCATGTGTTCTTTATCAGTGCAGCTCTGCTGATATTTAGGGGATCAAGAACACTTGAGAATATCCAAAATGTCTGGTAACAGGAAAAATAATGTATTTATTATGCTTTTTTCCAGATGGACAATAGATCCCATTGTTTTAAATTTTGAGCTCCTTCAACTGTTTGGAAGTTAACAGAAATTATACTTACCATATTATTGAAACATGTAACTATTTTAAATACTATGTTTCCTGACCCAGGGGACACCCTGTAGTGTTCTGGTCCACATCTTTCTAAATTTGAAGTACAGTCACCATTAGGAAGTGAAGTCACCCAATGTGGATTGTGCTTAATCATGTATTACATTGATTCTAATCTACTTGAACTCTGGAACTGGTTTTCTTACAATTTGCAAAGACAAGTCAGCAATTGAAGGAGGCCATGTTGATCCTGTGTATCTCATGAAGGGATTAGTGGGCCAGGCTGTGGACTGGCTCCTTCTAGTAATTTCACACCTGCTCTCCTCTTCCCTCCCTTCCTCTGCACAGCTAGCCCTCCATCTCTCTCACTGTTCCCTTCAAATGCCAAAGGAAATAGAAAGTGCTGTATCTTATTACTTTTTTGTGCCACTTTTTCCAGAAGGCACCCTTATCCCTCTCAAATAGGTGTGGAGGAAAACACAAACAGAAAACATCCCCGATAGCAGCCACCCTGAGGGAAGGTATATACCCACAAGATGAAAATAAATACGTTGTACTTGGTGCCTGTGATGTTATACAGAACAGACATAGATTCTTCTTAGGGTTCTAATCCCCCTGGGCTCATTAAATAAGGGAGGCAGACAGTTAGAGGAGACACTGTTAAAAGCAGACCTTAATGTGCTTTTTAAAGTAGTGGGTCAGACATATAAATCATGGGAAGAATGTAGTACAAAATAGTGAATGAAATATTTATACATTCCATTGAAGCTTGGCATATGTTCCAGAGGGAGATGTCCTAGAGAGACAGGTCCTCCCCTTTCTTCCCCTTTGTTCTCATTCTATATTTCCCATTGCACTGACACAGCTGTTGGTTTCATAAGCATTCTGAAGTTGATTAGATCAGAAGGCAGATGCTTGCCTGACCAGCATGACCAATGACAGACACCAACGTTGTGGGTATTCTGGGCTTGTAGTCTGTATCTTGAGGTTGCTTCTGGTGTTCTGCAGGCCTCCAAATGGCTCTCTAAATTTTAGTGTGCCTGCACTTATATGTCATTTGTGTCCCAAACAGTGCAATGTAATGTACAGTGCATACACTTGCATGCAATCCACCAATCGAGTTTGAAAATTGCTGTCAGATCTATTGAGCATGGCTATAATTACATGCACATGAATGTTCAGCTAAAAGCAGAAACAACCTTATTACTTTGTTTTGCTTTTTTTAAATAAAACAAAACACTCAACTTTAGCACTCAGAAAGTAAATTGTTACCTATTGAGAAATTCTCTTGACTTGCTGTTGGAATGATTAAGTGTTCCTAAAATATGTGATGCAAGTGATACTCAGTGAAAATTCTTTTCTATCTGAAGGTCAGAGAGGTTTATAAAACCTGCTAAAGATACTATTCTAAGTGCTTGTTGACAACAATTTCATTTAATCTTCACAAAACCCTGAGGAGGGAAACATGGTTTTGTGGGTGAAATTATAATATTTCCAGAATATCTCACATGGCTTTGGTGCATCTGCATATCAACAGGCATTCTTCAGGGGTGGAGAATGGTTCATCTCCATATCAATGGGTAATTACCTGAGCAATGGAGGGCTTATCTGAACCTGAGAGAGAAGGAGAGGGCTGATTTGCTTCTGCTGGAGCAGGAAGGAGAGATGGCCCTGGACTGTAGTTTGTAATCAATAAACGGATTTTAAACTTTATTTCTCACTTTGACTAATTTTGGTTTTAGAGATATTTTGCCCTGGGATTTCCTGTCCCTGAAGTTACAGGTTTTCAGAGTCCTCTTTATGGATGTGGAGACTGAGGCTTACCGATATCTTCCCCTACCTGGGTCAGCCCTCCACACATGCTCTGATCCCAAGGCTGTCTGAACACAAAGCCATAGGTAGGTAGCATTTTAGTGAAGTATTTTATCCTCCTTCTTAAAGAATGCTCCTAAGTGAATATTGATCTTTGGGTTACCAGCCAGAGGCACAGCCTGGGTGATGTGGGGCCTCTATGTTGGAGAACCATAAGGGGCTCTTTGCCAGCAACACCAGTGATTCCATTTCCCTTCTTCAAGAGTCATTACCAGCTTGGCTCCTTGAAAGCTCATTTTGCCAAAGGTACCTGGTCTCTAAATATAGAATCTAAAGCTAATATCATTTTAGCTATGTCATCAAGAATAGGCAGCTGAATTACTGAGTCATGCAATTTAGCGTTGGAAGTGACCTTCAAGGTCATTTGATCTGAGCCTCTTGGAATCCAGGTGAGTAGTCTGGCCTCCAGGGCACTGGAGGACTTTGCCTAAGCCGAAGAAGTAGGGAGGGGCATTTTGAATGAGAAACTGCATATATTTATTCACAGTCCTAAACTCTTTCAACCCTGCCTTATTGTCATTCCACACTATGTAATTTCACTTGGCAATAGTTTCCTCTGTAGAGTTTTCCTTTTAAAATAACTATATTATACCCTGTTGATACTATATTATAGAAATATATGTGGAATAGCTAGGGTATAGTATATAATAAGAGTTTATTTTTAATCTTTAAAGAAGAGAGCTGGTTATTCGTTTATTATTTTTTAAAATTCATACTTGAAAATTGGTCCTCTCATCAAAGAGAGAAACAGGAAATGAAATCATTGTCTTGAAATAATTAACAACAAAGATAAACTTACAGGGGACCAAGATTAGTCTTAAGTTTTTCTTTCTCTACTCTTTCAAAATGTTTCCTCTTTGTAGAAAGTTTGGATAAGAATCCAAAGGCCAAATCTAGATGTGCAATTCCTTTGAACTGATATAATTGCAACAAAAAACAGGGAGGGGACATTGGGGGATATCACAGCCTAGATATTGACTTTTCAAATAGCAGTATTTTCTTTATAAGTACAGATCCTACCCTTTAATGCATTCTGAGAATCTGACACTGTATTTCTTTTATGGTTCTGAAAAAAATCTCAATTTAAAACCAAAAACATGACTTTAGAAAACACATCATTTTTTCCCTGAAGATGCTCAGAGAGACTGCACATTACACATGTTTTGTAGTTTACAGAGGCATCCTGACTGAATATAATGATACGTATGAGTCCTTTTAATGTGCTGGGGGAAATAATCGGACAGTTACGCAAATGTGTGAATGTATGTGACTGTTGTATTATTTTCAGTTTTGAAAAACTAGCTATTCAAATTGTTTTCTATGTAGGAAAGGTTGTTTCAGATAAGTAATATGTCTAAAGCACTTTAAAAAATGAGTGTTTCTTTGGAAATAGTTAAAAATGTGGTTTGGGAAAAGCAATGTGTATTTCAGGGGACTGAATTCTGAAGAGGGAGCCAGAATATGAAATATCATGCAAACTAAATTCAGTCTTCCAATAATGTTCTCTGGAGATTAGGTTTGGAGAAGTGAACAGAGAGAGAGTGTGTGGAACATTTCCTCCAATTTGTAATATTGAATCAGGCCCATTTTAAATTGTGCTAATTTATTCTTCATTGAACCGTGGAGATTAATTAATCCTTTGTTTTGCTGGATTAATGAGTAATCAATATGCCAAAGGGGGGAAAAAGAGAATGATTTCTTCTCAAGGAACAAAGCATTCAGATAGCCAAGTCATTTTATCTTCTGTTTACAAAGCACACCACAACCTAGATAAAATGTGGCATTCAGGAGATTTGAGCTCTTTTTTTAACTAAGATACCCTGGGTTGGTGTATTTCACGTGGATATAGGCTGGTACGACACCTGTATAAAATAACCAATGCATTATAGGTGCATTTTGATGGCCTCTTCTCTCCCACAAAATTTAAGTCAGTTTCTGACCTTACACTTTGAAGCCATCATAGTATAAGGTCACCTCCCCTAAGAGGCTGTCCCTCACCATCAACACTAAATTTGACTATCCTCTTTTACCACCAAACAGTCCCTCTCAAACCTAATCTTACTTTTCTTCATAGTGCTTATAACTATCTGAAATTATCTAATTAGTCTACTTATTCACCTGCCTCTTGCCCATCTCACTCACTAACCTCCAAATGTTAGACTAGAGATTTTGTTGGTTTTATTCACCATTGTATTTGTGCAGTCTAGCTAAATGCCTTGCACATTATTGTCAGGCAATAAGAATCTGTCCAGTGAGTGCATCTGCAACAGAATGAACTTGATCTGAAGCTGCTTCTCTGAGAGACAGAGTGAGGTATTTTGAAGAAGAAACTGGCACTCTTAGTGGCTTCAAACCAAACTGAGATATACCAAGAATGCCACAGCTCCTTAGGAACCTGGACTTCGTCCCCAGAATACCACGGACCTCCATTTCCCTAGATCAGGAGCTGTCCTATTAAGAGCCGCATAGAGGATACAGTCTGTTCTTTGCCCATGGAGTCTAAGCAAACTCACCTGTTCTCCAGGGTAGGATAGCATATTCATGACAAGGGTGGGAGGGATGGAAGGCATGTCTGGAAGGGATGTTCCTCTTAACTCTGAGATTCATAGTTAAGAATAATAATCTTGAACTTCCGGGAAGATGGCGGTGTGAGCAGGGTGGCAGAAATCTACTTCCAACACTATATTTATCTATGAAAATACAGCAAATACAATTATTCCTAAAAGAGAGACCAGAATACACAGGAAAGTGCACAGCGTGCAGCTACACCCAAGAGGACTCGGCACCCCGAGAGGCGGGTAAGATACGGAACCGCGACCCGGCGGGACCCGAGCACTCACCCACCCCAGCGCACAGGCGGGAGGAGAGGATTCAGAGCCAGGAGGGAGTGGAAATACACCCTGTGAAATAACCAGCCCCGGTGATCTGTGCGGGGAGCGCTGAAACACATAGGGTGCTGTAGCGGAGATTGGAGAGACAGTGGGGCAGGATCTGAGCGGGGAACGCGCCAGGGTGCTTGCAGCTGGCACCCGAGAAGGAAAAAAGAAAAAAGAAAACCGCATGCTTTCTTCAGTGGTTTTAAAGAGACAGGAGCCCAGGGGAGGAGCCAGATTGCCTTGGCACACTCAGCCCAGCGGGCTGGAGTCCGGGGAAGTTTCGGACCCCTTAGCTGGCAACTGGGAAAGCGTGGCCACACTTAGACATCTCACTGAGATCAACAGCCTCTCATTCGTTCCCACCCTGGCCAGAGCTATAAAGGCTCCTGCAGAGCGGCACAGCCACGGCTGCGGAATAGTGGGGCAACAGCGCCACCTACAGCATTCCCACAGAATCTACTCTCGGGGGGCGGTTTTTTGGGGGGTTTTGTTGTTTTTTGTTATTTCTTTTGTTTCTTTCTTTCTTTCTTTTTTTTTCACTTTTTAAAGTCTTAAAGAGCCCAGCTGACATATATGGCAACTACCAGCGACGACTTCTACAGCCATGAGAAGACAGAGGAATATGGTTCAGACCAAAATCAACCAGACAACCCCACAGAGGGAGCCTGAAAGGATGGAAATGCACAGTCTTCCTGAAAAAGAATTCAGAATAAGTCATAACCATGCTGATGGACCTACAGAGAAATGTGCAAGAGCTGAGGGAGGAAGTGAGGGAAGTGAGGAAAGACAATGTACAAATCAGAGAAGCGATCGAGGGGCTTAACAGAAGACTGGATGAGATGCAAGACACTGTTAATGGAATATAAATCAGAGAACAGAAATACAGAGAAGCTGAGGCAGAGACAGATAAAAGGATTTCTAGAAATGAAAGAATATTAAGAGAACTGTGTGACCAATCCAAATGGAACAATATTCGCATTATACGAGTACTAGAAGAAGAAGAGAGAGAAAAAGGGATAGAAAGTGTCTTTGAAGAAATAACTGCTGAAAACGTTCCCTCGCTGGGGAAGGAAATAGTCTCGCAGTCCACGGAAGCCCACAGATCTCCCAACATAAGGGACCCAAGGAAGACAACACCAAGACACATAATAATTAAGATGGCAAAGATCAAAGATAAAGACAGAGTATTAAAGGCAGCTAGAGAGAAAAAAAAGATCACCTACAAAGGAAAACCCATCAGACTATCATCAGACTTCTCAACAGAAACCTTACAGGCCAGAAGAGAATGGCATGATATATTTAACGTTATGAAAAAGAAGGGCCTCGAACCAAGAATATTGTATCCAGCATGATTATCATTTAAATATGACGGAGGGATTAAACAGTTTCCAGACAAACGAAAGTTGAGAGAGTTTGCCTCTCATAAACCACCACTACAGGATATCTTAAATGGACTGCTCTAGAGGGAAGCACCCCAAAGGCTAAAAAGATGTCACCAGAGAAAATAAAATCATAACAAAGAAAGTAGACCATCCAAATACTAACTAAAGGCAAAGAATAAAACACCTAGTATATAAAGAATGGAGGAGGAAGAATAAGAAGGGAGAGAAATAAAGAAACATCAGACGATGTTTACAATAACATAACAAGAAAGTTAAGTTAGATTGTTACATAGTAAAGAAGCAACCCTTGAACCTTTGGTAACCACGAATCTAAAGCCAGCAATGGCAATAAGTACATATCTATCAATAATCACCCAAAATGTAAATGGACTGAATGCACCAAACAAAAGACACTGAGTAACAGAATGGATAAAAAAGCAAGACCCATCTATATGCTGCTTACAAGAGACTCATCTCAAACCCAAAGAGATACACAGACTAAAAGTGAAGGGATGGAAAAAGATATTTCATGCAAACAACAAAGAGAAAAAAGCAGGTGTTGCAGTACTTGTATCAGACAAAATAGACTTCAAAACGAAGAAAGTAGCAAGAGATAAAGAAGGACATTACGTAATGATAAAGGGGTCAGTGCAACAAGAAGATATAACCATGATAAATATATATGCACCCAACACAGGAGCGCCAGCATATGTGAAACAAATACTAACAGAATTAAAGGAGGAAATAGACAGCAATGCATTCATTTTAGGAGACTTCAACACACCACTCACTCCAAAGGACAGATCAACCAGACAGAAAATAAGTAAAGACACACAGGCACTGAACAGCACACTAGAACAGATGGACATAACAGACATATACAGAACTCTACACCCAAAAGCAGCAGGATACACATTCTTCTCAAGTGCACATGGAACATTTTCCAGAATAGACCACATACTGGGCCACAAAAAGAACCTCAGTAAATTCAAAAATATTGAAATTCTACCAACCAACTTCTCAGATCACAAAGGTATAAAAGTAGAAATAAATTTTACAAAGAAATCAAAAAGGCTGACAAATACATGGACACTTAACAACATTCTCCTAATTAATTAATGAGCTAACGACCAAATCAAAACAGAAATCAAAGAATATATGGAGACTAATGGCAAGAACAACACAAAGCCACAACGTCTGTGGGACGCAGCAAAGGCAGTTCTGAAAGGAAAGTATATTGCAATCCAGGCCTATTTAAAGAAGGAAGAACATTCCCAAATGAATAGTCTAAAGACAAAATTACTGAAATTGGAAAAAGAAGAACAAATGAGGCCCAAAGTCACCAGAAGGAGGGACATAATAAAGATCAGAGAAAAATAAATAAAATTGAGAAGAATAAAACAATAGAAAAAATCAATGAAACCAAGAGCTGGTTCTTTGAAAAAATAAACAAAATAGATAAACCCCTAGCCAGACTCATTAAGAGAAAAAGAGAATCTACACACATAAACGGAATCAGAAATGAGAAAGGAAAAATAACGACGGACCCCACAGAAATACAAAGAATTATAAGAGAATATTATGAGAATCTATATGCTAACAAGCTGGAAACCATAGAAGAAATGGACGACTTCTTAGAAAAATACAACCTTCCAAGACTGACCAAGCAAGAAACAGAAAAACGAAACAGACCAATCACCAGCAACAAAATTGAAGCAGTAATCACAAAACTACCCAAGAACAAAACCCCCAGACCTGATGGATTCACCTTTGAATTCTACCAGACATATAGAGAAGAAATAACACCCATTCTCCTTAAAGTTTTCCAAAAAATAGAAGAGGAGGGAATACTTCCAAACTCATTCTATGAGGCCAGCATCACCCTAATACCAAAACCTGTCAAAGACCTCACTAAAAAAGAAAACAACAGACCAATATCCCTGATGAACGAAGACGCAAAAATACTCGACAAAATATTAGCAAACCGAGTTCAAAAATACCTCAAGAGGATCATACACCATAATCAAGTGGGATTCATCCCAGGGATGCAAGGATGGTACAACATTCGAAAATCCATCAACATAATCCACCACATCAACAAAAAGAAGAACAAAAACCACATGATCATCTCCATAGATGCTGAAAAAGTATTTGACAAAATTCAGCATCCATTCATGATTAAAACTCAACAAAATGGGTATAGACGGCAAGTACCTCAACATCATAAAGACCATATATGACAAACCCACAGCTAACATCATACTTAATGGCGAGAAGCTGAAAGCTTTTCATCTAAGATCGGGAACAAGACAGGGATGCCCACTCTCTCCACTGTTATTCAACATAGTACTGGAGGTCCTAGCCACGGCAATCAGAAAAAACGAGGACATACAAGGTATCCATTTTGGTAAAGAAGAAGTCAAATTGTCACTATTTGCAGATGACATGATACTGTACATAAAATACCCTAAGGACTCCATTCCAAAACTACTAGAACTAATATCTAAATTCAGCAAAGTTGCAGGATACAAAATTAACACACAGAAATCTGTTGCTTTCCTATACACTAATGATGAACTAACAGAAAGAGAAATCAGAAAAACAGTTCCATTCACAATTGCATCAAAAAGAATAAAATACCTAGGAATAAACGTATCGAAGGAAGTGAAAGAACTGTACTCTGAAAACTACAAGACACTCCTAAGAGAAATTAAAGAGGACACTAACAAATGGAAATGCATCCCATGCTCTTGGCCAGGATGAGTAAATATTGTCAAAATGGCTATACTGCCTAAAGCAATCTACAGATTCAACGCAATCCCTATCAAACTTCTAACTACCAACAGCTTTCTTCAATGAACTGGAACAAATAATTCTAAAATTCATATGGAACCACAAAAGACCCCGAATAGCCAAAGCAATCCTGAGAAGGAGGAATAAAACAGGGGTTTTTCTCTCTCTGACTTCAAGCTCTACAAAGCCACAGTAATAAAGACAATTTGGTATTGGCACAAAAACAGACCCACAGACCAGTGGAACAGAATAGAAAATCCAAACATTAACCCAAAGATATACAGTCAATTAATATTTGATAAAGGAGCCTTGGATATGCAATGGGGGGATGATAGCCTCTTAAGCAGCTGGTATTGGAAAAACTGGACAGCTACATGTAAGAGAATAAAACTGGACTACTGTCTAGCCCCATACACAAAGGTAAACTCAATGTGCATCAAAGACCTGAATGTAAGTCATGAAACCATAAAACTCTTAGAAAAAAACATAGGCAAAAATCTCTTGGCCATAAACATGAGCAACTTCTTCATGAACATATCTCCCCGGGCAAGGGAAACAAAAGTAAAAATGGACAAGTGGGACTATATCAAGCTGAAAAGCTTCTGTACAACAAAGGACACCATCAGTAGAACAGAAAGACTTCCTACAGTATGGGAGAATATATTCATAAATGACGTATCCGATAAGGAGTTGACATCCAAAATATATAAAGAACTCACGCACCTTAACAAACAAAAAGAAAATAATCCAATTAAGAAATGGGCAGAGGACATGAATAGACACTTCTCTAAAAAAGAAATTCAGATGGCCAACAGGCACATGAAAAGATGCTCCACATCGCTAATCATCAGAGAAATGCAGATTAAAACCACAATGAGATATCACCTCACACAAGTGAGGATGGCCAACATCCAAAACATAAACAACAAATGTTGGCGAGGATGTGGAGAAAGGGGCACTCTCCTACACTGCTGGTGGGAATGCAAATTAGTTCAACCTTTGTGGAAAGCAGTATGGAGGTTCCTCAAAAACTCAAAATAGAAATACCATTTGACCCAGGAATTCCACTCCTAGGAATTTACCCTAAGACTGGAGCAGCCCAGTTTGAAAAAGATATGCACCCGTATGTTTATCGCAGTACTATTTACAATAGCCAAGAAATGGAAGCAACCTAAGTGTCCATCAGTAGATGAATGGGTAAAGAAGAGGTGGTACATATACACAATGGAATATTATTCAGCCATAAGAAGAAAACAAATCCTACCATTTGCAACAACATGGATAGAGCTAGAGGGTGTTATGCTCAGTGAAATAAGCCAAGCCGAAAAAGACAAGTATCAAATGATTTCACTCATATGTGGAGTATAAGAACAAAGAAAAAATACTGAAGGAACAAAACAGCAGCAGACTCGCAGGACCCAAGAACGAACTAATAGTTACCAAAGGGAAAGGGACTGGGGAAGATGGGTGGGAAGGGAGGGGTAAGAGGGAAAAAGGGGCATTACCGTTAGCAGATGTAATGTTGAGGGGGCACGGGGAGGGCTGTACAACTCACAGAAGACAAGTAGTGATTCTATAGCATCTCACTATGCTGATGGACGGTGACTGTAATGGGGTTCGTTGGGGGGACCTGATTAAGGGGTAGTTTAATAACCATAATATTGCAAATGTAATTGTAGATTAATGATACTAAAATAAATTATTTAAAAAAAAAGAATAATAATCTTAAAATTCTTAATACTTAAGAAATAATAGTCTGCCACCACGTATTAATTCCCATTTGGTAGACTAATACTAGATAGAAGGGTGTTAGCTTTGGAATACATGTTTGTAGTTTTGTAGGAATTTGGCAGCAGTCAAAGTTCTGGGATATTCTTCTATTCTACTGTAAGTTTGTTATTTTCACAGTCTTATTAATACTTACATTTCCTTCCTTAAAGGTAGGGGTATTAAAATCAGCTAATATTATTAATATTTAGTTTAAACAGGCATTGTGTTTTAAAACACATAAATGGCATATGGGAGTGGCATTAGAAACAGTTGTCTGAAATTTTGTCATATTGTGGGTAAAATTGTAATATTTCCAGAATATCTCACCAGGCTTTAGTATGTCTGCAGATCAGTAGGCATTCAGAGGTGGAAAAGAAGTATGGCTTCAGTGCCTCTTGCCCATCTCACTCACTCACCTCGAAATGTAAGACTAGTGATTTTGCTGGTTTTATTCACCATTGTATTTGTGCAGTCTAGCTAAATTTGCATATCCTCAGGGGTGGAGAGTTCATCTGCATTATCAATGGGTAATTACCTGGTCATTGGAAGGCTTATTTGTACCTGAGAGATGAGGAGTAGTGCTGTTTTTGCTTCTGCTCTAGCAGGAAAGAGAGAAGGCCCCAGACTGTAGTTTGTAAGCAATAAATAGGTTATAACTTTATTTCTCCCTTTGCCTGATTTTGGTTTTTAGAGGTATTTTGCACTGGGATTTACTTATGTCTGGCACAGTCGGCAGGATTCCTCTGAACCCGAAATCTGTCATAATTGGTGTGATCTTTGGGAGGCTGCCCCTAGAAATGATGGGGAGAAGTAGTGCTCACGCTGAGGGACTCATGTGGTCATGGAGGCACCACCACCGCTGCTGGCCACGCCATCCCTGGCCCATGGCCCAAGCCTAAGGCTACTGCTTCTGCCACTACTGCTGCTCCTGCTGCCGACTGGAGCCTGGTCACAACTATGGAAAGGAGGAGATGTCCACGTCACCTTGATAGAGAAGCAACTGGCTGCTGTGTACCATGCCTTGCTGGCTATGGAGCCCATTGCCAGAAAAGCTCTGACCAAGGTAATAACCACCTATCTCATTGTAGGGTGGATGCAAGACTGGACCTAAAAGCCACGGAGTGGTGTGGCGGACACCTAGACACCTACCGTGACTGGCCATTTGCCTTTAGCATCCTCAGGGAAAGATGAAGCAGACTCATTGGCCCAGGTGCACTCCTAGAAGGAAAGTCTGCCTCTGATGTGGCCCAATGGCTATATCAGTGTTTCTTGCACGTAGGGCAAAAGACAATGTGGGCTGTAGCCCATTGGTGGGGCTTGCCATTGACCTTTGAAGAAGTCATCCAAGTCCAGAAGGAGTGCCCTGCACGTTGTGCAGATCAGCAAACCACCAAGAGGGGCCTAGAGCATCTCTTTGCATCCCATGGCCAGCTACAGGTGATTAAGAGTGATCAAAGCACCCACTTTATTGGAAATGCTTTGCAAGAACGGGTGTAGCAATTAGGAATAAAATGGATGTGGCCCTGGACATTTCAACACATGGACCGGCAATGGCTGGCTCTTCTGGCACCTTGGGGAAAAGGCCTGGAAGCTGGCCTCCTGTGTATTCCTGGAATAACAGCAAAGTGGCCCCCCAAAATCATGGTTATTTGCTTCTATAGTCCTTGTGTCCTGGATGCGCCCTCTGGCTGCAGCTGCCGCGTGATGGCTGGAATGAACAAGCTTTGGACTTAAGTCTGCATGGAACTTTGAACCTAGCTGAATCCTCTGGCTTGAGAATTATCATGATTGTGTTGCTGTTGTCTAGAAAAAAGTGCTTAAAGAGAGGCTTGGCTTTGTCTAATATTTGGTGTAAGTTTTGTGAGCAATCTAGCATGGTTATTAGGAATGAGTAAACAAGTGTAGAAACATATTTTGTGCTTAGTAAGAGATTGTGCTGTAAAGTACATTTACTTAATCTGCATAGGATGAATCCTCTGGCTTGAGGAGTATCATGATTTTATTGCAGTTGCTATTGTATGTCATTAGTTTGTTTGGAAGAGGGGGAATGAGTAAATTGTAAGGCGAGATTTCTGGAGGGGCGGCCTGTGAGTAAAATTGTAGTATTTCCAGAATATCTCGCCTGGCTTTAGTACATCTGCATATCAATAGGCGCTCAGAGGTAGAAAAAGGTATGGCTTTAGTGCATTTGCATATGCTCAGGGTGGAGAGAATTTCATCTCCTTTATTAATGGGTAATTACCTGGCCATTGGAGGGCTTATTTGTACCTGAGAGGTGAGGAGTAGTGCCGGTTTTGCTTCTGCTGGAGCAGCAAAGAGAGAAGGCCCCAGACTGCAGTTTGTAAGCAATAAACAGGTTTTAAACTTTATTTCTCCCTTTGCCTGATTTCGGGTTTTAGAGGTATTTTGCCCCGGGATTTACTTATGGGTTTGTGTAATGTATTTCTAGTGTACAAATATGCATACCTAAGATAAGTCATCCATTGTCATCAGAATTGGCAAGCGATCCTAAACAGCAAACCATATGCATTTATGAATAATCATGACATTGATACTTTCAAATAAAATTGAGAATACTCTCTTCATTTACTTCTTCTTGAAAGCTTTCTACTTAAGAATGTAAAGTCATAAATCCATCTTTGAAGATATTTTGAAGTTATTGGACATTTTTATACACGATTCACCATATGGAGCATCCTTTTGGGGACAGGCAACAGAGACTATGTCTGGTTAACAGCAATAAAAGCAATTTATTGAAATGCTATGTATATGGGAAAATAAAAGCCCTCTCAAAGAAGAGTTGAATTTGAGAGATCAAGGGGCAGGAACTAATGAGGACTTTCTTCAGGACATCACTGTGGTGAAGAAAAAAATGACAGTCATTTTCCATGCTGAGGTCACCCAGGACAAATATTTTTGGGAAGTAAATCGGTGCTCGACCCTCCTGTGGGTAGAAGAATATCCTTAATAAAAATTCAGAAATGCAGAGGGACTGTTCCCCAGGGTAAAATTAGCACACTATTACCAACCAAAAAAAATAAACACAAGAGATGCTGAGCAGGCAAAAACACAAATATCCACTACAGTAACTGAGCTAATCCCATCAGTTTCTCATATTTTGTTTCCAGAAGCATGGCAAGTAGTCACTCATACTAATCACGTCACCTTGAGCAATGATAAAAGAATAAACCTAGATTAAATCTCAGTGTTGATTAAGGTACAATACATACAGCCAGTACATTAAAAAGAAATATTAAATGATGGTGACAAGGTAGGGAAATGGAAGGAAATTAATATTTGGAGAGAGCCAAGTCCTATGCTAATTGTTTTGCAGGAGCCTCTTATTTAATATTCATGATGATTATAGACGGAAGGTATTGATAGGGAAACTGAGGATCCAAGAGATTAAACAAAATTTTTTTCAAGGTCACATACTTAATAACATGCAAATATAATGATGCAGTACAAGCGTTATATTGCTGTTGATACAATTCCAAAGGGAAACAACATGTAATTGTTAGTCTGCCTTGCTGAAGTGATATTGCCATAGCCACGGATAATTACTGCATAACTCCTCTCAGTTGGACCATCATGCTATCTTGAGACCTAATAAAATATCAACGTCTCTTTTTCTGCCAATATTGTTAGGATTATGAATATTATCACAGAGTGGTGTTCTCTTTTCTTGCGAAAAATCTCAGCTGTCAGTTTCTATTTGAAACCAGCCATATTATATTTAACCCATTTGTCTTAGGTCAGGTTTCCTAGAAGCAGATCTTGAGGGGAGGATTTGGGTTTAAGTGATTTATGGCAGGGGTGCTTTTCAAGAAAAAAACAAAAAGCTTTTAAGGAAGTGAGGGAGCAGAATAGAGAAGGAGAAAGAGTCAAGTAAGGATGTGCTGTCAGGTGAAAACAGCTATCCCTGTCCTGATACTCAGGGGACTCTGAAACCTCAGTCATGTTATTAAGCACTTCTCCCTGGAAAGTGGGAACTGTGGGTAACTATCCAGAAGTAGGGTAACTGAGCCTTTAGCAGATGATATGCACAGGAGCTGGGGGTAGGTACCAACTCAACAAAGGGAATCTGGGCCAGTCATGAATAGTCTACTCTCATTTGACATTCAAGAGTTGATTCATTGCCAAGCACATATCTGTGGTCCAAGGACACTAGGTATTTGCTTCCTTTTTCCTCTCTCCTTGCAAGAGAAGTTTCTAATCCTCAGCAACCTTCCTTTCTAACAGGAAGCTACAATGCACAGCTGAGCCTGCCAATTGTGGCAGGAGAGCATGTGTCTTTGGAAACTTAAGACCATGCTTAGCCATTGGCTGGGTTTGGACCTGCTCTTATACTGCAGTTGTCTAGTGGCCTTGCCTAGGGGTCAGAAGAGTGTCATCAAAGCCATGTAGCTCTGACTCATGGCTGGTTGGGACACCACTAGTTTAATGATGAAATCTCATAGGGGAAAAATACTCCCTTTTTGTTTGTTTTCTTAATTGGCCGATCTACCCTAAATATTCATATCTTACTTTTATGATGGCTTTTGTTTATGTCCCCATTTCCCTTTACTTATCTAGTCCTCTTGAAGTGTGTTTTGTGAACTGATATATTTTTGTGGTTTAACAAACATCAGTCTAATATTATTTTGATGTACTAACAGTGAAGTATTTCTAAGCAGGAGGATTTTTAAGGTGGCATGAATATGTGTTTTCTACTTTCTTCTATCTTACTTTCAAAGGACAGCCAATTTGAGTATTTTATTTTTACCGGATCAATTTTCCAGTGTCCCTCCCTAGCCTTCCATCACTTTCCCCTTCCCTAGATCTTTGTCTTAGTTTAGACCCTTATCACTTCTTCCCTGGGGTAATAGATTGCTATGTGCTTGTCAAAAGCATAATAGGGATTTGCAGGTAAATCAAATACAAGTCCCTTTAATATAAGGAAAAGATGCAAGATATCAATTGCACAGAAATGGTTTTGCAGAGCTGGAGATTCAGAAGCATTCACCCCAGAGAGATAAATGTACTTGCCTGACAGATGAGGAAGACCATTACTTTCTTGAGAATTTATATTTGCCTTCCTCACATGGAGCTCTATATCCTTTGGCCTCTCTCAAATGTCTTTGAGGGTCTGCCTATGAACCTTCTTACCTGCTAAGTGAGAGAGGTGGAACAACTCACACCTGAGAATGACAAGATTTAAATGTAGATTGGCTCCCCAAAGCCTGCCTCCCCAGCCTCCTGTCTGGTGTGAGGCTCCCTCCCACCGGCGCACACCTCTGGTGGTCTCCTTTCCCGCTGGATCCATACCATGGCCATTGCCACATATTCTCCGCACTGCCACTAGAGTCTTCTTTGTTAAACCCAGTTCTTATCTTTTTGTACCTTTTGAGACTTTGTGTGTGTGTGTGTGCATACTTAAAATAAAGTTAAACAAATACATTTTAAAAAATTGAATTACGTCATTTTTAATATAATTTATTTTGGTATCATTAATCTACAATTACATATGAAATATTATGGTTATTAAACTACCCCTTCATCAGGTCCCCCCCACAAACCCCATTACAGTCACTGTCCATCAGCGTAGTGAGATGCTATAGAATCACTACTTGTCTTCTCTGAGTTGTAAAGCCCTCCCCGTGCCCCCTCAACATTACATCTGCTAACCGTAATGCCCCTATTTCCCTCTTATCCCTCCCTTCCCACCCATCTTCCCCAGTCCCTTTCCCTTTGGTAACTATTAGTCTGTTCTTGGTTTCTGTGAGTCTGCTGCTGTTTTGTTCCTTCAGTATTTTTTCTTTCATACTCCACATATGAGTGAAATCATTTGATACTTGTCTTTTTCGGCTTGGCTTATTTCACTGAGCATAATACCCTCTAGCTCCACCCATGTTGTTGCAAATGGTAGGATTTGTTTTCTTCTTATGGCTGAATAATATTCCATTGTGTATATGTACCACCTCTTCTTTATCCATTCATCTACTGATGGACACTTAGGTTGCTTCCATTTCTTGGTTATTGTAAATAGTGCTGCGACAAACATAGGGGTGCATCTGTCTTTTTCAAATTGGGCTGCTGCATTCTTAGGGTAAATTCCTAGGAGTGGAATTCCTGGGTCAAATGGTATTTCTATTTTGAGTTTTTTGAGGAACCTCCATACTGCTTTCCACAATGTTTGAACTAATTTGCATTCCCACCAGCAGTGTAGGAGGGTTCCCTTTTCTCCACATCCTCGCCAACATTTGTTGTTGTTTGTGTTTTGGATGTTGGCCATCCTCACTGGTGTGAGGTGATATCTCATTGTGGTTTTAATCTGCATTTCTCTGATGATTAGCGATGTGGAGCATCTTTTCATGTGCCTGTTGGCCATCTAAATTTCTTCTTTGGAGAAGTGTCTATTCATGTCCTCTGCCCATTTCTTAATTGGATTATTTGCTTTTTGTTTGTTGAGGTGCGTGAGTTCTTTATATATATTGGCTGTCAACCCCTTATCGGATATGTCATTTATGAATATATTCTCCCATACTGTAGGATGTCTTTTTGTTCTACTGATGGTGTCGTTTGCTGTACAGAAGCTTTTCAGCTTGATATAGTCCCATTTGTTCATTTTTGCTTTTGTTTCCCTTGCCCAGGGAGATAGGTTCATGAAGAAGTCGTTCATATTTATGTCCAAAAGACTTTTGCTTATGTTTTTTTCTAAGAGTTTTATGGTTTCGTGACTTACATTCAGATCTTTGATCCATTTTGAGTTTACTTTTGTGTATGGGGTTAGACAGCAGTCCAGTTTCATTCTCTTACATGTAGCTGTCCAGCTTTTCCAACACCAGCTGCTGAAGAGGCTGTCATCTCCCCATTGTATATCCAAGGCTCATTTATGATATATTAATTGACTGTATATGTTTGGGTTAATGTTTGGATTTTCTATCCTGTTTCACTGGTCTGTGGGTCTGTTTTTGCACCAATACCAAATTGTCTTTATTACTGTGGCTTTATAGTAGAGCTTGACGTCAGGGAGCGTAATTCCCCCTGTTTTATTCCTCCTTCTCAGGATTGCTTTGGCTATTCGGGGTCTTTTGTAGTTCCATATGAATTTTAGAATTATTTGTTCCATTCATTGAAGAAAGCTGTTGGTAGTTTGAAGTTTGATAGGGATTGCGTTAAATCTGTAGATTGCTTTAGGTAGTAGTATAGCCATTTTGACAATATTTATTCTTCCTAGCCAAGAGCATGGAAGTTAGTGTCCTCTTTAACTTCTCTTAGGAGTGTCTTGTAGTTTTCAGAGTACAGGTCTTTCACTTCCTTTGTTAGGTTTATTCCTAGGTATTTCATTCTTTATGATGCAATTGTGAATGGAATTGTTTTTCTGATTTCTCTTTCTGTTAGTTCATCATTAGTGTATAGGAAAGCAACAGATTTCTGTGTGTTAATTTTGTATCCTGCAACTTTGCTGAATTCAGATATTCATTCTAGTAGTTTTGGAGTGGAGTCTTTAGGGTTTTTGATGTACAGTATCATGTCATCTGCAAATAGTGACAATTTGACTTCTTCTTTACCAATCTGGATGCCTTGTATATCTTTGTTTTGTCTGATTGCTGTGGCTAGGACCTCCAGTACAGTGAATAACAGTGGAGGGAGTGGGCAACCCTGTCTTGTTCCTGATCTTAGATGAAAAGTTTTCAGCTTCTCGTCATTAAGTGTGATGTTAGCTGTGGGTTTGTCATATATGGCCTTTATGATGTTGAGGTACTTGCCATCTACACCCATTTTGTTGAGAGTTTTAATCAAGGAATGGATGCTGAATTTTGTCAAATGCTTTTTCAGCATCTGTGGAGGTGATCATGTGGTTTTTGTTCTTCTTTTTGTTGATGTGGTGGATGATGTTGATGGATTTTCGAATGTTGTACCATCCTTGCATCCCTGGGATTGAATCCCACTTGATCATGGTGTATGATCCTCTTGATGTATTTTTGAATTTGGTTTGCTAATATTTTGTTGAGTATTTTTGCATCTACGTTCTTCAGGGATATTGGTCTGTAATTTTCTTTTTTGGTGAGGTCTTTGCTCGATTTTGGTATTAGAGTGATGCTGGCTTCATAGAATGAGTTTGGAAGTATTCCCTTCTCTTCTATTTTTTGGAAACCTTTAAGGAGAATGGGTGTTATTTCTTCTCTACATGTCTGGTACAATTCAGAGGTGAATCCATCAGGTCCGAGGGTTTTGTTCTTGGGTAGTTATTTGATTACTGATTCAATTTCGTTGCTGGTGATTGGTCTGTTTAGTTTTTCTGTTTCTTGCTTGGTCAGTCTTGGGAGGTTGTATTTTTCTAAGAAGTCGTCCATTTCTTCTATGTTTTCCAGCTTGTTAGCATATAGATTCTCATAATATTCTCTTATAATTCTTTGTATTTCTGTGGGGTCCTTTGTTATTTTTCCTTTCTCATTTCTGATTCTGTTTATGTGCATAGATTCTCTTTTTCTCTTAATGAGTCTGGCTAGGGGTTTATCCATTTTGTTTATTTTTTCAAAGAACCAGCTCTTGCTTTCATTGATTTTTTCTATTGTTTTATTCTTCTCAATTTTATTTATTTCTTCTCTGATCTTTATTATGTCCCTACTTCTGATGACTTTGGGCCTCATTTGTTCTTCTTTCTCCAATTTCAGTAATTGTGTCTTTAGACTATTCATTTGGGAATGTTCTTCCTTCTTTAAATAGGCCTGGATTGCAATATACTTTCCTCTTAGAACTGCCTTTCCTGCATCCCACAGACGTTGTGGCTTTGTGTTGTTCTTGCCATTAGTCTCCATATATTCTTTGATTTCTGTTTTGATTTGTTCGTTAACCCACTGATTAATTAGGAGAATGTTGTTAAGTGTCCATGTATTTGTCAGCCTTTTTGATTTCTTTGTAAAATTTATTTTTAGTTTTATACCTTTGTGATCTGAGAAGTTGGTTGGTAGGATTTCAATATTTTTGAATTTACTGGGGTTCTTTTTGTGGCCTAGTATGTGGTCTATTCTGGAAAATGTTCCATGTGCACTTGAGAAGAATGTGTATCCTGTTGCCTTTGGGTGTAGAGTTCTGTATATGTCTGTTATGTCCATCTGTTCTAGTGTGTTGTTCAGTACCTCTGTGTCTTTACTTATTTTCTGTCTGGTTGATCTGTCCTTTGGAGTGAGTGGTGGGTTGAAGTCTCCTAAAATGAATGCATTGGTTTCTATTTTCTCCTATAATTCTGTTAGTATTTGTTTCACATATGCTGGCGCTCCTGTGTTTGGTGCATGTATATTTGTAATGGTTATATGTTCTTGTTGGACTGACCCCTTTATCATTATGTAATGTTCTTCTTTATCTCTTGCTACTTTCTTCGTTTTGAAGTCTATTTTGTCTGATACAAGTACTGCAACACCTGCTTTTTTTTCTTTGTTGTTTGCATGAAATATCTTTTTCCATCCCTTCACTTTTAGTCTGTGTATATCTTTGGGTTTGAGGTGAGTCTCTTGTAGGGAGCATATAGATTGGTCTTGCTTTTTTATCCATTCTGTTACTCTGTGCTTTTTTATTGGTGCATTCAGTCCATTTACATTTTGGGTGATTATTGATAGATATGTACTTTGCCATTGCTGGCTTTAGATTCGTGGTTACCAAAGGTTCAAGGGTTGCTTCTTTACTATCTAACAATCTAATTTAACTTTCTTGTTAAGTTATTGTAAGCACAGTGTGATGTTTCTTTATTTCTCTCCCTTCTTATTCTTCCTCCTCCATTCTTTATATACTAGGTGTTTTATTCTTTGCCTTTAATTAGTATTTGGATGGTCTGCTTTCTTTGCTATGATTTTATTTTCTCTGGTGACTTCTTTTTAGCTTTAGCGGTGCTTCCCTCTAGAGCAGTCCGTTTAAGATATCCTGTAGTGGTTGTTTATGAGAGGCAAACTCTCTCAACTTTCGTTTGTCTGGAAACTGTTTAATCCCTCTGTCATATTTTAATGATAATCATGCTGGATACAATATTCTTGTTTTGAGGCCCTTCTGTTTCATAACGTTAAATATATCATGCCATTCTCTTCTGGCCTGTAAGGTTTCTGTTGAGATGTCTGATGATAGTCTGATGGGTTTCCCTTTGTAGGTGATCTTTTTTCTCTCTCTAGCTGCCTTTAATACTCTGTCCTTATCTTTGATCTTTGCCATCTTAATTATTATGTGTCCTGGTGTTGTCTTCCTTGGGTCCCTTATGTTGGGAGATCTGTGGGCTTCCGTGGACTGTGAGACTATTTCCTTCCCCAGCAAGGGAAAGTTTTCAGCAATTCTTTCTTCAAAGACACTTTCTATCCCTTTTTCTCTCTTCTTCCTCTGGTAGTCCTATAATGTGAATATCGTTCCGTTTGGATTGGTCACACATTTCTCTTAATATTCTTTCACTCCTAGAAATCCTTTTATCTCTCTCTGCCTCAGCTTCTCTGTATTCCTGTTCTCTGATTTCTATTCCATTAACAGTGTCTTGCATCTCATCCAGTCTGCTGTTAAGCCCGTCGATCGCTTGTCTGATTTCTGTATTGTCTTTCCTCAGTTCCCTCACTTCCTCCCTCAGCTCTTGCACATTTCTCTGTAGGTCCATCAGCATGGTTATGACTTATTCTGAATTCTTTTTCAGGAAGACTGTGCATTTCCATCCCTTCAGGCTCCCTCTCTGTGTTTCTGGTTCATTTTAGTCTGGACTGTATTCCTCTGTCTTTTCATGGGTATAGAAGTGGTCACTTGTAGTTGCCACGTATGTCAGCTGGGCTCTTTAAGACTTTAAAAAGAGAAAAAAAAAAGAAGAAAAAAGAAAGAGAAAACGACCACCGGGAGTAGATTCTGTGGGGATTCTGTAGGTGGTGCTGTTGCCCCACTATTCTGCAGGCGTGGCTGCGCTGCTTCGCAGGGCCCTTTATAGCTCTGGCCGGGGTGGGAATGAATGGGAGGCTGTTGATCTCTGTGGTAAGTCGATGTGCGGCCACCCTTTCCCAGTCTCCAGCTAAGGGGTCCAAAACTCCCAGGACTCCCAGCCTGCTGGGCTGAGTGTGCTGGGGCGATCCGGCTCCTCCGCTGGGCTCCTGTCTCTTTAATACTGCTGAAGAAAGCGCATGTTTTTCTTTTTATTTTGTTTTCCTTCCTGGGAGCTGGCTGGAAGCACCCTGGTGCGTTCCCCACTCAGATCCTACCCCTCTGTCTCTCTAATCTCCGCTACACCACACTATGTGTGTCACCGCTTGCCGCACAGATCACCGGGCTGGTTATTTCACGGGGTGTACTTCCACTCCCTCCTGGCTCTGAATCCTCTCCTCCCGCTGGTGCTCTGGGGTGGGGGAGGGCTCGAGTCCCACCGGGTCGCGGCTCTGTATGTTACCCATCTCTCGGGGTGCCAACTCCTCTCGGGTGTAGCTGCAGGCTGTGCGCTTTCCTGTGTATTCTGGTCTCTCTTTTAGGAATAGTTGTATTTGCTGTATTTTCGTAGATAAATATAGTGCTGGGAGGAGATTTCTGCCGCCCTGCTCACGCCACCATCTTCCCGGAAGTCCTCGAATTATGTCATTTTCCTACTCATGTTTCACCTACTTTGGTTCTCCATCATGTAACTGATCATGAATTGTATGGAATTTCTCTATCACCTTATGCCAGTTTGCATTTTATACCCTGCACACCAAGCTACTTGCATATTTGTGAACACAGCAAGCTTTTTCAAATCTCTGGGTGTCAACACATGGCATTTTCTCTCTGGTTCAGCCTGTACCCCCTTGTCTACCTGAGCAAATATCAGCTATCTTCATGTCTCTATAACTGAACTCAAATCTCAACTCCTCAGTAAAGTTTCCAGTGAATTCCCAAGCAGTGTTACTCATTCTTTTTCAGTATTTCTATAATGCTTTTTACATATATGCATTTTACTACTTGGTGATTGTTTAGCTATATATCCATTTCTCCTCTGAGACCCAGAGGACACACGTGTCAGTATATAGGTATTATTTCCTAAGGTTCAAATGGTTGTTTTCATATGATTATGCTGATCAGGCAGAAACCAGTAGAAGTACCATGACCAGCTGAAACCTTAGGAAATATACTCTTAGGTATTTTGCCAACAAGCAAGAGTTGGTGATTCTTGTGGAAGCGATCCATTGAAGGAATGCTCTCCTGAGAAACCTTTAAGACAGTGAGGGAAGCTGAGTAGCATGGCGATGGAGTTAGGCCAAGACGTAGTTTCAGAAATCTAGCTTCAGCTTAGTTGCAGGGGAAGCTCCGAAGCATGAGCATCAGCTGCCTGTGGGTAAAGGAGCTGGGGTCGTATACCTTTGGTTACGAGGCACCGCACATTCACCACCAGGAAGATGGGTAGTTGTAACCTCCCACACAACTCTGGTGAAGTGGTTCCTGTAGACTAAAGGCACGCCTTTAGAAAAGATGGGGCCTATAGGAACTCAAGTTTGGTCAAGAAGATGTGATGGGGTGTAAACAGCACCCACTACACATACTCAAATATTTGATAGATATCAAAAAAGGCCACAGATCTCATTTGTTGAGAACTTCCTTTTCCTAAGTGTCGTGTTAAGTGCCTCAGTGCGAGTGTGTGGGCCCTTCAGAGGTCTGTCCTGGAGTATATTTAACCAACTCTCAGCCAGATGTAATAACATGCAAGAGATTTAGTTAGACAGCCAGGAGAACAATGTCTATTCTTATAGTTCATCAAATCTGAGAAGTGCTGATTGTAAGACACATCATTATCGTATGTTCTATTGTTCTAACTAGGAAGAAAAACAAAATGTTTTGTAGTTAGCTATAATGCAATATTTTCATATCATCCATTATGTGACACATCTGCTTTCAGAGATCTTGAAATATAAACCAAAAAAAGTGGTGAGTCAGAAGGGGGTCCTCCCCGCAGTCCTGGTTCCCATATCTCTTTATGCTGTAATTTCTTATAAAACTCCTCTGCTGTAATATTAGGGCAGAAAGGGGGCAACCTTGTATAGGTTCCAAAGAGGGAGTTTCTTCTTAGTAAGCAGGAAAGGTAGGGTGAGCTTTCCTTGAGCTTTGGCTACCTGCCTTAGTATTTGGAGTAAAACTGAAAATAAAAGGGGGGGCAAATTCTTGTTAAAAAAAAATTACGTACATGAAATTCAGAAATTTATACAGATTGATGGACATTTATAGATAGGAAAAACTTTATATTTAGAATTTTACAATATTAAATTATTAATAAACTTAATCTCATTGAAATTAATTCTACAATGGGTGATCCAAAATGGATTACTTACATATTTAAAATTACTAACTTCAAAAATAATATAGTAAATACAAGTGTGTTAGAATTATATATACTTTCTAAGTGGATCACAGGGATGGACTTTTGGTAGAATCTGCATACACTTTTTGAAACTTACCTTTGATCAGGGACCACTGTGTGATGTTCATGATCATTGTGTGTCATGTCTGAGAAGAGGTTAATTACATTTATCAATAGTTACTAAATGACTATTATGAGCTGCTAGAATGGTATATGCAGTGTTGGAAATAGTGTTTTCTTGTGCATGCCTTTTAAATCTTCAGCAAAAAGCACAAAAACCAGTAGGGCTGTTGATAATTTCAAAAGATTTTTAAATAAATGGGGCCATTCATGCATGATTTTGCATGCCACACCATCTTCAATCCATACCCATTGCTTCCCTGGCACCTGTCACATTTCAAGAGGTAAAAAGCCAAGAACCACATCATTAATTTGATAAAAACAAATTTTTTTTTTGGTTTGTGTAATGGGCTATTCTACTACAGACTGATGGTTTTTAAATTTTCCAATATTAGTGTGAACATTATATTATACAACCAGTGTGTCCATTATAAATATTAACAGTGAAATACTTTTTAAATGAACCTTGATTGAGCAACAGCCAAATGAAATGAAACAGTCATACTTGTTACAATTTGGTTCAGTTAGTTAATTGAAATATGAGAGATTTCTTTATTTAGTCTGTGTTAAAAAGAGCTTATTGCCTTAGCCAGCTAGTTGCTATTACCAAAATGAAAGGCTGTATAAATTATACAAAGCCATCCACAGGGGCTAGCAAAAAATTACTTCCCCTGCTGAGGTCAAATGATGTCTTTGGTTGAATTGCCAGAAACAAATAACAGCAAGGGATGAATTGTTTTCTGGACCATTATTGAAGGATTAAAGGTGGGTCCCAAATCTCTGTTGACTAGACTCTTTTTTTTTTTTTAACAAGAACGAGGTTTCATATGAATATATAAGGTCTATACATAATCTTGGAAAAATTAGGGCCCATTTTGGTAAATGGACAGGAGGAAATGAAGCACCTACAAACAGCTGTGGGCATCTTGTAAGTTCCAAGACTTGGGAAAACTGTCCTTACAACATACATACTCTTGAGGCGTGGGCTTCTGGCTTGCTGTAGGGAGAGAGCAGGTTGAGTTTCCATAAACAGCAGGTCGTCTTTGTAGTAGATGAAAGGCCTTTCATGTTACATACAGACTGCAGATAAACATCTTTCTAGTAAAGTCCATTCATGCTACATACAGATTGCAGACAAACATCATCTTCGTTATTTGTTGAGATTCATGATAGGACAGAATCAGATGGTGGGTCCTGTGAAGCTCTGATCAGGCACTGAGGGGGCCCCAAAGGCCAAGTGCAGCTTGCTGTGCCCAGAGTCCAGGCAAGGCTGCCTGACCAGGAGCTTCTAAAGATGCCACTGGCTCCTCCAAAGTCAGACAGCTACCTGCTGTGCGTCAGGGCGGGACAGATGTTTTGGCTGAGAATAGTTTCTCTTTTGAAACGAATGGTACCCTCCCCCATTGCACCCCCTGCATCTTATTGGCTAGCAGGGCCCCAGGTGCCCTGTACTGATGGTATTCATGAGGGTATCCAGTCACAGCAGGAGTGGTGCTCTGGCCCATACCCCCACCTGGGCTCTGGAGAGGTGGGTTCTGAGTGTTGGAAGGGCAGGTGGGGACACAGGGCCTTATTACAAGTGACATGTTTTTCCTTCCACCTGTGTCACCTGTGTCCTGGCCAGGTGGGCACCAGCTGTGCTGATGGAAACCTGGAGCACCAGGTCCTCCCATCATGGGAGTGATGTGGTCCCTACATTCGCACCTCTCTGGGCAGGTGTGCCCTAGGTGCTTGGCATGAAGGTGGAACTAGAAATGGGCAGTTAGGCACAGGGAGACAGTGCTGGCCTTTTTAGCTGCGTTGGCTTTGGTATGGCCAGGTGAGCCCCGCTACCGGGATGGAAGGCGTCAGCAGACGTGTGTTTTGACCCATATTTCTTTTTCATAACGGTGGCCCCTCCACCTGTAGGAGGTGTGACCCATCCAGGTAGGCCCGGGCACACTGATGGAGTGTGGGGACACTGGGTCTCGCATCATGGAGACAGTGGGGTGGCCTCCCTTTACTGCACCATCTTTGCTTAGGACTGGGGGGCCCCCCGCATGCTTGGGTTTAAGGTGGCCTTCATAGGGGTGTCCTTCCACTGAGGTACTGGCCTGTCCTCCTGGGGCAGCCATGCTGTGGCCATACAGAGTCCCCATTAATGACTGTGAGGAGGAATAGGAGTGCCACATGCCCTCTTCTTGGGTGACTTCTGGTTGACTGTTTGGGATGCCTGTGGGTGAGTGGGGCCTAGGGCAGGCACACTGAGCCCAGGTCTCCCCCATCCACAGGGGCTGCAGGGCCTGCCAGCACGAGTGGGCCTGGTGTGGCACCTGTAAGCAATGAGCTTCCACCCCAACTGCTGGGCATGCTGGTAGGAGCTCTAAGTCCACTGGCGGTGGTGGCACCCCTGGGAATACCAAAGGCTGGCTGGGTGTTGACAGTGGTGCCAAAAGCTGGCAGTGTGAAACCTGCGAAGCTTAGTTGCATTTTGCTGCCTCTGAGTGACTGCGTGGCAAGAGAGCCTGGGGCCACCCGTTTTCTGAGAGAGTTTTTAGGCTTCTTCCTATCAGTTCCAAGAAGTGCTTGGAACTGGGATTATTGAGTTAGAGATTGGTGGAAATTGCATTTTTTCTGCCAGCTACTTTGGAAGGTAAAGAGGTGGAGACATGGGCTGAAGCAATACTGCCACTGCCTGGTTTCTTCTGAGATCCAGGAGGTACCATGGAAGCCGGGAAGTGATTTGTCCCAGAGACAGGGGGAGGATAGAAAATGACAGCCTAGAAGGTGGTGTTGTATCCATGGCATCATCATCAAAAGTAGGGTTTGCACAGGTGCCGCCGGCTGCATTGTGGCAGACTGAAGGAGCCATGGGGAATGAGCTGGAGAGTTCAGGGACCAGTTCAGTCTCCCCACGGAGTCTGGGGGAGAAGTGAGGATGACAGACAGCATAGGAGGGGGGAGTCGTGTCCATGTCCATATCAGGACCTGAAGTAGGTGGGGAGCACAAGCCTGCAGGTGCCTGGGCGGCTGTGGTGGGACGGCCTGCAGTGGAAGTGATTGATGGGACAGTGAGAACGGAGTTATTGAGGGAAGGCACTGGAACAGGGGTGGATAAGAAGCAAGGAGCAGGAGAATCTATACACATAGGTGATGGGGAGTTCATCGGACAGGAAGGCTGCTGCAGGAGGTGGTGGAGGTGCTGGGAAGTGTGGGGAGGTTAGAAGTAGGTGATGCTGTAGCTGTGAATGAATGAAAAAGGCCCTTATTCTCCTTTGGTGGAATTCCCACTGCAGGGACCTCTAAGGTATCAGTGGTCAAGGGCAGGAAGCCTGCAGTCTCTGGAGCCGGTGGGGAGGAGAAAGGCGCAGGCTGAGTGGTACTGCCATCAGCCATACCCTCTATTTTATCCTCCAAGTTTTTCTTTCCCTGACAGTCAGTGTTATTCTCCAGGTTGCCCAGGTTTTTGGCAACAGCTAAGCAAGGAAGTTTAGGAGGTGTGGGTGGCTCATCGCGGTCCCATGGCGCTGGTAGGGGCAGTGGCTGTGGCAGCGGGACCCCCAGAGGCATGGATGTTTTCCTCTTGCGGGGCCTGCTGCTGGCAAGTCCCGGCAAAGAGCTCCTGGATGGCATGACTGCAGGCTTCGTGCCCTGCACCGTCTTCCCAGACGGCGGTGAGTCTGCAGAGCTCGGCTGATGGTCTCACCCAGCACTTCCTCTGTGGCCATCTCTGGCAGCCGGGAGCAGCATGGGCTGGGGTCAGGGAGCACTGTTGCTTCTGGATCAAGCCTCCCAAGAGGCGGAACATCTCCAGAAGGGCTGTAAGAAGTGGGGGCCATGTGTTCTTCAGAGGAGGAGCTCACCTGAGACAGCTGGTGGCCTTCCTCGAGCAATTTCTGGGGGCCTAGGATGGCGGTCCAGAGGCCCCGGCCTGCACTCTGCTGGTGTCTAGGGGCCTAGATGTAGATGACACATCCCCACTGCCATGGGGGCCCCTGTTCTCATCATCCCATCATCCTGCCCTGTGGGGACTACGTGATCCTCCCCCTCTTCTGGCATCCCTTCTGCAGGCTCTTTGTGGACCTCCCCTTCTGGGCAAGAAAGTGGGAGGTGAATGGCTGGCACTGGCTTCCTAGCTACCTGCTCGGGTAGTAAATGCAGGAGAGTACGTATTCGCCCTGCAAGAGAAGGGATGCTCCTGGCTCTTAAGCGTCCACATATCCTAGAATTACACGCTGAGAGTGTGGGCTTCCTCGGGGGTCTCTCCAGTCCACCAAGGGCAGGCCACCCAGAGGGGAGCATCAGGGCTGCTGGATAGGATATCGCCTCCGTGGCTGGATGGAAAAGCCCCCTGATAGCCGCACACCATCTGGGTGGATCAGCCCATGACCAGGGCACTCAGCAGGTGCAGGAATGGTTTCTCCCTGGCAGGAGTGGCAGTGTCCCTGCGTGGGAGACGCAGAGGACGATGACAGCGGGTCTGGGGACGGCCGCGGGGGGGGGCACGGAACTTCGACAGGAAATTGCCCATACAGACAATCAGTTGTGTGCCAAAGCATCCGAGAATAGAGTGTGAAACTAGGAGAGCGTCTCCGTTGCTTCTGACTCCTCTCGAGGCCAAGCACACACTGAGCTAACTGCCCAGCAACTGCAGTTGTGATGTCACCTGGGCACATGTCGCAAAGCCCCCACCACCAGGGGCGGCTGCCTCTCCCCAGGAGACCTCACCAAAGGTCAAAGGGTGCAGAATTTCCAGCACCTGGGACCACCCACTGACAGTTGCAGGTGGTAGCACTCATGCTACCCGGGCACTGGCTCTGCAGATCCCTCAGCACCTGGTACGTGGTGGCCAGCCAGGTCCCAGAGGCTAGGACCTGCTCAAAGCCACATGGGGTGGTTCTTGCTGGGCTTTTAGTGCAACTGGTTCCCCGAAAGTTCAGATGTTCCGGAAAACTGGTAAACTTGTTCCCCTGAGTGAGCAAAACCTGGTGGACTGCTGTCCGTCTCAATGCAATGAGGGCTGCAACGGTGGACTAATGGACAGTGCCTTCCAGTATGTTAAGGACAATGGAGGCCTGGACTCAGAGGAATCCTATCCATACCTTGCAAGGGTAAATGAGGCTCCTCATCTTGTTATTCCAGCTCTGCTTTCAAAGTTAATTTTCAGAGATAACAGGCACCTTATTCACCATTCACATTCTTTGCAAACTGCCAGAACTGTCTTTGTGGTTTTGGAAGAAGGTTTCTGTCTCACGTCTCACACTGCCATCTTTAATCTGACTAGACTCATTTTATTCTCGTTGGTTGGTATGTCTTTACTCAGCAGCTTCGAGGTGTTTATTACAGAGGAAATCACTGCAATGTTAAATACAGCAGAGGGACAAAGAATGAATCTCATTTATTGTTTTTTGTTGGTGGTGTTAGTTTGGTTTTATCTACCATGGTCAGAGAGTCAGCATTGAGATATTTCACAAATGATCTCCATTTTCCATTGGTTAATGCCTAAACTGATTTTTTAAGAACACTTAAAAGCAGATTTAAAGACAGGTTCAAATTCTCTTGCAACATGAACATTTTTAGAACTGGAAGCCTAAGCCTTCAGAATTGTTTCTCCCTTGTACGAGGGTAGAAGGATTGGTAACAGAAAAAAGTTTTCATCATACAATTTTGTCCTTAGATATAAGCTTCAATTTTTCTCCTGCTAAGAAACAATACCTTAAAAGAAAGCCAAAAGGATAACCTTTTAAGAGAAGGTGAGGGCATCTCTCTGCTGGATCATTCGACTTGGCCCATGATGGAATTGTATCGTAGAAAAATGGAATAGTTTCAGATGTTATGAAATTGGGTCATCTCTCACTATCATGATTGATCAGAAACTACACCAAAATCAGTGGGAGTGGGGAAAACCCATGGAAATAACTGTGGGGCTTAGATGTGTTTTATTGGGTATTTGATTCAACAATAGTTTAAATAGATTTCCTTCTTTTGTTGATATTTTAGTGTGAGTTCAGAAGAAGTTTATCTTCCAGGCTAAGAATACGAGCAATGAAATGAGTAGTAGTAATATACATTTTTCTTTTTAATACATTGTTCTGCTTTTAAACATGTTAGGGAAACTATAGGTCATTTATAGAAGAAAATTTAAAAAAGACTTTTATTTCTGCTACCCTGTGATTCATTCATTTATTAGCATGTACTATGTGCCAGGCATTGTTCTAGGAATTGATGGCCGTGAGAGCACTAGATGTTCCTACCCTTATGGAGCAATTTCTGATGGGGGGAGATAGGCAGTTAAGCACAGGAACAAAAAGTCAATGATACAGTATGCTAGAAAGTCAGAAGAACTATGAAGAAAAATAAAGTGAGGTCTTCACATCGCATGCAGTTTCAGAGGGCACTATACATAATATGTCTTAGGAGAATCTCACTCTGCAGCTGTGCAACAAGGCCTTAGGGAAGAGAGTTAGGGAGTCTCGGTGGAGCAGAGGGAAGAGGCGGGTGTTTGGGGGCAACGGCAAGAAGGTGACACTGAAGATTTAAGATGGTGCTATATAATGAGAGAGTGTTCTAGGCCACAGGAACAGCCTGTGAAACTGTTAGGCAAGTCTGAAGACCAGAAAGAAGGCCAGTGTGACTGGACTAGAGTCAGCACGAGGACAGGGACAGGAGAAGTCTGAAAAGTAATGGAGAGGTACATAAAATGAGTGTGATTTGCAGCCAGGGGAGAGTTTTGAGCCTCAGAACCTGGCTTACACATTTAAAAGTTACTCCAGCTTCTGTATAGCCAATAGACTGTGAGGATGGAAGCCAGAAGAGCTGCCAGGAGGCTAATGCAGTAATCCAGATAAAAAAACGATTGGTGGTTCAGACCAGTGTGGTAGTTGTGATGGGTAATGTTTAGATTCTGGATACCTTTGGGGCAAAGGGCCTATTGAATTTCTTTTCCTATAACACATGAAATAAAAGAGTAAAAATATCTTAAAGTTTTTTGGTACTGTTACCATAACAGAGTGGATCTATCCGGCACCTGTGTGGGATGTGTGTAAAGTACTTTCAGATTTTAATTCTTGACCACCTACTAGTGTATGCATTTTTCACTTAATGGACAATACATATATCAGGATGAAAGGATATTCTACAGCTTTAAATAACAGTTGAGGATATGATATTTAAAACAAAAGTTATGTAGCAATCCACAAATAGGATATATTGCCCAATACACAGAATTGAGAATCGGGATGGGTTCTGTCAGTGACTGGGTGGCAGCCTGCAGAAGTCTTTCAGCGAAGGAACCCTGCATGTGTTTGCTGGGCTTACATCTCACTTGAGAGCCCTTTAGCTTGGGGGATTTGCCAGAGTTCATTCTCTGAGTTCGGTGAGGAAGCCAAGGGTTAAATGGTCAGAACCCTGTTCTTTGCCAGGCAAGGGTGCTCTCATTCTAAATTAGAAGTTGCCCTCAACCCCTGCTACACTGACTGGGCTCCCCTCCTACACTGACTGGGCTATGCTCCCCCAAAGCAGGTCTATGCAGGCTGTCCAGGGTCTCCACTATGTCATGGTTTCCGGGATATGCTGGCGTGATCCAGATATGCACCCCCACCCCACCACCAATGTCCCCAGGCAGATAGTGAGTGTTCCTAGGTTCTTCTGTAATTTCTTTTGTATTTATCTCAGGTGATTCCCTCACCTCCCTGTGACTATGGTCTGGTTGCCTACCTTTCAGTTTGGTATGTTTATATCACAACCAGCAGAAATCACTCTGCTCTGTGGTACATAGGTTTCCAAGTGTGTTTCCTATGAATTGATGTGTTGGATGGATATTTTGCCAAGTGTGTACCTAACGTGTTCTTTTCTGTACTCTAATACACAGTTTACATACAGAGTCCTTTTCAGAGTTTCATGTTGGGAATTATGTCCACATGTACATATAGCCATTTTGCCTGGAAATCTCTGAAGCAATTTGTGTGTTTGTCCCACCTACAACATTGAATGGAAACTCCAAGTCATACAATAGCATACTTCAGTTACTGTAGAATAATTATATTGCCTTATGTCCTTGTGGCCTTGAGATATGTTTTTATGATTTTTTCTGGCATGCTAAATAAATTTTAATCAGAGTTGAAACACATTTTACTAATTAGATAATATTATGAAGGATGTGTCATACTACCTTAAGTTGGGACTTGCCTTTTATTTCATATTAGAAAGATTGATACTGTTCGGATTTCAACATAAGCTCATCCTGGCAAATGAACGCCTTGCCTGGAAGAAAGTAGGTGAAAAAAAGGAAAATACTGATTTATTTGGACTTATTATGGGTACCACTGGTTATGATAGAGAAAGATGCCTGCATGGGATTCAGTCCCACTTGACTTCTGCTGTCATCCAGGTAAAAGAAAAGGAAGTGGCCAGCTAAGTTTCCCACTGCCAGAATAAAAATCCAACCAAACCTCATTCTGTACGTGTTTATGGAATGCCTGTGATTTTTTTTAGGCACTGATGTAGACTCAGAGGAACCAGCAGTGAACAGAACGTAAAATTTAATCTCATGAAATTTACTATCTGCTTAGAAGAAAGACAATGAGCACATACATTCCATGACAGGTGATTATAAGTGCTGTGTTATATAAGATAATCAAGAAAGACCTCTTTAATAAGGTGACATGTGCAGAGAGCTTTAAAAGGTGAGGAATTAAGTCATGTAGCTATCTAAAGAAAGGTAGTTTCAGGCAAAGGGAGGTAAAATGCAAAGGCACCAGCATGCAAGTGTGCCGGCCAGTTAGAGGCACAGCAAGGAGGCCAGCGTGGCTGCAACAGAGTGAGCTGAGGCAAGGAGGGGTAGGATCGCCTGGGGTCTTGAATCCTTTCTTGCTGGCCATACCACCATGACTTTGTTCTTACAGATTTTGAAGATGTTTAGATCTGCCAGAACTCCCTTTTAGAACAGAAATGCTCCCAAAGAGAGCAAGATCTTAAACTCATTAGTATTGTAATGTTAATTTTTCAGTACGCTTCCTTGAGATTCATGGATAACCAGCAAAAATTTGATTTAAAAACAAAAGTGTCTAGGTGGCGAATCAAAGAGAGATAATATCATCAGGGAAAAGAGTGTGGTAATGCAAGTGATTGGGTGACAAAATAAGTTTACTTGCTATTGGAGACAATTGTTGTTTGCCTACCCAAATTAATTCCCTTTGAATTCTCCCATCCTTTTCTGGAGGGCTCCAATTTTGGTCCATAGGACATGCTTCATTCTTCAGCAAAATGCAGCCATTTGTTGTGAGAAAATGATCTTTCTCCTAGGAGCAGAAAGGTGGTATGTCTTGTGTAGTCTAAGCCTATTGTGAGAGTTCCATTTCCCTCATCAATGAATGACTGAAGAAATTACATGTGGCCAGTTTTGTCCAGTGAAACATAGGGAGAAGACTACTGGAGGCAGATGCTTCTATTAAAGGTTTCTCATATTTTTAAGAAGATACAGGAGGAAAAGGAAGTTACTTCCAGATATTGGTGGATGTTGGTAACATGGCTGGAACTACTGTAGTCATCTTGTGACCATGAGGGCAGATATGAACACACTAAAGGATGACGTGCCATGGTTAAGTGATGGAACATGGCACCATCTCCTTATGGGTGTTTGCCTCTTACTACAGAAAGGAATTCCAGAATCCACACCAAAAGTGGAGAAACCCCAAGACATATATATATATATACACACACACATCAATCAACTTACATACATCTATCAATAGTCATAAAATATTATAATTAAGTAGTATGTCCCCATTAAATGGTGTTTTCAAATAAAATATTCACAATATATTAGAAGAAAGAATTACACAGAAATACAAAGATTTTATCCAGCTCTCACATATATGGAGATAGAGATAAAGAGATAAGCATAGGGAGAGAAATATATTCATTTATTCATAGGGAAAACAGCCAGAAGCAAATAGAGTGAATATTAATGGTAATTACCTATGGGTGATAGGATCAGATATGATAAGCTAGGTGAACTTTTATTTGTTTATATATAACTACATTATAGCATTTTATAGTGAAAAAGTAGAGCTTTTACAGTCAGATAAAAAATTGTTTATTTTACAAAAATCAAAGAAGCCTAGTCCAAGTACCTCATGGACCTTTTCTAATACAACTTTTAAAGTATTGGAGTCCTCTCCATGAACGGAGAGACTCTGGGCCCTTCAGTCCACCTTTGCCCCAGTCCAGGCACTTCAGTCAGTGGCCTCAATTTGAATACTTTATGGAAGTGAGAAGTCTGAACACCAGTGCCTTGAAAACGGTGAGAATTCCCTGCAGTCCACTGGCCACCTGCATTTCTCTATCTCATGAACTGTGGAAGCAATATGGTGGTGGGCTCTGGTCTTCATCAAGCCCTCCTCACTGGTTAGGACACTCTCTGCTGATGATCTGCACTGACCGAGGATGGCAGAGACAGGTCCTCCTCAGTAAACATTTTACTTGCCCCAATCGCCAAGACAGCGCAAACTTGCACATGCAGATGGCATCACCAAGTGGTCACATGCTACAAATTAGGATTCACGTCATCTCCAGTTGTACAGAGGTTTGGGCTCCAAGCTAATTGATGGTGACCTGCAGAGACTAAATGGAGGCAGACTCTGGACTGTTCCACTATTTATGAGACTCTGTCAATGATTTCTGAGTCACTGCTGAGATAGGATATTTAGAGCTAACATACTTAATATTTCAGAATGCACACCGAATGTCAGTCCCTCCCTTTTCTGGCATATACATGGCATATCATGTGTCAACCTATATATATTGGGGGGCTCTTGGTATTTGCTTGTCTGTTCTATGAGAGGAAAAGGAAATGAATGGCGGAGGGATGGCACACTGTATGTTCATGTGTGGGTCACCTGCTGTTGTGACTGGCTGGGAGGTGATGTCCTAAGTCATCAGAGTTTGGGGTCACCCAAATTCAGAGCCTGAAGCAAGGACTTGGGTGCAGGTGGTTTGTTTGGGATGTAATTCCCTGAAGCAGGAGAGAGAGAGGGCAGAGAATGAAGGAGGAAAGTCCAATACAATGGTGTGTTATCAAGGACACAGCTAAGAAGTCTGCAGGAAAAAAAGTGAAGGTGGATGGATGGGGTTCAGTTTCACTGAGACATCCTGAGAAAGCACAGAACTTCCAGAATTGTCTGCCTGAAGCGTCCATCCATCTCCTGTCCCTCACCAGTTTAGTGTTGCCTCGGTGCAGTCACCCTGCCCCTCCAGGTCCTGCCCCTCTGGAAACCACCCCTGAGAGATGGTACTGGGAATTTGCCTGGGGAGGGGTTCCCTATGCTAGGTGAGCCTTTGCTTGCATGGAACTCTTCCCTGGAGCTGAGGTGGCTCAGGGGAGGTGACATGGGCCACCAGAGTTCCTGGAGTTTTGTCCATTTGTGTACCTTTAAAAAAATATCCCACAACTTGTAATCCTTAGAAATAACATTTTGGGGATCAGAGCTTAAGACTAATTCGGTGTTTGGCCTATGTAGTCTGTATTTTAATTCATTTACTGAGTACCTGCTATGTTTGAGGTGCTGAGGGGAAAGAAATGGATACCTTTGAATATTCCAGTTCGGCACAGCAGATAAGCTCATTACAATTAAATGTGGTACGTACTCAAATAAGGTATGCACAGGATGCCTCATGAGGTTTCATGGGGAAAATTGCTTATATTTCAAACTAAAAAAGACTCTCCGGAGGGAGGTAAAAGTTGGATTCGCACAGCCCCCACCCCCCACAAACACATGTGTTAAGTGTGCACACATAAACACACACATGCATACATGCGTTAGATTTTTGCAGAAGTGGAATGGTTGCCTGCTTTAAGTGAATTATGTATGCTTATTGTCAAAATTCAATCTAGCAGCCTTATAAGGTTCATGGTGTGCAAAATGATCATACGATAGACTGATTTTAGTGAAAGTGTATTTTCGCCCCAGTTCATATTTATGTTTTGGATACTTTTATATTTTTTGTTTCCTGGTGATGTTCATCAAAAAAATAAAAAGTATCCACGAAGTTTATTCCTAGGTTAGAATTTATATTCAGCTGTAGAAAATCTTTGCACCTGCCACAAAAATGTAACCACTTCTGGGGTGGAATGTACCAGCTGTTCCTGGGCTCCAATGGCATGCTAGGCAGTTCGGGACTGAGAACGAGGCTTCATGTCCCAGGCAGATGAAACTGGTGGGGAAATTTCAAGTCGACAGAATGCAATTACCCAAATTGAAATTAGGCCAGGGGCATATCAGGAGGCCCTTCCCATCTGTTGGGGAAAAGGATCACCAGATATTTAACAAGGGCAAGTGGTCAGGATCTTAGTTCTAGGAGTCATTTAAAAGGCAGGCACTTGAAAAAAAAAATACTAAAAGAAAACTGTACCTGGTACAAAAATCATATCCCTTCACCAGACAGTAAATAACATTAGGACTCAAGGAGATCAACCCTCTCCTGCTCTGGGAGGAATGGGATGCTTACGGACAGGGAGGTTAAATATTTCTATATCAGCTCCCCTTAGCGAGCACATGGCATAATGGACAGTAGGTTATCCTGGAACTGACAAAAAGAGATCTCCCAAACCAAACACTGAATTCAATACACTTATCCCTGGTCATAATGGATAGATCCTTCCATTACTACTGTTGGAACAATGCTGTATGATTTTTCTGGGGACCGTGACACAGCATTCTTTCTTCACCAAGAAACGAAACTAATGTTTAGAGTTTGCAGCAAAAGCAAACAAACGGGTGGGTGCACAGCCTTTCACAGCTACTGCGTGATGCCTGCATGTCAGAACCATGGGATGCATGCATCCACTGTAGCACAGTGACCCCTTGCCTATCTCCCTGTCCCTGGAACATGAGTACCTTTCTTCCAGAAGGAATAGAAGGACTGATCTTTGAGTCCATACTAACCCAGACCTGGGCACTGGCACAAGCCACCCATGCCCCTCCTCAGAGAGAGGTGAAGAATGGGCATCTCACACCAGATCGTGTTTCATAGGAATCCATCATACTCACTTCCCTTTGCTCCCTGCAATCATTTGTCCATTTTACAGACTGGGAACTTAAGAGTTTCCAGCCTAAGAGAGGGATAATGAGAGGCATGTCTGGGTCAGGTGTCTCCTCTTCCAACAGCTGCTTTTTGGACATGTGCTGTCCCTGCGCTACAACATGTGGCTCCCCAAGCAAGGTACCAGGGTGTCTTCTCTGCACCGTCCCCCCAAGGGACTGTTTGACGCCACGTGGCTAACCCTGAAAAGCTCTCAATTCTCTTGCCCACTGGGTGTAGAGAGGAAGAAAAAGAGATGAGCTGGTAAGGGGCCTTATTCATCATGTAAAACAAAACATCTTTTGGGGGGTGGTTCATTTTTAATTCTTTGTTTATCAAGAGGCCGTGTGCTGGGGAACCTGAGGGAATGACCACAGCTGCCAAATCCAGTGCAGCTGTCCACTGTGGGCAGGAAGAAGCCAGGGCAGGCCACCTACATGCTGAGGTACTTGCAGCCAATCTGTGCCCACCACCTGCCACCCCACCTCCAACCACCAGCACACACATAATATCAACATTTACTGGTCATCATGGCAGTTAAAGTAGAAGACGAGGAATCCTTAAGTCCCAGGGGCTCACAGTAGTTTCACAACAATGCTCAGCCTTCCATAAATTCCCCTATGATGAACTCAGTCCAACCAAAGACTCATCTTTGCCATAAATGAACATTGTTCTTAACTCTGAAGAGGTGTAAGCATTTGATTGTACTTGTTAAATTCTGACCAGAGCTTCACCATTTTTTTTAACTAATCGGCCACAACAGATTTCTTAACTTCTTTTTTGTTTTATTTCTTTCTGGATAATTTGTGACTAACAGCGTTATCTCTCACAGAAGAAAACAAATAACTTATTAGTTAATGTTGATCCAGAACTCTGTGAATGTAAAAACATGGCATTATTATTTAGAGGTTTAGCTTGTACTAATTACCTCTTAGTTTTACTAGCCCCATATAACAAGCTACCTTCTGCACATTTTATGTGAAAGCTGGTTGTCTGAAAGATTGAAAGTTGTCGTAGCAGGGAATGAAATAGGGGCTAAGTTTTATTTCCTACCAAATAATTCTCCTCAAGGTGGGTAAACTTTTAGTAGTTAAATTGCTAAAAATGAAGATTTTACACTACAAGAACAAATCTCCAAGTGACAATTATTTGTCTGTGTTCTTAGCATTTACGAGTCTCAGTAAACAGTCAGTACATTTATGTTCCCCCTATTACCTTCAGTCATAAACTTCCTTAAAGAAAAACGAATAATTATGTTCCCTGACTGCATAATGAACATAAACATCCAGAATATTGAAAGTGTCTTTTTGGGATGAATGGTGCATCTAGATTTCTAGGAATTGAACTGTTTTCCAGGCACAGGCAAAATTGCCAGGCTAACCAGGGCTGTCCATGGAGATGTCATCTCTAGAAGGCAAATCTTAATTTGTGGGGTTATTTTTGGATTTGAGGCCTCCCAGCATGCAGCTGCTGGGAGTGGCTGGGAGTCACACAAAGCCTCTGGTTCAAGTGCATTGACTCTACCATTGGTGCGAATCTCGCCTTCATTCTCCGGGGTCCAGCCAGTGCACCCCGGGAACCAAAGAATGCAGTCTCATCTTTGCTCAACAAGTGCATGTGACATTGTGGAATATCGGAGTCAGAAAGGTATGTTAAATGACCCAATTACACATGTTACCCACAAGGTAACTGAGGCTCCGGCTGGGGAGTCGATCTTGCCAGGGTCCGTCACTCTCAGCCCAGGTGTCCATGTCCTGGCTTCAGGTTTGTAACTTAAATATCTTCCCTGGAGTCAGGAAGATGGCATAGGTTAGAGGGTAAGGAATAGACAAAGGGAAGAGAGTGAGTTAGGAAAACAAGGAAAGTAAATTTGAGGGAATTAAAATTTTCCTTTATAGTTCTTGCAGGTCATTCTTTGCAGCTTTTCCACCACTAGAATTATGCACATGGAAATGAAAGGACATAAGATGATTGTGTATTTTCTAAGTCAGAACTTTTCAGTCATGAAAGTCAGGGTTTTGTGGGTTTTTTTTTTAGGAAAATGAAATGCAAAAAGACTTTCAAAATAGAAGTCAAAACTTCTGTTACCTAAACACAAGAGATATAAAGTTCTTTTGACAAAATATTATGTTTCTAGCATTTATTCCTGATCCCTGTTCTTGCTGGGCATGAGCACATTAGAGTCTGCAGACCAGCTGTTGTCTGTGGACCACACTTTGGGTAGCATGGTCCGTGACCTCCCTGTTTTGCACGTTGGCCTTGTTCTCTAAACTGGACCTTTCTGATACCAGCGATGGGGGTCTGGGCATCTGCCATTCTTGACAGGTGATTAATTGTGTTGAATAACAATTTAAGGAAAAAATTTAAATTTTTCCCTTATGCTAAAGAGAAAGAATCAAGTTTCCGATTATACCAAAAACAGAGCTCCTGGAGCACTGTTTTGCGTTCATATCGGGAATGTGACTATGGTTTAGTTATCTTAAGGAGACTTAATTTGGGGACATTTTTCGTTTACCTGGTTTGAGTGTAAAGAGGATTGAAAATATTGAGCATTGCCTGTTGCCATTAAATTTGAGCTCTCTAATGATTATATCCTTTGAAAGGCCCATAAACTGTCTCAATGGATCAATTAGAAGTATATTTGCCACATTTAGGAAATAAAAATATAGAATACCCAGATAAATTTGAGTCTCAGAATGAACAATGGTGTAATATTTAAAAGTATGGCCCAAATATTTCATGGGACTTATCATTTGTCATATTTAAGACATAATAAAAACATATCCATCATTTGTCTGAAGTTCAAATTTACCTGGGTGTCTTGTATTTTACCTGGTAATTCTAGTTTGGCCTGGATGTCTGAAACTGTATTTTTCTAGAGAAGAAGCAGCCCAGCCAATCAAATCCAGCCATATCGACCCAACTTGCTTAGCTATTGGCAGCTGGAAGCTGGATGGTCAATACAAAGTGATGATGCTTCTTTTAGAAAAATGTGTTTCCCATGTAATAAATCAGCTACTCAGCTTTTCCTGCTTTGAGGTTTTAGTTTGGGGTTTTCCAAAGTTCCGGTCCACTGATGCCACAAGCTATGGCAGAAGGTGCAGTTGGAAGAAGACACCTAGAATTTCCAGCTACATTAGGATGAAATGGGCTCAATGCACTGAAAAGAGTAGAATATTTTCAGGGAAATACACAGGGAGACATAGTGATAGGTATAGACAAAGAACAATATCCGTGTTGCCACATACAGCATATTGTTAACAAGCTGATGGAGATGCATTAATATTTTTTATAAATACATTTATGAGAACCTTAGAAGTATGAAGACAGAATTGGCTGATGTTAAAAACGAAACTCTTAGATACTTATGCAGATTTACTTTATAGTTTTCTTTCTACTGTTTTTTCTAACATCTGAGACCTTTTTTTTTAAATTAGGGTACATGCAATGAAATGCACAAATGTCAGTGTACAGCTGATGAGTTTTGCCATGTGCATGCACTCACGTGACCACCGCCCAGCTCAAGATATCAAACATGTGGCTTAATTTTTCAAAGATATGTCCTTTGGAATTGGTAGCTGTTATTCTTCATTAAATGAGAATATTTTTTCTTAGGTCTCAAATGAGAGTTCTGTTATTTTTTTGGACATAGATTTGATGCTCTCAGACTTTAAAGAGAGACTTCAACTTTTCCTAAATTGATGTCTGATTCAGATAAGTAAGAAATGGCTACTTAAAATACACATGTAATTTATTTTGATATTGTCACCTCTGAGTGTTTAGAAATTTCCAGTCAGCTGATAATAAAAGCCATACTTAGGAAAAGACTTATGTAAAAGTTTCTTTTAAAATAATATTTATCTTAAATAATGAAACATATGCTCATTTTAAGACAAACTGAAAAATACCAAAATTTGTCAGAAAGTAAAATCGCCAATAACCCCACCACAGAGGAAAAGTTCTATTGTTGTTATTGTGAGTCTCTTACTCTATTCTCTTATATATAGGTTTAAATTTCACAGTTGAAGACCTACTGTATCTACAATGTTGTATTGTGTTTTTTCCCTCCACTGGCTTTTCAACTTAAATATTTCCCATATTGTTAACATATTTTAATGGTCAAATGATATTCTATACTATTATTTATTTCACCAGCTAGAGTTGGACATTCAGGGTTCTCCAGTTACTTATTCTTAGAAATCTAATGATCTGTTTTAGATTCCTGAAGTGAAATTACTGGGTGACAAGAATGAAGATTTTTTAAGGCTCTGCATTTTGCCAAGCTGTGTTACAAAGGACTATAAACATTTAGTAAGAATGGTGTAATAGTGCTCATTTCACTGACATTCATCACTGACATATTTCCTTTCATTTTATTAACCTGTTGTATTAAGTCCAGAGAAACACAACCAGTAAGATGTATATATACCTATACGCAGAGAGATTTATTTTAGGGAATTGGCTCATAATTGTAGGAGCTTTTAAATCCAGAAATGCAGGTCAGATGGGCAGGCTGGAGACCCAGGGAAGAGTTGGTGCTGAATCTTGAGTCTAAAGGCAGTCTAGAGATGGAATTCCTTCCTTCTTGAATGATCTCAGTGTTTATTTTTAAAGCCTTCAACTGATTGGATGAGGCCCACCCACATTATGGTGAATAATGTACTTTATTCAAAGTCTATTGATTAAAATATTAATCACCTCTAAAGACAGTTTACAGCAGCATCTAGGCTTGTGTTTGATCGAACACCTGGGCACCATAGCTTAGCCAAGTTAACACATACAATTAACCATCACACCTGTCATCCAAATAGGGTTTATGTTACTGGGTCAAAAGACATAGCCTCTCTTCCAGGTTTTCTCTCTGTTCAACACCATCTGTTTCTATGAAGACACACTGACTTATTGGGGACTTTTATACTGTGAGTTTTCTGTTTTATACACAAACATTGGCTCATCCAATTTTGGAAGAAAGCATTTAAGATGTCCATGAAATGATGCAAAGGAAAAAGCCTGGATTTGGGCCATGTGGACATGAGTCAGGAATATTATTCTACCATGTTATAACCGGATGAACTGGGGTAAAGTAGCTAAACCCTCTCTCTCTCAATTTTCTCATTTGTGAAGTATGAAAAAATCATACCTACTTTCAGGGTGTTTGTGAGTTTTAACTGAGGGAACTTTATAAACTTTTAGTAGAGTGTCAAGTATGTAATAGGTCACCAATATTTTAGTTTTTCTTCTCCTCCTTTCTTTCTTAACTAGTCTACTCTATACTCCAGGGACCACTCCAGATAGTACAGAAAAACCTTTTCTTCCTCTGAACACTCATTAATATAACAGATCTCCACCCAAGGGAACTTAATATTTTTAACTTTGTACGTGTCTCATTTCCCATTGTATTATCTCATATATCATACATTAACTATTTATAGATAAGTGATTTTGGATGAATATTTCATTCATTTATTTCTTTAACAAACATTTATTGTGTGTATTAAATCCCAAGGACTGTTCTAAGTGCTTGGACTATCACAGTGAACACAAAAGGTAAGTTCTCTGCCCTTGAGGAGCTTAGGTATTAGTGGGGGAGATACTCAAGAAACTAACAAATATAGAATCAGACTAAAAATAATGTCATATTGGCAAGGGTGGGCTAGGTGATGCTGTGTCAAGTCACCAAATCTCAATAGTGTAATAGAATAAAGGTTTATTTCTTGCTCATGACAAGTCAATGGCTGGTTGAGGTAACTATTCAAAGCAGCTGTTCTCAACCTTCCAACATGCTTCCTTCATACTGGCCCGTGCTTGCATCAGATAAGATTGGGCAGAAGGATCAAACAGCAATGTTGAAAGCTTTTACGTGTGTCACTTCTGCTTCATATTTTATTGGCTATAGCAAGTCACATAGTCTTGTCTATTTTCAGTGAAATGGAGAACTGTGGATCTTGGTAATCTTAGTGGTTAAAAAGAATCAGATGTTCCTACAACAGCATTAAATGCTATGAAAAATGTGTATAGAATGAGAGGGTAGTATGCATTAAAAAAAAAATATATATATATATATAATAGAAGCTAAATGAACATGAGCATTCATGTTTATTATTGCTTAGAATTATAATAAGATATGCATTCCAGAAAAAAATGAAGTTAACGTAAAGAAAAATTTTTAATAACTATTGTTATGAATTGGCACTCAAATATGAGAAAAATGTTAAGGTCATTTATGAATGGCTGGTAGTTTGAGAGAGAGTGAGTTACTAAGTCTACTTGAGGACAAGAGTGATAATACTTATTATATTGGTTGACTCGATGATTTAGGCACAAAGTAGATGCTCAATCTTCAGCTTTGTTGAAGTTAATAATGTTCATTGTTTTAAATTATTCTTGCTTTTCTACTTGATTAACTGTCTTGAATTATATAGTCCATTATAATTTTGCTGTGAGGCTTGGCAGTTTCTTCCAAGGCCAATTTTTATTGTCTATATCTACATTAATATTTTTACCTTTGATTATAGTTTAAATTTGGACTACACATGCTTGAATCACTAGTATTCCTTCTCCTAAGTTGTCTCAAATATTTTCTTAAACCACTGATAAGTCTCCAGTAGGAGAGAGGTAAAAGTTGTTACACTGTTTTAATGTTGGAGTGTGTACTCTACTATCTTGTCCTTTTTTCTTTTTAAACCAATTTTTATGTTTAATACCCCTTTGGCAACTGCTGTGTTGGAAAGGGATTTCACAAATTTGAATAAAGAGGGCAAGAAATGCCAACATTAAAAAATATATATATATATATTTTTTTTTTTCTTTTTCAAGGTCATGAATGTTTTTCTTGAAGATAGAATAGAATGTTTGCTTTCAAAGATAGTACAATCATGGTTTTTCCTTATATCTTTACTGTTCTTTTTTTGCTTTTGACTAAGTCTTTGTAATTTAAAACATAACTCACCCAGAGAGGACCCAGCTCTTCTTTGGGTGAATTGGTCAAGGGCAAACCCGAACAAAGTCTCCATCTTTGCCCAAATGACCCTCATTTTAGTACCATTACTTCTCTACTTCCAGGTGGTATGTCTGAGACATCATCTCAATCTATTAGCCAAGCATGTGTCTTAAATGAGTGCCTCTCCAGTCTGCACTGCGATCAGGTGAATCTATAGGAATCCATATCGCTTGATGCAGTCAGCAAATGAGATACAGCTGACTTCTGATTTAGAGAATGCCTTCAACTAGGTATCTCTTAACTTGATCGTTTAAATAGTAATTGCTGCTGTTCCCACAGAGCAGACATGATATAAAAGCTATTTCTGACATGAGTATCTTGCTTTCTGAATTGCAATGGCTACTGGTATCTCTGAGGGAAAAAATAAAAAATAAAAATAAAACAGATTGTACAATTCTCATGAAAGGTAAGCCATCTTTGCATTATTTCAGAAAAGTTTTAAATGTTCAATGGATGTTCTTAGGCTAATGACAGTTGATGCCCAGAACATAATAATAATCCATGAAATAAAATAGCATTTTAGAAAGTGGAAATTTGTGTAGAAATTGCTGATAGCTGCAACACATGCTGGGAACTTTACATGTAGTGGGCTGTGGCTTGGGTTGAGGAGTTATTTATTTGACCTTTGATTGGTAAATAAGAGTATTCCTTTCCCTTCAATGAGTATCTAGGTCAGTTATTAATAAAAGAATACTGATGTCCTATGTCCATAGAGGAAAAACTGGCAGAAGCAATCTAGGATCTTGATCTTACAGGTCTTAGAATTTAGATGAATGTCGACTGGACATTAGGAGGAGAGCATTCCATAGTAGAAGATGACAAGAGCTACAGCCAGCATGGAGTCTTGGCTGTTCTATTAACACTGTTTAGCTTTCCCTACCAAGTTCTCATCACGACTCAGGTGCTCTGGCCCCAGTACCTCTCCAGCCTCATTTTACAGTTTTTGCTCCTCGTTGGTTCCATTCCAGTCCCTGTGCCATTTCTTGTGCATTCCAAAGATGCATTCTTGTGGACAGACTTTCTGTATTTGCTGTTCCCTCTGTCTCGGATGCTCTTCCCCAGATGCAGGCTGATATTTACTGAGCTGATCCAATAGGTTCCAAGGTGTTATAAATGCTTCACATGTTCCTCTTGATGAATTCTCTTACAGCTCTGTGAAGCATGCAGACACTGGAAGGCTGAGGAAATGGAGGCAGAGAGAGGCAGCAGAGGCAGGACAGGAGCCAGGGCAGCTTGCGTAGGAGCCACGGCTGCACGCTAAGGCCTCTTACTGGCACACCACCCAGCGCGTGGTCCACACCCTTCCCTTAACCCCAGAGCTCTTCCTTGGTGAGCACTTCCTGACTACCCCATTTAAAATAGAAACCCTGAAGTCGGTTTCTTTTCACTCAGCTTTGTATTTCTCAGCAGCACTGTCACCTGGTCTCACACTGCCTGTCGGCTCATCACCTTATCTCGCCACTAGAATATATACTCTCCGAGGGAAGGACCTCGTTCTGGTCTGGGTATCACTCCATCCCCCGCACCCAGAAATGAACTGAAATGGACTGAGAGAAGGATATGGGCTGGCTTAGAACTGTTTATCACGTTGAAGATATCTTACTCTTCACAGTTACAGAGCACCCATTTTGAGCCAGAATCCATGACAATTTTCGGAAATAGGAAGGTGAATGAAGATGATGGGTTCTACTTTCCTGCTTCTCCTGATGCTTTTAGAGCATCAGGAGAAAAAATAAGCAATTAATAGAGAGTGCTATAGGACAAGTATTCTATTAGGTCAAATCTAAGGTGTGGGGAAGCAGGGATTCAGGAAAAGTTACTCTGAGTGGGTGTTTTCCATGCTGAGAACTGAAGGATGGGGGAAGGGCAAGAGCGGAGGTGGGGTCGGATGGTCCTCGGGACACACGGGTGGGGGTAGAAGGCCCGGCAGGAGCACACTGCCGCCCGGAAAGCGGGTCAGTGTGACTCAGGTGTAGAATGTGCGGGGCAGAGTCTGGAGAAAACAGCTGGACTTCAAGGTCTTGAAAACTGTTTCAAGTAGTCAGGACTTTATTGTCTGAGCAATGTCTGAGATGTCACTGAAGGATGTTTAAATCAATAGGATTTTTATTTAGCATCTGATTGTTTACCACTTTTGGCTAGGTAAATTGTCAGTCTTTCCATTTTCTAGATGGGACAACTGAGGCCCAGAATAACACATTTAAACATTTGTGGAGTTAATTTTCTCAAGTACAGTGCTACCAGGGCTCTTGACTCCCAACCTCCCACCCTCTCTCCTGCCTGCCTTCTAATTGTCATCAGAAGTCAAACATAAAACTACCCATCATCCTTACCTTTCTCCAGGGAACACGCATGTGCACAGCTACCATAACCAGACCCCTGAATGAAGCCAATTGCTCCAGGGTTGGATGGGCACTGTATTGGCCATGGGGCCCCGATTCTCTGTTCTTCTCAACTGGGAAGCTGAATTAGTACCAGGGACCTTTTATCTGCAAAGGCAACTCTGGGCTGGAGAGAACAGAGCCAACCCGACAAAGTAAAGAGCAGCTCAATATTGTGCTGCCCACGCTTTGGGCATGCGTGAGCACTCTCAGCAAAACACAGCTGGCACATCTAATTTTAGCCTCTCCGTCTTGAAAAGGGACCCTTTAAGGAAATATATTTTCTCTGAAACAATTTGTATTACAATGTAGCAGCTGATAGCCATGTCAGAATATTACTTATTATTGGTGGGGAAAAACTCTGCCAAGTAATTACGATTTTTATTCTTTTTTTCTGGGACGATTATCAGTAAAGCGATTAAAGCATCCGTGAATCAAAACAATCATAAAGAGCTAGACAATGAGAGACACAGTGGTTTTATTTATCAAGAAGCTCATAAACAAACCTGAGGGGATACCTCTTTGGATTTTTATGAAATGGATGTAATAACAAGAATGAATATTTCTGCCACAATAAGTTGTTCATTGTGATCTGATGATGTGTAGCTTGTTAATAGTTATCCCGGAGCAGACTCTCAAATTTCTTCAATATTTAGCATCCTCCATGTCCTCAAAGAAGTAAAAGGTTATTTCTAAACCAGGTCTTGGATTCAGCTGGCTTTAATGTGTTAACAGGGTTTGAAAGCATCACGGGACACACTTTTTCCGTTTTACCCAGCAAGGGTATTCCCTCTGCCTTAATTCTTTTCCTCTCGCGTCTTTCCTCCCTCCGTTCTCCCTTCCCTCCTCCCGTGGTCTTCTGTGTTTTGCTCAGCAGAGTGGCTTACCTTGAAACTTGGCAAGAAAAGAAGAGAAGGCAGCCCTTGTGTGGGGTAGATGGAGGGAAGGATAAGGAATAATCCACCGCCAGCATTTGAGTTCCCGGGTTCAGGAGCCGCGGCAACAGCGTCGTTGCTAGAATCGCTCTGCTTTTCGAGATAGCCAGCAGAGGGAATCGGAACTTTGCGTGCAGCAGGGGCTGAAGCAGCCTTTTTTTTTTTCTTGGAGGAAATACTGCAGCCTTCTGGACTGCGTACGCTGCTCCCTGGAGAGGCTCTCTCGGTTCCACCCACCGGCTGAAAGGAGGGGAAGTGAATGAAAGGACAGGACAAGCCCCGAACACCATGTCACTCTGGGAGGGAGACAGCAGCAACTAAGCTGGGCAAGGTTTTTTCCCTCCCCCCCCCTTTTTTTTCTTTTCTTCCCCCTTTTCTTTTTCTTTCTTTTTTTCTGTTTTCCTTTTCTACTTTCTCTTTCTTTCTTTCTTTTTTTTTTTCCTTTTCTTTAAGGTGGAGAAAGAAACAAACAGGAGACAGGAAGCTGATCTACAAGGATTCGGAGTTGTGTTAAAAGGACTTTGATTTTTTTTTTGCCCTTTTACAAACGCTGGCAATTGACATCACTACAGACAGCCTGGTAGGGAACAAACTGCCTCGTCCCTCGTCCCAAGTGGATCCCAGCAGCTGGGGGAAGGCAGGCAAGATCTGGAGAGGCTGTGAGGGTTTTTTTTCCCCTACCGATCCCCCGTCCTCTTTTTTTTTTTTTTTTTTTTTGGTGTGTTTCTTTTTTACATTCTTGCTGTGTTGGAACTAGCGAGTGGTGGAAGACGAGGATTCTCCGAAGCCTCATCAGTCATTGGGACTGTCAGGAATAGTGGTTTAAGAGGAAGCTCGGCCTGGGGCACTATACCCTGTCATCCAGTTCCCTGCCTCGGAGATCAGGATTCCAGCTACATGGGCAAACGCCTGGATCAGCCACAAATGTACCCCCAGTACACTTACTACTATCCTCAGTATCTCCAAACCAAGGTATGGCTCAACCCACAGTCTGGCAATCAGTGTCGTATCCTTCTGCACTTGGGATGGGAAACAGGCAAGGCAATGATTATTTCACCCCCCACCCCCACATCACCTCTTCCTTCTTCCCTGAAATTAGTAGCATACCAATGGAGTTAATGAGGCAGAGGAGAATATAAGCAGAAAACCAGGGAGGATTGTGGCTTTCTCTTTTAAGGAGAGATAACAGTTTCACTCGAGTTCCTTTGTTGTTACTTGGGAGCATTAAATGTTCTGATCTCGGTAAAGTCCTTTGCAGATGGGCAGGGCTGTTAGAAAGGAGATCTTAACAGTGGTTATCAGGCACAAGACTACAATTTCAGGGGCTTTTCTGATGAGCTGTTCTTTGTTTGTGGCTCTGAAGGATTCTTCCCTACTGGATAGGACAGCCAGGGTGGGGGCAACTCAAAGTTTTAATCGCTGAGTATAGAATGAAAGAAGGGTGTGGAAAGGTATAGGGTGGCTAACCAAAGTCTCTTAGAGTTTGTTTGGGTGTGTTTTTGTTTTTACTTATTTGCCTTACCTATTTTAATTTATATTGAGGATGATCAGGTTGATGGAGACTGAATTTAGAAGCTTTATGAGAGATGTTCTGTACTTTTAGAAGCTCTGTTTTCCGTGTTGGCTGCCATCAGGAGGCCTGGGTCTTGAAACGGAATGAAACGTAACTGATGCTAATTGGACATGAACTGGTTAAATACTTTAGGCTTTATGTGTGTGCTCCAAGGATCATTAGGGGGGCCAGTGGCAAGCCCACATAACTAAGCAGAGGGCAGTACCAGCCATGAACTTTATCCTGCAGTTCAGACATGAAAGACTCTCAGGTGTGGAATCACCGCCCCAATTTGTCAATTAAATTGGACTTGATGGGGTGGGGTGGGGGGGATGTTGGTAGAATTACCACCTTGAATGCATGGATTATGTTTCTTTGCAGAAACAACTGTTTTGTATTGCATTAGCCAGACTCCACCATCTTCTTAATAAATAAATAAATATGCTGAGAGGGAACAGGCACGCCTGAGTGAACTGTGCTGTCACCAGGACTGGTTGATGTAATTAGGGTTTGGTAATTCCTGCTGTAGATATCTCTCATTTATTCTGTCTCATCAAACAATGCCTACTTGTAAACCAGACCAGGCAGCCAACTTGCAATATTATGTTCAAGATTGTTGCCTTTTCTTTCTTTCTCAGTCGCTCGGTGATTTCGCCCTGCTCCTCCAAGGTCGACTCACATTGCTTTTTGCCTTTGTGAGCATTTAGTTTGTGCTGCTTCTGCTTAAATAGACCAGCCCTCCTGCTCCAGCGCCTTGAGGTTTAACTCTTTGGGGGATTGGGTAGATCATGCTGCCTGCCTTCCTCAAGGAAGTAGCAAAGCAAGGACAAGCTCAAAAGGGGAAATTTATAGTCATTTCTCATCCCGCAAAGAAGCAAAAACAACGAACTCCAGGGTTGCATGAAAAATATCAGACATTCCATCCCTTTTACTCATTTGGCTAAATTTTTCCAAATGTTTCAAAATTCACGCTTTCTTTTTGGTCCTTGTTTTCTACTATGAAGTATATTCAGAAAAGAAACTTTAGATCATGATGAATGGAATAATTGCTTTTCTGCTTGAGATTTCTTTTTATCTTATTACTAGCAGGAAATAGTGCCGTGTCCATAATATTAAAGACAGAATGGTAGATGAGCCACCCTGGTGGAAAGTGTGTGTGTGTGTGTGTGTGTGTGTGTGTGTGTGTGTGTGATTAGGGTAAAGAGGGAAAGTGGAAGGGTGAGGGAAAATCAGAGAGCCTGACAAATACAAAGGGAGTTTTTTAAATTTTTTTAGGAAAAAAATCTGTTTTGGGGTCCTGTGTAGCTTAGTGTTGTGTAGACAAGTGACATCTGGATCTTGTTACTTTCAAGCTAGTCAAAGCCATCAACTTCTGGAACATTTTTAAAGAAGTTAGATCCATTAGGTGACCTAAGCTGATATTAGGGTAATCAGATCAGGGTGGTAAGGAATGTAAGATCAGCTTCTTGGGCTATCATGGTAGTTCATATTGACTATCAGGTTGTCAAATTTCGACAGTGCTGTGAAGTTGTTGAATATTGTTACGGTGTCTCTGAAATGACAGACATTAACAGCATTCCTGGAAGCTGAAGATGTGAAAAGGTGCCCTGTTTTGAGACTTTGAGACTTGGTCACACAGGGAATGGGAGGAAGGGTTAATGTGCAATCATATTTTAAAGTGTAGGGAATCTCTGACAGTATTAATACTACGTAATAAATTACTATCATGTCCCAGTATAAGATAAAAAAGACGTTAATTCAGTATCACTTTTTGTCCATTTAGACATATCCCAAAATATCCATGATAATTTTGAAAGAAATACATGCGGCTTATGTCTATTTGATAAGCCTAGGTAGAATTAATAAAATCCATTATCCTAACTTTGGCTTACAGTTATAATCCAATTTTAAAATCATAGCTATTTAAAATGATGCTGACATATAAAGTATGCTTACGGTTGATAAAAATAGAATTCTTTGGTTGACAACAAGTCATTCTGGTGATATCATACCTTACATTGTTCTCTAAATTCAGGTGTTTTTTAACTAATCCACAAAAGCTATTTGCTGACATTAGTTCTGGGTAGCAAATCTTCATGGGATTTTAAAGAACTGAAATGTTTACTAGTGTTTTCATTCAGAAAATGCAAAAATACTGAACCTTCTCTTTCTACTTAAATATGTGTATAACAAAGAGCTGCTCTTATTTCAGGATACAAGCAAAATGAAAGTGTAATTTAAAATAAATGCAAATATTTTCAATTTCCTCAAATGCAATTAAAGTTTTAACAAAACTTCTGACACTTCCCTGCCTTCTCTGCTCCTTTTATTTCCCATTACATTAGTAGTAGTCTCATAACTTTGTCGCTTAAAAACAAAAAAAAATTAGAAATAAGATATTTCGGATGTTGTCTCTGGATAATTTTCCAAATGCTTAAAATGTGATATTAGAAAAATGTATGTGTAAGTTAAATTAATTGAAAACCCATTGGCCGACATGGATCTAGCTATACCTTGACAGTATGTTTAGTCTCCTAGTTCTCACATTAAAAACTGTCATTATAAATTTTCTTTTTGAACAACTTTTTTTCCTACCAAAAGAAGGAATTTCAAAAGAGAACGTTGCCTTTGGTTAAGGAATAATGAACAAATCTCAATGACATGTCATAATATTTAAATAGGAGACATAACTAGATTAAAAAAAGAAAGTATCACCAAACTAAATTTGCTATTGGAAGGCCACCCAGAATCACCAGCAAATTTTAGAGGAAGGGAACCCCAAAAAAGTTTATAATAATCCACGTAATGATATTTGATTGAGTTGTAATCTAACATATCTCAGAATTTTGTTGTAGTCCATTTAAAGCAACTAACCTGTTGCTATTATATTATGAGACCTAGGGTGAATTTCAGTCTGAATTTCAAGTACTTTGGTGGGGGCCAGGCGGGTGGTTCTTGGAAAAACAAACTAGTTGAACTAGGAAAGCTAAAATAGTAAAACATGGCCACAGCCTGGTGAAAAGGTATTGTGCCATTTGAGAAATAACTATTTCTATCAATATTTTTCTCAAAGTGGTATTTGGAAGACATTAGTCATCTTCACAAAACTTTCAAATTTGCCCAGACACAGACAAGAAGCTTGTCCTTTCTTCCATTCCCATCCCCTTACCAGTTCACCATGCTTCTCCCAATCCAGTGCCTGTTTCTAACCACACTGCTCTTACATCAGTCTGCTGAATCTCTTCTGTGGTCACTTGCTTCTCCAGAAGATCTTGAAGGAAGGGGTTCAGACTATGGGACCCTGACAGGATTTCTCTGGCTATTGGTCCTCAGATTGTATGGAGAGCCTGGTGTGAAATTGGGGTCAGGTGGAAGGAATAATTCATCAACTGCACAATGATTTCAGGCTGAATTTCCTACCATGTGCAGCCTGTACTGCCGCCTGTCTCTAAAAGTCTAGCTGGAGCCCAGCTGATTGTGCCATGGAAAGAACAAACACTGGGACACACAGACTGAGGAGTAGGAAGGGAAGAGAGGCTCCTAAGGGGCAAAGGATATTCTTAAGGATGTGAATGCACAGCTCCTTCAAAAGCAAAGCAGAACAGCCCCTTAACACACTTCATGCACATGAAAATGTAGAAAATCTTGCAGAGGGAAGGAATGAGTTTAGAATTTCCTTAGTACTTCCTGCCCCAGATTTGCACTGATAGCCAGAGTTGGTAACTTGCCAGTTTTAAAACAGCCTTGAAAACTCTCAAGTTTTCCTTTGAAAGGCTGAAACGTACTGGCTTTCTAAAATCTTCCAGCAATAGAAATTTTAGGTACAACTCCAAATAGTTCCTTGGTTTCAGGGGGGTAATATGAGAGCATGAAACTATGATATATTTTGTTCGTCTCATTTCAGAATGTATACTATTTCAATTGGTCTTAAACAAGAGGAAAAAATAGAAACAACGGGCCACCCTCCCTTGTTAGTTGTTACTTTTTTTCTTCTTTACTCCCCCCAAATCTTTATTATCATCAGGATTATCTCTTCTATAATGTAGTCATTGTTTTCCCAACACAGTTTAGTGCCTACTGAAAAGGCACAGATCTTAAAAGTTTTTTTTCCTCCAGAATAATTCCAAACTTAAGGAAAACACCAGATACATTTCTTTTAAAAGTAGCTTTTTGACACAGTTTCCTTTCACTTTCTCTTAGTTCTGCAAGAGAAGAACAGAATTATAACTCAAAATCATTTCCATGAAGCCATAAAATCTATTTGAGGGTTGGACACAGGGGCGATCTGCAGGGAGGGAGGTGAAAGAAGACCAGGGAGGGTGTAAGTTCATTCCAGGTCTTTCTGGCTCCAAGGATTCTGGAAGGCTTCATTTTTGCACTAATATGATTTTACACAATCCCTTTTGACATTATCAGTCTTTTTGGCAGAGAGAGGGCTCAGTCACAATTATACCCATGCCGAATTCGAAGAAAACCAGTCTTTTCTTTTAAAGAAAAATGTTTTTAGGGTCGGACTTCTTATTCAGAGTAAATGGTTGATGTTTATCCAAAATTGGCTTCGAGTACTACATTAAAATTGTGTTTTGTAACAGTCTCATAAGCCACAGCTGTATGCAATTAAATAGTGTAATATCAAAAGCATGTGAGAATAGATGTTTTTATGCTATAGCTGTTGCACAGCCAAAGTGCAGATGGAGCTGAAAGAGACCAAGAGCAAAAATATATTCATGTGCTGTAATACGTGTGTTGAGGATATGTGTTGCTATTTTTTGCAGTAGTAGGAAAAATGCTGAACTATTTTGGATGTGATTAAAAAACACGCTTGCTGAAAATGGGAACAGACATAGAATACCAATTTTTATTTTAAGTACGGAGTGCTGTTAATTAGAAGACACAGTTACTGAATGGGTCTGAAACCAGTGCAAATGGGAAGATCAAAACTACTCCCATGGAGTACACATGTGAAAAGCATAAGTGAATTTCCCATTTCCGTTTGGAAATTATAAATGTTTTCCTTCTCTGTTTTTTCCTTCATTAATCTGTGGAACTATTGTAAGAAAACCTTCAGGCCATTTATCCCTAAACAAAAGAGCGATGGATAATAAGGATCAGCAATTTAGAGAGAACAACATAGGCGGCAGTGTGATTCTTTTTTAAGATATTCGAAAAATAGGTTCAGTTTTGTTTGAATATTGCTCTGTTGTTGCCACTGTTAGAAATTACCCAGTTACCCAAGGAGACACAACTTCTGCTCCATTTGTTTATCAGGGATACGATAGTAAAGACATTTCTGTTTCTTATGGGATGTTTTAACTAGGAATTTTTGAAAGAGTATTTGCTAATGAAAATGATAACCTCTAGTTTCCTGGAGATTATAAATCTGTAAAATTACTAATGCTAATATTCACTTATAAGTCATTGTTTTCAGGGCCTTGAGAAAACCTGTAGAGTTGACTGCTGGTTATTAGATTTTAGACACTAAAACTCAATTTAAAAAAGGAAAAACAAGAGAGGTGGACAGAGGTAAGTTGGGTTCTGTTTGTCTTGGTTTTTAATTTTGCTTTTGCAAGTTGATGTTGACAGAGAATTTGTTCACATTTGGAAAACTGGTTTTTCTCACCATGTAGACTTATTGATCAGGAAATGTATGCCATGTAGAATCATCTATCTGGATAGTTTTATAATTCGGATCATCAACCTCTAATAGACATCAAATTTCAAGAGTATGGATACTAAATGATAAGACATGGATTCTGTTATTCTTGGGGAAAATTATCTGATTTGTGTGTCAGCAAACTGGTTTCTAGGTCAGGTTCTCTAAGATCTCCAGGCTTTGGCATTTGTGACTCTCTAGTTTTGAGGTGGATGAACCTGCTTTGATGTATTACTGGTGTTGGGAGGTGACCTCGGTTTTGTGTCACTGATGAGTTTTTGTTCGGGTCCCCAGGGCGTTCTACAGAGCAGATCAAATGCTGCTTCGCTGACTTTAGTGATCTGACAAATCTGACTGTCTGCATCCTTTGCCACATCTAAATCCAGTGCACAGAGAGAAACACATCCATCACCTGGGAGTGGTTGGAGAGCAGTTCCCAGGGGTGGGACCCGATGACAGACATCATTTAATCATCATCATTGTCGGCTTTATTGTGGTGCTTAAAGGTTTCTCCTTTGCGGGAGGGGTGGGAATCAGGGCTTATCCAAAGACTTAGTAGTGACAGTGTGATGCTTAGTTTTCCTCAGTTAACTTGCTCTCTACAGGTGGTGGGTGTAAGAGCTGAAAGCTTATGCAGATGTTTGACTAATAAAGGAAATAGGATTGCCTCATTCGGATCCTGACAACCCTCATTTCATGAATGCTTCTAGGAGCTGGTGTCAAAATGGAAATAACAATCAATGGATGACATGCTCTTTTGACTGGAATTTACAAATCCTTCAAATCCCTGAATTTCTGAATAGTGGTAGCCTTTAGAGCATGGGAAAGAAATGCCATAGTAACCATGGTATATGGTATTGTGGGAGGAAAATAATAACTTCTTCAGGACATATAAACCAGAGAATTATCTTTTCCTCTTTTTTTTCTCACTACATACCCTGCGTGTATCCCCCAAAGGCCCTTTTAGCTTAGTTAATAAAAGCAAATGGAACCTTGAATTTCATTTTATGAAAGATAAACCAGTACAAAACATAGGCCGGACTTAATGCACAGTCAAGGTAACCCTGATAATGTCCTCTCCTGCTGCATGAAAGTAAGATATAATAGAAGAAAAGGTAAATGTCGTGATATTTTCAATCCTGGTAGTAATTGTGTAGGTACTGTTTTTTCATATGTTTTAGAATTAGCTTTTCTATCATTCTAATGTAGGATGAAGGAATTGTTACATATTGCACTCATGCTAAATGCAGATGAACTTTTGGTCATCTCATTGTTAGTTAATAGTCTTCAAGCTGAGTATGGATCGTGCATAGAATTTATGGAGGATTTTTTGAAAGTCTCCCTATTTCTATTTAGTGTGCTGTTGTCTATTTATCTTAGTCATAGTGCAGATTGATGACAGTTTAATGAAAAGAAAAATGGAAAACAGAATGCTAACTTTCTGGTTTTCTGGAACTGGTGAAGATACCTTAAAGGCTTTTCATAATGTTTGTGAATCCTACTTGAAGATATTATTGATGTCTGCAAACTCCCGTGTTGCCCCTTTTTAAAACTTATCATTCATAGAAATGGGGCTGTGGCATCTTGAATATAACTTAAAGCTAAAGTAACTTAAAATGCATGCAAATATATTTTTAAGCTCCCAAATAGTTTTGAGTAGATGAAATATTTGAAGAAGTGTGTACAAAGCTTGGAATAAAATTTCAGAGACTGTTTTCTATGTGATATATAGAAAGTGTATGACATCTCGATAATGTTTAATTTTTTCTGGAAAGATGAGAAAAATTCTTTTTCTTTTTTTTTTTTTTTTGACTTTGTACTAGTTCCTTGAAGGGTTGTGACCTCTTCTCAATTAACCTTTGCTCTTGACTTCCAGTTCCCAGGTCTTGTCCATTGTTGTGCACACCAGTTCAGACTGCACCTTTAGAAATAAGGATGTGTGTTTTAACCTAAGGTAGGCAGGAAATTCGAAAAGTATACAATTCTGATGTCCTCCTCTCAATTTATTCCAAAAGTATTAACCACTGTCTTTAAATTTTATTACTCACCTGTTAGGATTACTTGACTTCATGTTAGCAGTGGGATGTTTGCCCTTTCCGTCTAGTTCTTCCGTTTAACTTTGATAAGCTGGAAAAAGATAAGGAAAAAGTCAGAGGGAATATGAAGATGGAAGAATTGTTCTCCCAATTTAGTGACTTCCTTTAACAATGGGAGAAGTGAAGAGTCATTGTATCACCTCCATATTTTTTTCTCGACACTATTGGTGGCCCACATTCCGCATGCTAACAGACATTTCAGTGTGCACTCACCTTCCACATCAAAGTAGATTTTTTTTTGAAAAAGAGCTATTCAAAGAGTTTTTATGATTTTGCTGCTGCAACTCTCCAAGTGCAAGCAAACTCATTTGTGTATCCTTATGAATTTTGGGCCATCGTCTTGTATATGTGGGTGTCTTGTAAAATGAAAAAAAAAATCTAACCTATAGATCTACTTGACATACCAAGAAAGATTGAACTAAGCAGAACAATGAATAAAGTTGACAATGTGTTATGTTTTGTAGATATGCAAACAAATATTCACTAATTTTGGTTTTATAATTTTCTTGTTAATTTGGAGGCAATACATTTTTCTCATCTCATCAGTGTTTTTGTGGGTCCCTAAAGTGGTAAGAGAACCTAAAAAGCTGGCCCTATCTCTAACTCTTGTGGCCTTTTGGCATTCAAGATATCTCTGTATTTTAGTAATCCCAAATTTCCAGGGTGGGACATATGGTAGTACAGTACAGCATATCGGAAAATGTCATTAACATTCTTTGGCTAAATTATGTCAAAAGCAGACACATTGGATTGACCTTTGGCAGCAAGAGCTATTGGGAGTTCCAGATCTGGGTGCCAGGTTCACAGAAGTTTTTCATTGTGCAGTTGGTGGAATTGTTTACCAATTGGAAAGAAAAATCACTTGAATCTACCAGGTGTTTCCGTGGACTCCCCACTTAGGGGTACAAGCAGGAGGCAAATAGTGGCTCAATATTTATTATGGCATACTCTTTCTAAAGCTACCTCTAAACAGGTTCATGGGTTTGTTACATATATTAAAACTGCCATGTCCTCCTGTTCCCCAGGGTCCATGGTTACTCACCTAGGATAACTTCTCTTTGGTGTCCAGAGGTCCCTCTCAGTCCTACAGAAGCTATGGGCCTCTTAAAGAACACGTGTCTCTGCATGTATGCACGCTCCAGCGAGACCTACCATTACTCTCACAAGCGACGACTAATCCTCATAACCCTGTTGGTGCTGCTTCTCCAGCTCTCAGCAAGTGAGGGCGTTCTTTGTTTTCAAATTGATACCAGTAATACAAGAAAATCAGGCTCCCAGGCCCAGAGCCTGACCATCTCCTCCTACCTTAATCAAGTGGGAGCTGTTTCTCTCTTTCTAGCTCCATGCATGCCCTCATACCTGGAAATGCACTCCTGCTTCTGGTCTTGGAGGGTGAATTCTCATAATCACCCAATGTTTTGATTCCCCACCTAATTACTTAAATTTTCTTCCCAGCCCTCCAGCAAGATCTCACCAAATTTCATCAGTAGCTTCATCACCAAATGAATCAGCTTTGATTTATCTCTCTCACACATAATACACATACACACACACAGCTGGAAACTTTAAGGATTATTTCAATCGTTCTGATTTTTTCTGAGGCTCTATAACCACAGAGAAATATGGAGAGACAAAGTGGCTTAAGAGGACATATACTGTTCTTTCTATTTCTAATAATTTTATTGCTGCTAGGTGATAGGAGAAAGGGACAAGTCTCATCAACATAGGAATGCCTAATCATTTTCACTTTCTTTCAAAAGTGTAGTATCTTCCCAGGATTGTAGGTATATTGATAAATGTGTTATGCAAGTTAGATATCTACTATCTTTCCCCCTACCATTCTGGATAATATAACATCTTTTAGAAATCTTTTTGATTGACTGATTCTAATTTTTCCTCAAATAATTTCATAATAATTATTTGTACTGTGGATTCTAATGATCCTAATGATTCTAATCATCCTGATTCTAATGATCCTCTTTTTTGGCTGCCAATAGAATGGTAAGGAAAAGAAAAAAAACCGATAGCAGTTCTATAATTTTAATTTAACGAGTGCTTGATGAAAAGCACCAAGAAACACAAAGCAAAGAGGAGAGGAAACAGAAAATAGAAATGCTAAGGGTATCAGGTCTTAATCTACTTTTGAAAGTTACTGGAATTTGACTATTTGCTTCCCTTTCCAAAGTGCAAGGATAAGAGCCATTAGTGAAGAAGACAATTTACAAATTGAAGTGCCATCTTTGGGAAAAACTTTAATGCAAATGGAGAACTTGATCTGGAGGTGCCATAGAGTTGGGGCTTTCAGTGCCTTGTGAAACAAAACCTCAACGCTTAGGAGGACAACTTAGTGCTTTCATTTGGTTTTTCATAGGTCCAAGTGCTTAGTAACCTTCAGCACTTGCTCTTGCTGTTCTGGTTTAGCCATCCCTAGTCCTTAGAGAAACCTGGCTGAAAACATTATTCATGCTTTTGACTGGAAACAGGAATGTTTCTGAGAAAAGTCTTTTGAATCAAATTTTAACACATATTTTGGAGTTTCTGCATATAAAATGCTCGTATAAAATCCACAGATGCTCAAAAATACCATGATGAGTGAAGCTGTATTGGTCTGTGTAGAAAGTATCTGGCTCAGAGGGGCATAAGAACAGCGTGAGTTGTAACACCAGTGAAGCTATGTTGGGGTGAGAATCACACAATACAAGGTGCTAAGCAGATGGGAGTGAGGTTTGCAGGTCACTAATGGGCAGGGGATCTAGGGAGCAGTTGAATTAGGATACATGTGCATTTGCATTTATGAGCCCTGGCTTCTCAGCACATGGGCGTGTTAGAGAGTTGGTGAAAGAGAGTCTAGATTTCACAAGGTCATTGAGGAGTTTGGGTCAATAGAGATCCAAGATAGGTTAGCTATTTTTGTTGTTACTATTCGTGGTCCATCTTTGCTGCCAAGTTCATCTTACTCACTTCCTCGTCCTTACTCCACTTAGAAAGGCTGTCTGAAGTGGCTCCTGCACTGCCCTGCCTTTCCCAGGTTGTCCTTCCTGGAGTATGAGTTCTTTTCTGTCTGTATCACAGTTGCTACTCTCCTTGCCCTTTCCTGCTCCCCACCTTTCTCCTATCCTCTAGTTTTCTGCTCTGGATTCACCTTCTTTGCTTCCTTGCCTTTAGCCCTTAAACTTCTGCTTCTTCCTTTTTGTCCTCATAGCTTTCAGTCCCCCTATCTTGTTAGTTCTTGCTTTCTTTTTTTCCCATTGCTTTACAGGGAAGGGTGGGATTGGGTTTCAATGTTCTTCTGTTTTTGCTTGGTTGTAAATTTATCTTTGGCTTTCCAAATGTACCTTTATTTACCATGAATGTGTTTCTGTCAGAGTTCATCCATGAACTCCCTGAGGATTAGGACCACAGGATCTTCTTCTTTGGATACCCTGAAGTATCCAGTAGACAGCCCGACGCAGCCTGAGTGCATAATGCAAAACTTTCAGAATGCATCAGTCTGTGCCTTGCTGTGTGTCTCAGCATTACTCCATTGCTGAAGGCAGTGATATATATTTTTTTAACCAGACTTGTTTAATATTACCTTCCCCTCTGTGATGTGTTACGTCAAAAGGCATTTTGCATGCTAGAAGTATTAGTGAAGTATCCTTCTTTTACATGTACAGATTGATGCAATCTTTCCCTGCCCCACCTTTCCCCCTGAAACATGTGGGCCTCTGGGCTTGGTATCTTAGGGCTGTTGGCTGGAGTTGGGTGACATCCCTGGCTAATGGGACACCCTATGATAGCAGAAGATGAGGTAAATCAGCAAGTGCAATAGGAAAATAAAAGAAAAAAGAAGAGAAGGGGTGGGGGGTGGGGTGTGAAGGGAGAACTGCCATAGGGTTGCATTCCTAGATTCTGGCAAGAAGGTCACAACACGTTCCAACTCAGGGAGGGGCGGAAGTGGATTTCAGAGACAGTCTAAGTAGCCAGTATTTGGAACATGGGGATGAGAGTAAGCAAATAGGTCAGGACTAAATTGTAGTAGGGGTGGTTTGGAGGGAATCGGAGAGGTCATTCTTGAGCAATTGCCAAGAATATCAGTTTGTATATGTGGCTTCCTTTCTTGGTTTGGCAGAGAGTTGGACATATTGGGGGGTGAGCTTAGTTTCAGGAGCTGGGAGACGGCTTGAGGGTTAGGTCCATCTTTTTGCCTATTTTGTTCATTCAAGACAGAAAATCTTGACTATGATATTCATATTTCATCTACCCATACCATATAATGGTTCACAACCATCCTAATACAGATTTTTTTTTAACTCAAGAATTTGAAAAGTCCAGGTAAGAATCATCAAATTCCTATTTTGAAAAGAGAACTCTATACAGTTTCCCTCTACAATTTCCTAAGCAGGGATACACAAATGTCTAAAGTAATGATAGATGATACAAGATGTATTGTAATGGAAACTGCAAAGCCTTCCTTACTAAGGAATGTATCAAAACAATAACCCAGTTGTGGCTAAGAGAATTGAACTCCACTTTTGGTTTGGATGGCTTTTGGTTTTTCCAAGTTTTGCTTATTATATTATGTTTGTTGTTTTTTTTTTCTCCATCATGTTCATTTTTTTTTGCTTCAAGGTTCTCATTACCATTTGTAGAAAATAGACTTTATATGTAACTCTTCGACATTCAGTGATTTTTTTTTCTACTGCAAAGCAATTCATACTCATTGTATCTAGTAAAACAATGTAAGATATAAAATGAAAATAATCTTCCTCAGCACACCATAGAGGTCTGTCAGAAACTCTCAGAAATAATCAAAATTAATAACAAAATCATGTATGTTGGTCTATAGCATTCTTTGTGCTCATGCAAACATACAGTCTGACCTATGGTATACAAGATCATAATGTAAAGGTTTTTTTAAATGAAAATCATACTGTATGCATTCTCACCAGGTCATTAGACATATACATCTTTTTGTGTTTTATCATCAGGGTAATTGTTCCTAGTGTTTTTGCACCACATTTTGTGCAAGCATTGACCATGGATGGGCATGGATTTTTTTTGCCACCATTTTGCCAGTATGAATAATGCTACCATCTTTGTACAAGGTACTCATTTAAATATTGAAAATTGAATCAATGATCGTCTAAGCATGTTTGTTTCTTTTTAAACTCTGAAAAAATGGCCTGACAAGTACCTTATTACATGAAGATTGACATCTCTGCTTGGATTCCTAACCCGAAGGTCTTGTGTCCAGCGGAACTGGCCTGTGCCTTTAAAGGTTTTGGTGATAAGGGTTAGAGCCTGGTTCTTGTGGTGAGAAGATGAACTTCCTGATTGAGGTGTGAGCTGAAAGGGAACCCCTCCCATTTGGCAGATGCAGGGAGGTCTCAGTCTGGGTGTGATACCACTGTTGGAATCCCAGCAGGTGCCGGGATCGGTGCTGCTACCATTTTATTGATTCTCCCCCGCAGCTCCTGTGGGCGGCACTTGAGTCTCAGGTTGATTTCCCTCGTATGACACCTCGTATTCCAAGATGAAAGATTAGCAAGCAGCAGGCCAGGACGGCTTCAAGCAGCCCAGATGTTCCGAATGGATTGGAATCCCACTGAGGCATTCTTGTCCTAGGGCAATTATTTTGTCCCAAGGGTTTGGACATCAGGGTGAACACTTTTCTTGAATACTACAAAGTTGTTTTTTCTGACAGACCTCATCTCTTGAACTTGTATGGTCCTACTTGACTAGAGGGGAAATACCGTGGGGTAGTAATTGAGTTAGAAAAAAACAACTCTGGAAAATCTCATGAACCCAGGCAAAATGAGATTGTATTTCTTTTTTCCCCTGTTCTTGTCCTTTTTCTCACTCCAATATCAATTTTAATTAAAGTCAAAACATGGCAATTAAAAGAATAAAACAGAAGTTTACCTACAGAAGATGCTCTGCTGGGCTGATGTAGAAAATTTACCAACTGAAACTTGTTTAGCAGAAAGTAGGCCATAAGGCCTCAACAGTTTGCTCTTCCTAGATGAAAGTTAGACCAAGGACATGTATTTCTAATAACACTTAATTCTCTTTCAGATATTCACATTTCGTAGAACTCAATCACACCCTTCAACATTTGATGGCCAAGTTCCTTGTACTTCTTTGGAAATTCAGGGAGCTTTCTGAAACATAGCCCTGCAAGGATGACTTTTTTTTCTTTTCCTTTGATGTGTGTGTGGTGGGACCTTATTAGTTCAACACATTAGAGCCAATTTAGCATTCTCTCCTTTTTGCAACTAGAATACTCACCATTTTTTTAGCCATGCTTAAAAATCACAGTATACCATGCTTCATATATATTTAGTACAAGTAGAAACCTTTTAACAAAGTCTGGAAAAGGAAGTTAGTAATCACAAATGAAAACAGCACTTTGGTTAGGTGAAAGAACTCTGTGTGCTAAGAATGATTCTGGGAGACGCAATACTTTTATTCTAGAACTTTCTTTAATATTTCATTACCTTTTTACATTTTGGTTTCCTTCCATTTCTTTCCATGACAAGAATATTTAGTTATTTGATAAGAATGTCTTGACGATCAATATTAAACTGGTAGTAAATGTTTCAATGTTCTGCAAAGAATGCCAATGTATTAACATATTATGAAGATGATAAAATATAAATAAGAACCATTAACTCCAAGAGATGGTGATTAGTGATAATGATAAGGAGAGAGCTACTGAAAGGCTCGGAATTAACTTGATGCATGAATATAATGGAGTACTTGTCCTTGTGATAGCTCAGATCAATGCTAGTCATTGAAACATTTCTTTGTTATTTCCATTATGTTTCTCCAGCATACATCTCTGCAGTCAGCTGGACTGAAATCACTTAGAGAGATTTGCTTTCAATATTTCTCATACTTCTTACATGATTTTTTGTTTTTTTTTGTTTTGTTTTGGAAAACAGTGCAAGTTTGTCTCAATGCTGCATAGAAAACTCATCCTGCAGTCGGAGATGAATCTACTGGGAAATTATCTGGTTTTTACATTGCTGTATTTCACAATACTTGAACTTTCCTCATTTAAGTTGCCAGGATGCCTTTTGTCCCCTAATGTAACTAAATTAGAAGAGGGAGGAGGTGTCATTTTCTTAAAGCCAGCTTATAGAGTGCCAGCTTTTGCTTCCATAGAGTTAAACCTCTTGTTTAAAAATGAATTTGAGTGAGGCCAGCACTGGCTCTGGGTGTGGTATTGGGTTTTAACTAGATAATTTTCTGACTATTCATTGCGGAATGAAGGAACTGAGTTTTGTTTTAGTTTCTCCAGCTTACATTGAGCTTTCAAATATCCTTCAAACTTGCTCCCATCTAGCATTGCTAAATGTTATTTTTACCCTTTTGTTAATCCTCTTCCACCTGCAACAGCTACCCTCACGAAGCTCTTCATGTTCAAAACCCAGGGGTCATCTCAAAGGTCTTCAAGCTGTATGGTCCTCGATTATTGCCTGGCATATAGGAGGTGCTTCATAAACATCACTTGACTACTAAGATACCGTTTCCTATCCTGAATGCTGGTAACAGTTACTGATAAATATTCTTTGGACATTACCCATTTTTTCTTCCCTTTGGCAGATCCCATAAACCCAGAGAAAAGAATCCTTGTCTGCTGCTGCTTTTTTTTTTAACGATTGTTTTTAATTGTGTCTGCTGCTTTGCATTGCCTCAGATCCTACAACACTGACTTGTGCATCGTCAGTTCTAGTCAACATCTACTAAGTGAAGAATGGATGGCCTCTCTCTCTAAACATCCTTTAATCGATTTTATAATCTTCAGGGACGTTTAATGCAACTTACTCCATTCTTATCTGTGCTTCTCGTATAGTTTCCTTTATTCCATTTTAATTTCAACGCATGGAACCAAAGGGAAGTAATTCAGTGCTAAGTTGTGGCTTTCAAGTCCAAAGAGACATAGATCTAGAAAAAAGTTTAAAGGCGAAATTCTCTTCAAGGTGTTTGGCATTTTTTCTTCTGTTAAATATTTGCTTTTTTCTTACCTTTTGTTAAGTCAGTATTCACTGTAAAAAAACAGGTGTCTGAGTACATTTTCCCACTTCCATACCTTTGTATATGGTTGGTCTGAAGATGTTTTGGAAAAAAATGAAAAATTTTTCAGTGTTTGTGCAATGTTGAATTATAGTATCTTTCAGTCCATTACTGTACTCATTTATTTCATATCCTATCATTATTAAGGGATTTGAAATGTGGAATTTCAGATCATGAAGTAAAATATATCCATCAGTGCATGCTCATGGAGCTCTTCCTTAGGTCAGCCCTGTATGGAACGGTTTGGACAAGACAGAAGGAGGTTATAATATGATTCTTGCTCTTCAGAAGTTGATAATTTATTTGAGGAAAAAGAGGTGACACATGGAACAAAGGGGAGTAATTAAATACTAAGTCAGTTGGCATTGACTTGAAGTAAAGAGGAAGGATGAGGGCTTCTGGGCAAGAAGGGAGAGAGTCTTGGTCAGTCTCAAGATTGACAGAGCCATCGGGCATTTGGTACATCGATGAAGTTGGCAAAGGATGGGAGGGTATTCCTGCTGGAGTAAGAGTAGAAAGATTACTTTGGCATGAGGTCGGAACTAGGGGGAGACAGGAGAGTAAGAAAATAGACTTAGGCGGAACAGAGAATTCATTGGAGAGGGAATGAGTTGGATAGCCGGAGTGCAGTATTACTGAAAGGCCTTAAGAAGTCAGAATAGAAAGAAAGTGAGTAATGGTTTAATCTTTGTGCAGGGAGTGGTTTTATAAACTTCATTCCAAAGGCATAAACTATGAATGAAAAGAGTGATAGATTTAAAACTCTTCCTTGTTTTTATGAAATTCCTACATTTTGACTAAAGGAGTATTTATAAAACTTCCTCCTGCAAAACCCTACCATAATGTGAAATAAAAAGCAAATAAACACTCTTGTAGAAAAAGTTTTGCAGCATACTATGACAAAGGCTTAATACTCTAGATATAAAATATGTTCCAATTACTCAATGGGGAAAAAAACAGGAAGAAAGCACTCCAATAATTAAAGGGGCAAAAATTCATAAATGAAGAGCTAGAAATAGACAACAAGCACTCAAAAATGTCACTAATAATCAGAGAAATTATGACCAAAATAACAGATATAATTTTTACCTGCTAGATTTTTAAAAAGTTAAACATTCCTAACAACCAGGGTAGGTTGAGGTATAGGGAGTCAGCCACTTCCACACATTGTTTATACTCAGGGGAATATTAAGGGATAGGTAGATTTTGAAACTCAGTTTGAAAGAATGTATCAAATGCTCTAGAAATGCACGTGTCCTGTTATCGAGCAAGTCCAATTCTAGAAATATCTGCTAAAGGGTTAAAGTATGTTTGCACAAAGATGTTTATTGTAGCACTGCTTTTAATAGAGAAGTTTGCAAGCAATCTAAATGCCCATCAATAGGGTATAGATTAAATAAATGATGTTATATCTTTACAAGGAACCACTGTGCCACCATGAAATCAATGAATATGGACATATTTACTAGGGAAAATGACATATGGTTAGATTTTTTTTTTGAAAAACGTAAGAAAGGTTTTGTCTGTCTTTTTGGAGTTGTCATCATTTTTAAATGCTTTCAAGTATGAGTTGATAATCATTGCAAACAATTCACACTGGCAATTAAGTTGTTTCCAAAAAATAATAATAACAAATTAAGAGGAAGCCAAGCAAACAAGTCGGAATCTTGAGTCAGTCAGTAGAAGGAAGCCATTACAAGTTATTTAATTAAGAGGAAAGTAACATACATGCAAAGAGAGCTTTGAATTGGTGACTAGTATTTTGTAAGATGCAGTGGAGCAGAGAGGGAAACCTATAGGAAGGTAAGCTCAGTCTGAGTGAGCATAGATAGGAAAACACAAAACATCAGGGACCAGAGAAAAGACAATGTGAGAGATGACTCTGTACTAGAGAAAGGTGCCTGACAATGATCTGAAAATACAGATGACAGTCTCGTTTTAAATATACCTCAGAGGTGACGATGGGATGCCCAGATGAAGACAGGCTTTCATCAATGGGGAGGAAAGCTGCAGCAAGGTCTGAATGCAATGGCAAAAATAGAGATTAAGGTGTCCTCTACATGGAGGTGGCATTTGAAGTGTAAATGGGAATGAGATTGCGTAAAGTGAGGACTTGGTGACAGCTGTAGAGAGGGATGATAAAGATAATTTTATTCCCCTTCTATCCTGTCTGTGTGCCATGGTTTTTTTTGTTTGTTTGTTTATGGTTTAAGATTGTCCTCAGCACAGTGAGGCTTCTTTAAATGTTAAGAAAATAGTTACTGGCCACAGTATTTGAGTGATAAACCTCAGAGAGTTTAGAAAACTCGGCCAGCAGAAAATTAGTCCATCTGAAAGTCTGAAACCTCCTTTTCCAGGTTTAAGGTTTATCCTTACATGCAGTTGTCCTCTGCCATTCACTCCTATTTTGTTCCTGTGATTCTTTTGTGTGGACTCATTTTTGAAGAGTTTTATTTGGAATGGGTGAGACAGTGAATTATGTTTAATTTCTTTGGAACTTTGCATCCTGAGAATTAAACATTGCTGATCGAGAAGGGCATCTCTGCTCTGTGGTGGGATGCTTCCTCCTGCCTCAGTCTGGTGTGTGAGGTGGGGGGAAATTCCCCCTTGTCTGACCATTCCCTTGTTTTATTTAACTGCATTTTATTAGCACACTTGATGTGTTTTTGTTTCTACGAAATGTGAATATGCTGATCATAAGAATATCTGTTATCTATTGATAAGTTGTCTTTCTTGTTCATACTGTTGTCTCATGTGAATTGATTTAGATTGAGTCTGGCTCCAGGATTCTGATTATCTTAGTATGTGCTGGAAAAGTCCAGTTCCTGAAACTGTAGAGTTGGGGGGGGCAACCATGGACCACTGTAAATCTACCAAAAGGTGGGTGTTCTGAACAGCCAACAGCCATGCCTAAATGGAGGCTCATCTGCTTTTCTGAGCACTTTACCTGCTGTTCACTTGTTCATTCATTAGGAAACAGAACTAGAGAATTATTTTTTACACTGAAAGGAGCTTTGAAGTCCCCTGGGCCAGTGGAACCTTCCAGTGGAATCTGACTAACCCTTGAACCTGGCAGTTGATACCATTCAAAAGGTTAGGCTCACTGTTCAGAAAGATTCTGCAGCCTGGTGGGGTGTCTTTCCTTTGTGATATTAGAATGGCATGTGGTACTAGGCACTGGATTCAGGTGCAATGTTAGAACAAGAATCCGTCAGACCTCAACCTCCAGGCCTCTTTCTTAGTTTAAGAAATCTCTATCTGTATTATAAAACCTGTCTGTTTTGCTTAACTTTAAAAGTGAACTTCCCTTTCATTGAGTTACTCTTTTTAACCTTTGTAGCAGAGGATGGCAGTTCTCTACAATAATCTCAAAGAATAAATCCTGTTGACATGAATATATTCTTAAGCACATATCAGAGAGAAAAAATACACATCAGAGCACCAGATAAGGTTGAATGAATTGTGGACCTATTGCGCTAGGTCCATACATCTGAAAATAAATGTTCAAATTATTAATTAATAAAGGAAAATAGAGAAACTTCTTTTTCTTTTGGTAGGAAACTCAGTATTTGTTTGCTTTTATGTACTACATGTTATAAGGAGGAAAGTGATCGTAAAAACTCGATTCTAATCATTTACTATCCATTTTGGGCTTCACTGTTGTAAATGAGTTGGTTGCAAGGATTAAGGATAATGCATTCAATTTGCCTGATATATATATAGTATTGGATATGTACTTGAATATTGGTAGTAATTCTTAAGAAGTATATTCTAAATTAAACTCATATTCAGATTGGGTGGTAAGACTAAGCAAAGATGGATTTAAAAGCCCCAAGAGAACAACATCTGGATTTTTTTTTAGCCCTGCTCCCGCCTCCTTCAGCTTTTCCAAGTTGGATCCACTGAGGTCACAATCCTGCAGACAAAAGCCTGCCCCAATCTTGACTGATACAAGGGGATATGGCAGCTCTAACTTCATCACTTGGAAGATCCCAGAAATAAATCCACCTAAGTGTGAGATGTAATCTCCCCGGCAGTGCCCTGGCGCTCCTCGCGAGGCCTCCTCTAAGTAGGCACGCTGTTCTTGAGTCTGTGCAGAAGTCGCCTTTTCCCTTTGCCCTTGCCAACTAGTTAGTCCTTCCATCTGACATACTGTCTCCTTGTGCTCTAGCTGTTGTGTGCTGAGGTCCTTGGTCCTCAGCAAAGTTCATATCCATTCTCTTCCTCCGAATGGAAATCTAATCTTTTGCTATAACCTAGTGACCCGAGCCCTCCCTCATTCCCACATGTGGCTCTGCACTGACTGGCCATCTTCTTGGCTTCTCCACCATCCTGTGTACATCCTTGGTGGCTGCTTTTTGTACCATCACCTGAGTTTGCCCTATAGAAACTGCCTACTACCAGCCACCCACCTGGCCTCTGCCCAACTCTGTGACCTCATCTCTTACTGCTCTCCCCCTTCCCCTCCCATATTACAGCCACAATGGCCTTCTTTCTGCTTCCAACACGCCAAAACCTTGGCAAGTGCTGCCCCCTTTGCCTCCATTCCCCCCCTCACTCGGCCCAGTCTTAACATGAATGGATTCTTCTTATTTTTCAGGCTGCAGCTAAAATACTTTCTCTGACCACCTCATTTAAAAGCAAACCCCAGTCAAACCCTATTTCTTCACCATATTTTAATTCCTTGCAATGCACATACCTCTTATGATTACTGGATATTTTTCTTGTTGATTTTCTGATTTGTTTGCTATTTGCCTTCCCTACTAAAATGAAACTCAGTGAGATTTCTCATCTATCTCATTCTCTGCTGTATCCCCAGAGCCCAGAACAATAGCTGGCACATAGTAGGTGCTCAATAAATATTTGTGGAGTGAGTATCTAGCTGCCCTTCAGGTTTATTCTTTACTGGCTCAGTTCTCCCAGTTCGTGGGCCAGATTATATGCCAGGATTATGCTTCCTCAGTCTCTGATAACAATGATGAACCTACTCGCCTCAGATACCCTGGCCAGCTTCACCCACCTCTCTGAGCCAGGAAGACATTGGTAATTGCTCTCTATGCCTGTCGCAGCCCTGAGATCCTCCGAGTGGTCCAGGTGCCACCAGTTTACCTGATCATGCAATCAGGATGGTGGTGTCCATCTTTGATCCTTAAAGTTGTTTCTGAATTTCCATTTTACCAGAACTGAATTGATAATACCAGCAGTGCATTATTTTCTTTAAGTAAAGTGGGTTTTCCAGAGGAAATTGTTTGAGGAAAGTTTGCTCTTTATTTTAAAAATACGTGAAGGAAGTTACAAAATTGTAAAGTGTAGAGATCCAGAGTTTGGGTCCCCCTAGAGCTTACTAGTCAGAATAATCAGACAGAAATCTGAACTTCAACAGACCCAGAAGCATTCATCAGTTGTTCTATAAACATACGAAGAAGCAGTCTCATACACACATGTGTGTGCACACTGCCATGCCCTTGTGGGATATGGCATTTCTTTCTCTTCTCCTGGACCTTTAGAAAACTTCTATTCTAAAATTTGCTTTGTATGAACCTCTGTCCTTGCTAACCTAGCATCCACTCTCCTTTGTTTTCATAAGTGCACCCCAGTGTCCTTATTGGAAAATGAATCTGTTGGGTATGGTTTTGGTTAGGTTACTTTTCAAGGGGCAGGGCATCCGGAATCAAGGTAGGCTCTCCACCTAATTGAAGAAAGGCAGGTACTCTTCCCTAAGAAAGTTTATCTTGATTTATCCATGTTAACTTTAGCACTTGAAAGAGACTGTCTATCAGCTCCTCCAGCTTAGAGCCCCAGAGCTTCTCTGGTTCTCAGACACTTGCTTCTTTATTTGCCTTTGCTTAACTTAGATTATCCTATTTTATTTTTTTGCTTGGATTAATAAGTAAAAACCAACTACTGTGACTGGCAACTGTGAAACCCTAATTCACACAGAGTATTGTAAAATGTTGACTAATTGGACAATTTATATTTTGTATTGTGGGGAAGCACAGTAGGACCTCAAATTTTTCCCTCCCATTCTTCTGCACTTCTGTCCTGACCACAGCTGTGTGATGTGCATGTATACATAGGGGAGATGTATTTGTTACTTACAAAGAATGTGAAGTCACCCTTTGCTTCTACTGTCCCATGTTTGGAATCTTTTGCAGGTCTTCCTGCCCCATCCATCCTCCATGTCCTACCCAGTCCTACCACCTACAACTACAGCTTCGGAGACGAAAAGTAACCTCTTTCCCCTGCCCTTTCCTCCCTTCTCTTTTCCGGTATCGAGTCTTACTCATTTTCTAGCCTGTACAGTACAGAGCCAAGGGCCTTCTGTCTTGTTGATAGAAAAAAAGTCACTTTTTTAATAGAAGTAGAATTGATACACAATACTATATTGGTTTCAAATATATAACACAGTGGTTCAGCAGTTACACATGTTAAATCCTCAGCCCACCTGGTATAGTTACTATCTGTCAACATAGGGAGATGTTACAGACAAAAAGTCACATTGTAACTTAATCTATTAAATGAAATAAACACACATATAAGAGGAAACTCACTCTTTTGAAAATCACATTCACTGCTGCATGTGTTGACCTTGTTTAAAATAGCTGCTAGTTCTGCTGCCACTATTTCCATTTCATTCATCAAACTCTGGCAGCTTTAAAACATCCTCTCCTCTCTATCTTCACTCCCCTCACCGAATGTCTCCACCTAATGAGTAACCTATCCATAACTGGTCAGAGAGCTCTTAAGTGTATTGTGATTTATTTATTTATTTAATTTTTTATTTAATTAATTTATAATTTATTTTGGTATAATTAATCTACAATTACATGTGCAATATTATGGTGATTAAACTACCCCCTTTATCAGGTCCCCCCCACCAACCCCATTACAGTCACTGTCCATCAGCGTAGTGAGATGCTATAGAATCACTACTTGTCTTCTGTGAGTTGTACAGCCCTCCCCGTGCCCCCCGGACATTACATCTGCTAATCGTAATGCCCCTATTTCCCACTTATCTCTCCCTTCCCACCCATCTTCCCCAGTCCCTTTCCTTTTGGTAACTATCAGTCCGTTCTTGGGTTCTGTGAGTCTGATGCTGTTTTGTTCCTTCAGTATTTTTTCTTTGTTCTTATACTCCACATATGAGTGAAATCATTTGATACTTGTCTTTTTCGGCTTGGCTTATTTCACTGAGCATAATACCCTCTAGCCCCATCCATGTTGTTGCAAATGATGGGATTTGTTTTCTTCTTCTGGCTGAATAATATTCCACTGTGTATATGTACCACATCTTCTTTATCCATTCATCTACTGATGGACACTTAGGTTGCTTCCATTTCTTGGCTATTGTAAATAGTGCTGCAATAAACATAGGGGTGCATATGTCTTTTCAAACTGGGCTGCTGCATTCTTAGGGTAAATTCCTAGGAGTGGAATTCCTGGGTCAAATGGTGTTTCTATTTTGAGTTTTTTGAGGAACCTCCATACTGCTTTCCACAATGGTTGAACTAATCTGCATTCCCACCAGCAGTGTAGGAGGGTTCCCTTTTCTCCACATCCTCGCCAATATTTGTTGTTGTTTGTGTTTTGGATGTTGGCCATCCTCACTGGTGTGAGGTGATATCTCATTGTGGTTTTAATCTGCATTTCTCTGATGATTAGCGATGTGGAGCATCTTTTCATGTGCCTGTTGGCCATCTGAATTTCTTCTTTGGAGCAGTGTCTATTCATGTCCTCTGCCCATTTCTTAATTGGATTATTTGCTTTTTGTTTGTTGAGGTGCATGAGTTCTTTATATATTTTGGATGTCAATCCCTTATTGGATATGTCATTTATGAATATATTCTCCCATGCTGTAGGATGTCTTTTTGTTCTACTGATGGTGTCGTTTGCTGTACAGAAGCTTTTCAGCTTGATATAGTCCCACTTGTTCATTTTTGCTTTTGTTTCCCTTGCCTGGGGAGATATGTTCATGAAGAAGTCACTCATGTTTATGTCCAAGAGATTTTTGCCAATGTTTTTTTCTAAGAGTTTTATGGTTTCATGACGTACATTCAGGTCTTTGATCCATTTTGAGTTTACTTTTGTGCATGGAGTTAGACAGTTGTCCAGTTTCATTCTCTTACATGTAGCTGTCCAGTTTTGCCAACACCAGCTGCTGAAGAGGCTGTCATCTCCCCGTTGTATATCCAAGGATCCTTTATCAAATATTAGTTGACTGTATATGTTTGGGTTAATGTTTGGATTTTCTATCCTGTTCCACTGGTCTGTGGGTCTGTTCTTGTGCCAATACTAAATTGTCTTGATTACTGTGGCTTTGTAGTAGAGCTTGAAGTCAGGGAGCATAATTCCCCGTTTTATTCCTCCTTCTCAGGATTACTTTGGCTATTCGGGGTCTTTTGTGGTTCCATATGAATTTTAGAATTATTTGTTCCAGTTCATTGAAGAAGGCTGTTGGTATTTTGATAGGGATTGTGTTGAATCTGTAGATTGCTTTAGGTAGTATAGCCATTTTGACAATATTTATTCTTCCTAGCCAAGAGCATGGGATGGATTTCTATTTGCTAGTGTCCTCTTTAATTTCTCTTAGGAGTGTCTTGTAGCTTTCAGAGTATAGGTCTTTCACTTCCGTCTTTAGGTTTATTCCTAGGTATTTTATTCTTTTTGATGCAATTGTGAATGGAATTGTTTTCTGATTTCTCTTTCTGTTAGCTCATCGTTAATATATAGGAAAGCAACAGATTTCTGTGTGTTGATTTTGTATCCTGCAACTTTGCTGAATTCAGATATTAGTTCTAGTAGTTTTGAAGTGGAGTCTTTAGGGTTTTTTATGTACAATATCATGTCATCTGCAAATAGTGACAATTTGACTTCTTCTTTACCAATCTGGTTGCCTTGTATGTCTTTGTTTTGTCTGATTGCTGTGGCTAGGACCTCCAGTACTATGTTGAATAACAGTGGAGAGAGTGGGCATCCCTGTCTTGTTCCCAATCTTAGATGAAAAGCTTTCGGCTCTTGCCATTAAGGATGATGTTAGCTGTGGGTTTGTCATATATGGCCTTTATGATGTTGAGGTACTAGCCCTCTATACCCATTTTGTTGAGAGTTTTAATCATGAATGGATGCCGAATTTTGTCAAATGCTTTTTCAGCATCTATAGAGTTGATCATGTATTTTTTGTTCTTCTTTTTGTTGATGTGGTGGATGATGTTGATGCATTTTCGAATTTTGTACCATCCTTGCATCCGTGGGATGAATCCCACTTGATTATGGTGTATGATCCTCTTGAATTATTTTTGAATTTGGTTTGCTAATATATTGTTGAGTATTTTTGCATCTGCATTCATCAGGGATATTGGTCTGTAATTTTCTTTTTTGGTGAAGTCTTTGCCAGGTTTGGTATTAGAGTGATGCTGGCTTCATAGAATGAGTTGGAAGTATTCCCTCCTCCTCTATTTTTTTGGAAAACTTTAAGGAGAATGGGTGTTATTTCTTCTCTATATGTTTGGTATAATTCAGAGGTGAATCCATCTGGTCCGGGGGTTTTGTCTTGGGTAATTTTTTTTCTACCGATTCAATTTCATTGCTGGTGATTGGTCTGTTTAGTTTTTCTGTTTCTTGCTTGGTCAGTCTTGGAAGGTTGTATTTTTCTAAGAAGTTGTCCATTTCTTCTAGGTTTTCCACCTTGTTAGCATATAGATTCTCATAATATTCTCTTATAATTCTTTGTATTTCTGTGGGGTCCGTCATTATTTTTCCTTTCTCATTTCTGATTCTGTTTACATGTGTAGATTCTCTTTTTCTCTTAATGAGTCTGGCTAGGGGTTTATCTATTTTGTTTATTTTTTTCAAAGAACCAGCTCTTGGTTTCCTTGATTTTTTTCTATTGTTTTATTCTTCTCAATTTTATTTATTTCTTCTCTGATCTTTATTATGTCCCGCCTTCTGGTGACTTTGGGCCTCATTTGTTCTTCTTTTTCCTATTTCAGTAATTGTGTTTTTAGACTATTCATTTGGGAATGTTTTTCCTTCTTTAAATAGGCCTGGTTTGCAATATACTTTCTTCTTCCAACTGCCTTTGCTGTGTCCCACAGAAGTTGTAGCTTTGTTGTTGTTGTCCCTAGTCTCCATATATTCGTTGATTTCTGTTTTGATATTGTCGTAAACCCATTGATTTAATTAGGAGAATGTTGTTAAATCTGCATGTATTTGTGAGCCTTTTTGTTTTCTTTCTAAAATTTATCTCTAGTTTTATACCTTTGTGTTCTGAGAAGTTGGTTGGTAGACTTTCAATATTTTTGACTTTACTAAGGTTCTTTTTGTGGCCTAGTATGTGATCTATTCTGGAAAATGTTCCATGTGCACTTGAGAATCCTGTTGCTTTTGGGTGTAGAGTTCTGTAGATGTCTGTTAGGTCCTTCTGTTCTAGTGTGTTGTTCAGGGCCTCTGTGTCTTTACTTATTCTCTGTCTGGTTGATCTGTCCTTTGGAGTGAGTGGTGTGTTGAAGTCTCCTAAAATGAATGCATTGCTGTCTATTTCCTCCTTTAATTCTGTTAGTATTTGTTTCACATATGCCGGCACTGTTGTGTTGGGTGCATATATATTTATAATGGTTATATCTTCTTGTTGGATTGACCCCTTTATCATTATGTAATGTCCTTCTTTATCTCTTGCTACTTTCTTCGTTTTGAAGTCTATTTTGTCTGATACAAGTACTGCAACACCTGCTTTGCTCTCCTTTTTGTTTGCATGAAATATCTTTTTCCATCCCTTCACTTTTAGTCTGTATATATCTTTGGGTTTGAGATGAGTCTCTTGTGAGCAGCATATAGATGGGTCTTGCTTTTTTATCCATTCTGTTACTCTGTGTCTTTTGATTGGTGCATTCAGTCCATTTACATTTAGGGTGATTATAGATAGATACGTTCTTATTGCCATTTCTGGCTTTAGATTCGTGGGTACCAAAGGTTCAAGGATGGCTTCTTTACTATCTGACAATCTAACTTAACTCTCTTGTTAAGTTATTGTAAACACTGTCTGATGTTTCTTTATTTCTCTCCCTTCTTATTCTTCCTCAGTCATATTTTATATACTAGGTGTTTTATTCCTTGCCTTTAGTTAGTATTTGGATGGTCTGCTTTCTTTGCTATAATTTTATTTTCTCTGGTGACATCTTTTTAGCCTTAGGAGTGCTTCCCTCTAGAGCAGTCCATTTAAGATATCCTGTAGTGGTGGTTTATGAGAGGGAAACTCTCTCAACTTTCTCTTGTCTGGAAATTGTTTAATCCCTCCGTCATATTTAAATGATCACCATGCTGGATACAATATTCTTGGTTCGAGGCCCTTCTGTTTCATTGTGTTAAATATATCATGCATTCTCTCCTGGCCTGTAAGGTTTCTGTTGAGAAATCTGATGGGTTTTCCTTTGTAGGTGATCTTTTTTCTCTCTCTAGCTGCCTTTAATACTCTGTCTTTATCTTTGATCTTTGCCATTTTAATTATTATGTGTCTTGGTGTTGTCTCTTTTGGGTCCCTTGTGTTTGGAGATCTTTGGGCTTCCGTGGACTGCAAGACTATTTCCTTCCCCAGCTTGGGGAAGTTTTCAGCAATTACCTCTTCAAAGACACTTTCTATCCCTTTTTCTCTCTCTTTTTTTCTCTGGTTCTCCTATAATGTGAATATTGTTCCGTTTGGATTGGTCACACAGTTCTCTTAATATTCTTTCATTCCTTGAGATCCTTTTATTTGTCTCTGCCTCAGCTGCTCTGTACTCCTGTTCTCTGATTTCTATTCTATTAACAGTCTCTTGCATCTCGTCCAGTCTGCTGCTAAGCCCATTGATCGCTTGTCTCATTTCTGCATTTTCTTTCCTCACTTCCCTCCCTTCCTCCCTCAGCTCTTGTATATTTTTCTGTACATCCATCAGTATGGTTATGACTTTTATTGTGAATTGTTTTTCAGGAAGGTTGTGCATTTCCATCTCTTCAGACTCCCTCTGTAGTGTCTGGGTCTGGATAAGCTTTGTTTGCACCATATTCCTCTGTCTTTTCATGGCGATAGAAGTGGTCGCTGGTAAGTGCCACATATGTCAGCTGGGCTTTTAAGACTTAAAAAAAAAAGAAAGAAAGAAGAGAAAGAAAAAAGAAAGAAAAGAAAGAACGAAAAGAGAAAAAAACAAAAATAAACAAACAAAAAAACAAAAACAAAAAACGCCCACTGGAAGTAGATTCTGTGAGGATTCTCTAGGTGGCCCTGTTGCTCCACTATTCTGCAGCCGTGGCCATGCTGCTCC